>OX578136.1:72088729-72688729 GCA_951213105.1 Amaurobius ferox
ATATTTCCTTATGTTAGTTTGGTTCCTAAATTTCCCAAATCACATCTCAGTTTTAGAACGGCCACTTGTGGACATAATACCTTTACTACTACAGCTAGTAAGTACTTGCTTAACTGTTTAAATAGAATTAACGAATCTCTTAAATTTAGGAATTCAGGATATTTCATTTTGAACAACAGTTTTGATTTAGTTAATCACCTTAGCAAGCTTCTACAAATTCTTGGTTTTCAGACCTTTGATTTTAAAGACCTATTTAATAATATTGTCATTAAAGATTTATATAAAGTTATTCTCTTTCTTTATCATGACTATATATCTTCCAATCATGTTGAATTTAATGTCAAAAACTTTCCTATGCTCTTGTACTTTGTGTTATACAACAATTATAATATCCAAGGTGATAACATTTATTTACAAACATCTGGTGTACCACAAGGTGGCTGTATCAAATATACCACGTAATAATTTTACACATGCATTATTTATTTTTGATTGTATAACTCATTTTTGAGAATTCACCTATTCCTATCACGTAACTTACCATTTGGCCTGAGTCTAATACTGTTTACTATTTTCGAATGACTATTTTCCACTTATCCTGAGTCCTATACTGATTACTATTTTTGAAAGTCTCCATACATATTATGTATCGTTCAAATGTATTCATTCCGGTGCCCACTCACATTGACGGAGTGAGGTGAAATGCTCAGTCGCTTTTTCAACATACACGTGGTAGCAATGCTTGTGAGTTAATATTTCAGTCCGAGGAGATATTATTTTTCTGATTTGTAATTCAATTGATTTATTTTTCTCCTTCCACTGGCCAGTAGACAGGTCCAATGGTGTATATAGTTAAATACTATCGCCATTGTCAGAAACTGGCTATTCTATGGGTTTTAATTCGAATTGTATGGCTGTCCTGATGAGAATGCAATTTCGAACTAACCGCCATTTTTTGTGTAGTTTCAATTGATTGTTCTCTATGTCTTAATCTTTTATCTTGAGCAAATTATTATTGTATTTTTTCATTTCTGCCGTGTTTTCTTTTTCATTTTTATTTATATTTATATATCCTTTTTATTGTGATTTTTGTATCCTAATATTTTTCTCATTCCCCTTTCCATTGTAGTGATATGTTACCTTCAATCTTTATCCTTAGTCTTAGTCTATATTTACACATTTGTAACAGATATGCTAGAGATGGGTTTTTTTGTACACACAGTAGTTTATGAATAGTTTTCGATTAAAATCTTTCAATTTTTATTTATATATATATATATATATATATATATATATATTAGTGAATACACGCATCTGTTTGTCCAAAACACAATGCATATGAACGTATATTATCTTAACTCTTATATATCTACTATTTCTTTAAAATAAAAGAATACATTGTGAATCAGCGCTATTTCACGAGATGCAATGGGTATGATTTATGCATAGTAGACAAACCAACAGATATCGGAAGTATAGTTCGGATTATATACTAGATTTCTTACTAATTAGTTTCACATGCAAAAGGAGAAGATAATACAGAATATTAATTTCAGTAAGGATAAATGCAATTATTAGTCGTAATAAGATGTGTCACCTATGTTTCTGCCAAAAAAATTGTGAAGCATATAATTCTCATGATCTGCTGCAGATAGAACTTGGAAGGTAGCTGATATAGCAGCATAGAATTACGATAACAGCAAAGATAATTACGAGATAACACCATAGAATTAAGAAGCATTTAAGGAGGTTAGTAAGAATTTACACTTTCTGACTTTTTTCTTTTGTTTTCTATTTTCGATTCAAAAAATTCCCTTTTACTTAACACGATTTTTCAAGATTGGCTGTAAGAAGAGCGTAGGTGATGACTGATATGAATATAGCATAACATTTTGGGAGACATAGCATAGTTTTCTAAAATAGTCCCTTTCCTGTTCCCTTTTTCCCTTTTTCCACTTCAAAATTTGTCTTTGAAATATATATTTATCTTGATTGTTTATAAGTAGAATTTATAGAATTGTTAATACGTATACATCTTTAAGGGGCTAGGATGCATACAAGGGATAGTTCAGTTTTGATTCATAAGTTTTTATTTCTTTGTAACATTTAATTTTCATGATCGGCTATAGAAGGACCTCTGTGGTAATTGATATGGATTCATGATCAAAACTCTAAGGATACTGGAGTTGTTTCGTTAACTAAAGATTTACAATTCCAGTTAGGTCACTTTCTCTGAAATATCTATTTTTCAAAACTGGCTGTGGATAGAGATGACATAAATTCTAGAAGGCATAGATGGGATTACCAAATTTTTCCACTTTCAATTCAAAATCTTTCAGTTTCCTTGAAACATCAATTTCTCAAAATCGGCTAGACGCTGACATATAGATTGAGCTTCCAGTTTTATAGGTCATAGAGATCTCACTAAGGATTTCAACATCCTATTTTTTTCTACCCCGGGTTCAAAGATATTTTATGAAACAGTTATTAATTTTATATATATATATATATATTTATATATATATATATATATATAAATATATATATATATATATATATATATATATATATATATATATAAATATATATATATATATATATATATATATATATATATATATATATGTATATGTACATATATATATATATATATATATATATATATATATATATATATATATATATATATATATATATATATATATATATATATATATATATATATATATATATATATATATATATATATATATATATATATATATATATATATATATATATACAGGGTGTCCCAATAAGATTGAAACGAGGTTTAATTCTTTATCTGTTGGAGATAAGTGTACAATGTAAGTGCAAAAATGTTGAAAGTAAGGTAGGAAATAAGACTAAGTTATTGAAATAGACCTCCCATTAACTTTCAAAAAGTTACAGTTTTTAAATTTTTATACGACTCTCTTAGACAAATTGGGTCAATCAGAAGATTTTTATTTTTAATGCAACAAGTTAATTAAAAAAAACGCATATCTGTATCTTTAAAATCAACTGAATTATGATAAAGGAAAAAATCTGACATATGCCATTTTTCCGTACCATGTGAAAGGCTGCTTCATCAGTGAAAATAGGGATCATAAACAAATTGACGATGCTGTTTAGATCAAAAATACGTTAATATGTGTCCATATTTCCTATCACAAATGCATCTAAATAAAGCATTATACAGACAGTGGTCATATAAAGCAGTGGCACTCACAACGCGGTTGGATATCCTATGTATTATCATCCAGTTTTATCTTTTTTGTAATATGTCACGAATTTACATTTCTAATATGATATGTAGTCCCCATTAACAATGCTCTATTGTCAATTAAATATAACTCGCTCAATTTGAAAGATATATATATATATATATATATATATATATATATATATATATATATATATATATATATATATATATATATATATATATATATATATGTATATATATATATAGGGTGTCCCAAAAACATTGACCTCGGCTTTTATTCTTTAAATATTGATCTTAGACATCTACATAAATAAAATTGAAAATCTGTCTGTCTGTCCGTCCCATCATCACGGGAGAACCACTGAACCGAATTTGATGAAATTTTTGTGGGTAGCCTGGAAATAGCCCCACTTAAAATTTAGTCCATGATTAAAGTTTCTACGACCAGTGGTTCTCGAGATATTAGTAAAAATCAAAACTTTCGTTTGTCTCATCATTACGAGAGAACGGCTGAACTGAATTTAATGAAATTTTGTGGGTAGCCTTAAAATAGCCCCCCCCCCCCCATACATTTTGTCCAAGTTGGGGTGTCTTCGGGTTTCTAAGACCAGGGGTTGTTGAGATATTAATGAAAAAAGGATCTTTTTCTAGGAGTTCTACTCTCTAACTTCGTGGTATATCTGAACGGAAAAGATGGAAAACGTTTGTTTAAAACGTCAACGTGAATTAAAACTTTATTTCTGAGTTTGATGGATGATTTTTGCGCAAATTAGTGATTATCTGAAAGCATGAACTGTTTGAAACATGAATTTAAATGGAAAATCTATCTCCATGGTTTATTTTTCACAAGCATTTGCTCAACAATGAAAAGTATAAAGAAATCAAAATGGTTATTTAATGCATTTCATGAGGAATATTCTATCTTATACCATGTTGCTCAGAAACGCAATTAAATTAAACCTGTCTTTTAATTTAAATTATTATTTTTTTCGATTTGAATAATAAAAAATCTGATATGGGCAACGCATGACTTTCCTTATATAATGGAATGAATGTACATTTACAGTAAAAAATAGGTTTTTCTTATAGTAGATACTAATATTCTTTTCAAGATATTGAATTTTCGACAATTAGTCGTCATTTTCATTGATTTAGCGTCATTTTTATCTTTTTGTTAATTTTCGTTAATTTGGCAACATTTCAAAAAGTCGCCAAGTTGGCTACATTCCGCCAATTTCGTCGCCAAATATCGCCAAGCGTTATGAACGAAGAAATAAGTTATTCTTACAGCAGATAAATGACTCTTGGCGTTCAAATACAAAAGTATTACTCAAAGTATCTTTTTTCATGAATGGAACAAGCTAGATCCACGAGAATAATGTCACCCAATTTATCGCATGATATTACCTATGAAAAGTGAACATGTTTCTCAATAGGAAATATTTTTTTTTCTATTTTATATGACTTTTTGATAATTTTTTTGAAAAATGTGTAATATCTCGAGAACGGTTCATGTTAGCGTTCTCAAATTTATGTCAATCGTTTTCAAATGCAAAATTACATAAGAAATGTCTATTTGTTTAACTCTATTAGTGGTTTGACGTTTGTTTTTTGACGATTTTTTCAAAATGTCATTCAAAAATTTTGAAGGGTTCTGAACATTCGATTGCGTATAAAAACAATAGGCTTCCAGTGTTTACAGATTGTGATTTTTATACCATATTTGGTTCGAATTGGTCCATTATCTCGTTCCGTCTGTTATCGTCTCCACAGACTCACTGACACACACACACACACACACACATACTTTCACACACACACACAGACATCACTTCAAAAATGTTTGATTCGTGATCAGGGATGCTTGAAACGTGCTCTCTCGTCGAAAACTCGAATTCGAATTTTCGATCCCATCACAATACTTTCCTTATACATTATGTATATAAGGAATGTAATAAATGGATATAAAAATATATTTTAGAAAAGAAAGATTTGATTTTTCTTTTAATTATATTAGACAATTATATATATATATATATATATATATATATTAGAATTATATTTATATTAAAAATAGTTATGAAGTGGTCGACAGATTGAAAACTTATTCTGAAGGATTTTATTTTAGAACGTTTGATTTTAAAGACCTATTTAACAATATCAACTTACAAGATCTCTTTGAGATTTTAATGGAAATTTATTTTACATCAGATTTACACAAACACGTGGTAACCGGCAAGTACAAAAGCCTACTTAAGATTGTCATATTTGAGAATATTCTATATAATGGAATCGCATTTTATAGACAAATCAAAGGCATCCCAATGGGAGGGGGATGTTCCTCGTTACTTGCGGATTTACTTACATCATTATGAGAAAGGCACGCATTTAATTAGTGAAATACCATTCTTTAGATTCGTTGATGATGTCATGATTGGAGTGGATAATCAATGTACTATATTTGATTTTACATTCTACCCGCCGTGTCTTGAACTAATCGAATCGAAGTCAGCGAAAGTAGGAACAGTTGATTTCCTTGACATCACTATTTATTATAATTTGGAACAGAAATTATGTTATAAATTATTTGACAAGAGACATCTATATGGTTGCAAGATCAATTATTTTACCCACTGAAATACCAACTTAAGTTTAAACGTACAACGTAATTTAATCGTAAATCACTTGAACAGATACAGATTATTAAACTCATCTATTACAGAATTTAATAAATGCATGAAGCATTTAATCAACGGAACTCGGGAACAATCATATCCCTTCCGCTTTATACAGCACTATTATGATGTTTTTTGCAGAAATTATAGTGATAAAAATTATGTTAATTTATCCGACACCATACAATACAACTCAACTCTTACCTAGGATTATCTGATTGATGCACATCCAGATGGCTCTATAAGTTAGACGCGACTTTTTTGTGTATGCTTTCCTATTCGAAGTTTATACGCTTTATGCAACTCTTCCATGATTCTCGTCTTGCTGGTTAGTAAAATTTCCAATTTTTGTTATTTTGATCATTTTTATGTTGTCTGGGATTCGGCCATTTTTTCCCCGCGGGCATGATCGATTGTTGTTTCGGGCGTGCAGAGTCTCTGGGAGCGTTTTCATGAAGTCAAAGCTAGCTTCTAACCAGGAAATAGGGGTCGCAATCCCCCTTGACCTTTCTGCAACCCTGTAAACACAGCCATTCCACCTATATATTTTCTTTTTTCATTTTAAATATTATATATATATATATATATATATATATATATATATATATATATATATATATATATATATATATATATATATATATATATATATATTTCCATATAACTTTAGTACTTTTATTCTGGCATATATTGGAATCAATTACGGGTTTATTGATAATTTCAATTTATACATGTAATCTACTAATACAGGTTATATCTTCTAATATTCGAGTATATAAGTAGTACGGGTCCCATACAATTTTAGCGCTTTTATTTGGTATATATTGATCAATTTAATATTTTTAGTATATTTGCTTTCAAAAGGAGCCAGGAAGTTTTATTCTTCCGTTCTGTCCGTGAAGATAATTTTTCATAGTGAGCACAAATATTCTTAAACTGCTCATTAGGAGCAATAAATTTAATATTTTAACAGAATTTGCACGTGATTATGAATTATAAGTTTCTTTATATTATACATTCCGTACGAAGAACGGGTATGCTGGTAGTGAATAATAAATTACAAAGTTGCGTAAAAAGTACAGAATTTTATGAAATCGATTAAAATCGTCGAAGAAATGAAATTTTAAGAAATACGAAATTAAAATTTTTATACGCCCCCGTACAAAAACATTTCCAATGTATAAAATGTGCCCCATACACTAATAAGATGATGTACAAAATTTCAGTATATTATCATAAAAAGTCCCAGAGATATGAAAAGAATAAAATGTTCACTTAAACCACTTTCGATGCATCGACATGGGTTCTCAAAGGAAAAAAATCATGTCGGCAGATAGCGTTTCAGGGGTCATACACAAATTACGAAAGAAAACAATGAATACATAAATAAATAATTATTTTGCTATTTCTTGGTAAAAAAGAATCTACACGGTGTAGAAATAATAACTGTACACAAAGTTTGTTCAAAATGTTTTCAATCCATGCCAAAGATCCATTAAAGAGGCAGATACTATTTGCCTATAAGATGCGTCTGCGTTGCGTCACTTGCACTATTTCTGTAAACATTTACATTTTAATTTGTGATTGATCCCTCACCAACTTTGTTTAAACACATTTCTAGGACTTTTTATAATAAAATGCTGAAATTTTGTACATCACCTTATTAGTGTGCGGGGCACATTTTACACATTGGAAATGTTTTTGCACGGTAGCCGTATCAATATTTAAGGAATAAAAGTCGAGCTCAATATTTTTGGGACAAATATATATGTATATATATATATATATATATATATATATATATATATATATATATATATATATATATATATATATATATATATATAGGATGGCCAGTGCTGTCGATGCACAGTGGCTATTTCCTCAACAGTTAGTCACAGAGACATACTTCCAATTGCAAAAATGTTTTAAATTTTAAAATCTATTATCTTAGAGACAGTTTATGTCAATAAATACGTTTCGAAAAGAAATACGAAATATACATTTTTATGCGGTCCCTCGGTCCTACCAGTTATATTCAGGAAAATCATCCTCATACAATATCATGCAAAATAAAAATAAAAATCCTTTGACGACCAAAATTCACCGAGTTATGAAGCATGAAACTTTGTGACTTAAGTCGCTTTTCCATGCATAGAAGTATCCCGTTTCAGGCAACCAACCAATCAGGGTCCGTATTGACCATTTCTCTACTCAAGGACCATTTCTCTACTCCCTAATGACCATTTTTCAGCACAAAACGTGCTCCAAATTTAAACAGCTATAAGTCGGTCAATTTTGGTCGTAAATGGATGATTTTTTTTTATTTTGCATAAAATTGTATGAGGATGATTTTTTAAAATATAATTGGTAGGATCGGAGGACTGTATAAAAATTTATATTTCGTATTTCTTTCAGAAATGCATATATTTTTACTTTCCTTATATACATAATGTATGAGGAAAGTATTGTGACGGGGTCGAAAATTCGAATTCGAGTTTTCGACGGGAGAACACGTTTCAAGCATCCCTGATCACGAATCAAACATTTTTGAAGTGATGTCTGTGTGTGTGTGTGTGTGTGAAAGTATGTGTGTGTATGTGTGTGTCAGTGAGCCTGTGGAGACGATAACTGACGAACGAATGGGCCGATTCGAACTACATTTGGTACAAAAATCACAATCCATAAACACTGGAAGCCTACTGTTTTTATACGCAATCAAATGTTCAGAACCCCCCTAAATTTTTGAGTGAAATTTTAAAAAATTCGTCAAAAAATCAAAACCGCTAATAAAATTATGCAAATAGACATTTCTTATCTAATTTTTCATTAGAAAACGATTGACATAAATTTTAGAACGCTAACATGAACCGTCGTTCTCGAGATATTGCACATTTTTTGAAAAAAATATCAAAAAGTCATAAAATAAAAAAAAATATTTCCTATTGGGAAGCATGTTCACTTTTCAGGTGTAACACCATGAGATAAATTGGGTGATATCATTCTCGTGGATCTAGCTCGTTCCATTCATGAAAAACGATACTTTGAGTAATACTTTTGTATTTGAACGCCAATAGTTATTTATCTGCTGTAAGAATAATTTATTTCTTGGTCCATAACGCTTGGCGAGATTTTGGCGACGAATTTGACGAAATGTCGCCATTTTGGCGACTTTTTTAACTGTTGCCAGATTAACAAAAATCTCGCCAAACGGATAAAAATGACGCTAAATCAATCAAAATGACAACTAATTGAAGAAAATTCAATATCTTGGAAAGAATATAAGTATCTACTATAAAAATAACATTTTTTTAACTGTAAAAGTAGTAAATTCATTGCATTATATAAAGAAAGTCATGTGTTGCCCACATCAGATTTTTTATTTCAATTAGCGTTCGGCTCATCCCTGGATATTGTTTCATTTCGTGAAAAAATAATATTTGTAAAATTTTATTGCAATCGAAAAAAAAAAAACACGTGCTGGCGGGCATGCTTTTATAGGCACAGCTTTTGTTTTCCCACCACTCCTGCTTTAAACTCCTGTCTTGAACTATCTCACTGTTAGCTCAATATAACTTATTTTTCAAAATGCCAAAAATACTAATTTTTAAAGCTTTTCTTGCAATGCAAAAGCTTCTATTGCTGATTTAAAGCTTCTATTACAAGCTTCAGATTAGCCTGTGGCGATAACAGTGCCACAACCGGAATGAAATTCTGATAAGGGGTATTCTCCGAAAGTTCTAAGACAGCGGCAATTCTTTAGAGCAAATGTTGGAAAGGGATCTTTATATCTTCCCTGCAGACAACATACATTTGAAATCATACTTAAAACTGTTTTTCAGCTAAAAATGCCCTCTTCATCAGGTCCAGAAGTGCAAATTTTCAAACGCTTTCAATAGACATAGCTTAAAATTATTAAAAAGAAATTAAGTCTGGTATGGAAGAAAAAAGATGTTCGAAAAGTTTTATGTTCAAACCTATCAGAAATTTGACCAATTATAATGCAGCACCTACAAATGTGATAGTCTTGAGATGATTATAAAGAATTCTTAGAGTTTGTGGAAATTTCATTGGAAGCATTATAAATGAAATCGAGCAGATGGCAAAATTTATCTCGATAGATGGCAGAAACACGTTATTACTTCAATATTGCTGTCTCGTGATGAATTTAAATTTATCTTCAAGAAAAGGAAAGGCATTTCTGACATATGCATATTTCTTGTAAGAATATATATATTAATGCTTGGTTCACAGCACCTTTAGCTCAAGAGGCACCCAATCATGATATACAATTTTTGAAAAAGCACATTGCGTATGAATCTGTGGATCTAGATATATTTCGTGTCACAGTTAACAAATTAAAAAATCATTTATAGTATCTATCTCCAAAAGCTTGTGCTTTAATTTTTTAGGTGACGGTTTAGCTGTTGAAACTAAAATAAAAATCTGATGTAGACAGCACATGACTTTCCCTGCAGACTTATATTAACGTTCTCTTTATTTTAATTAAATTTATTTCACTTTTAATTCAATTTTCGTTCTCATTCGGAAACCGGACTTATTTTCAAAGGTGGGGCAGAGAAAATAAGGAAAACTAAAATATCTCGAGAACGCCTAGTCCTAGTGTAATGGGGTTGGTTTTATTATTTTCGTCGTTAAAAATTACGTATTAAACGAGCATTTAATGGATATATTTGAGTATACCTAGTTCTTTAGTTTAGATTTTGACGAATTTTTGCTGGCCTATTTGCAGGAAAAGGCAGGTTATTTTATCCGAATCGTATCAAATTCTAATCAGCACCAGGATAACTCACAAGTGACTCATCTACCAAATTTTGTGAAATTCGGTCCATTAGTTTTTTAGTTAGAGTGGATACAAGCTTTTGCGGGCCATTTCGCAAAAAAAGGCGGGTTCTTTTATTCCAAATCGTTCCCAAAACTAATCAGCACCAGACTCGCCCACAAGTGACTTACCTACAAAATTTTGTGAAATTCGGTCGATTAGTTTTTTTAGTTAGAGCGGATACAAAATCTGCACAGACTGACAGACAGACACACAGACACACAGACAGACACACAGACACACAGACAGACACACAGACACACAGACAGACGCACAGACACACAGACAGACACACAGACACACAGACACACACACAGACGTCACGCTAAAAACGGTTTTTTCGAATTCTAGAGGTCTCGAAACGTGTAGATCCGTCGAAAACTCGAGTTGCGATTTTCGGCATGATTCCAATACTTTCCCTATACATTACCATGTATTGCAGGGAAAGTAAAAATGGTACAGAATACAGTGAAAGGCGGTACTCAAGTAAAGGGTGTCAATTGATTCATACTAAAAATGAGGACATTCCTCGACTAATAGATAAGTCTATTAAGGACGTAATTTCAGAAGACAGCAATCAACTTTCTGAAAGATTTAATATTTCCGCAAATTTCCTTATTATAGATCCAGCTTTGTGGCCTGAATGTGAAGTGTATAGGAATGCCTCAGTTGTGCAACAATTAAAGGTGGTCAATGCCATAGCTGAAAGAGGGGTTACGTTGATAGAGGACTATAACAAAATACTAACAATAAATGACCAGAAACAATTTTTATTGCAAGTTGTCACTGACTACAGACATCGATATTCTGATGCGAAGGAGACTGTAGCAAATAAAACATGAAGTGAGATTGTCATTTGTTTTCCATTTCTTGATATTTCTGTCATTATCTGTACATAAGCTCTATTTCGGATTTTTATAAACAAACATTCCGAAAATAATGCATGGTATTATCTTTTGGAATTTATTCATAAAAATTAGAGAGATTTTCTTGATGTAATATTCTAGTACATATTTTATTATACTAATGTTCTACTCATGTTTTATTATACCCTTGTATTGATATTATTCAATTTCACATAAATTTACCAATGACGAAAAACAAATGATCAGCAGTCAACACTTTTTATCATCCATATGCAGCAAAACTTTACAAAAATAATTTGTTAACCACTAAACGATTGATTTAAAGGGATGCCTCTGATAAATTAAAAGAGTTGAAATATTCTAGCCACCCAACATCCTAGACACAATGTCCACTTAGAATTCAGGCAAGAAAAAATCCCACACACAGAGTAATATTTTATCCTTTATAACTGGAGGGAAGTAAAATTGAAAATGACAGTCAGAGCACAGCTGTTATTTCATATAAAAATGGATTTAATTGAAGTCTACAGATTGTGGTCATGATCAAAATCAAACGATCGTAATTGGATACATATAGTGGTTTAATTATTTTTAATTTAAAATACAAAAACTGTTGTGAAATATTTCTATTTCTTCAAAAAGTGTACTATGTTTACATTTTGAAGCAAACATATTTCCTCACTTAGCACCTTAAAAAACACTCAAAATTTCATTTTTAAGATTTAGAAGTTTTGAGAAATCCTCTCCCCTTCCAGAAATGTTTTTCGTATGTGGCACTGTTATGGCCACAGGTTAATATAAAAATATTGCAATAATAGCTTTACAACATGTTTTTTTGGCATCATGCCAAGACTATTGCATTAAGCAAACAGTGAGATAGTTTAAGGGATAAGGAAGAACAAACAGCTTAAGTGGTAGGGAAACGAAAACTATCCCTACAAAAGCATGCTCGTCGGCACGTGTTATTATTGTTAAATTGCAATAACATTTTACAGATATTATTTTTTCCTGAAATAGAACAATTTTAAGGGGTAAGACTGAAAAATTAAAGAAGTTGAATATTTTGGACTACCCTAATATATATATATATATATATATATATATATATATATATATATATATATATATATATATATATATACATATCTGTGTGTGTGTGTGTGTTTATACCCCTACCGCCTCCAAAATTCAATGATTAATTTATATAAGTTATCATCTAAATTATTCACTAGAATTTTCTCTTGCGTTTCTGAGGATTCCACTTCCATTTTTTTTAAATTTCGCATTACTATAAAAAATAAGCTTACAAAATATTAAAAATTATAGTAATTATATTGTACCTTATTTTTACAATGTACATTTACTGTTATTTACGATTACTGCAATGCACTTTTAGTATTTTGCGATTCGGTTATGGGAATTCCAGATTAAGGCAAAAGCAAATACCACAGCTGCAACATTCCTAGCAATTTAAATACGTATTAGATCTTTTGCATCCATGGGAAAACCCACGTTAAAATACTAAAATATGAAACTATAAACACTAAGAAAAACTAAATTTTTTTAAAATTATTTTTTTAAACTAAGTACAAAACTAAGATCATCATTTCAAGCTAAGATCTCGATTTTTTCAAAACTAAGATCTCGATCTAGATCATTTATAGAGCTTTCAAAGAACTGCATATGCTTGCTTATTGTTTATCGCACTTTGGGATATAATTATTACAAACATGAAAACGAAAAATATTTAATCTTTTTAACTTGACAAGGCGCCGATTTACTTGAAAACTATAAACGCTTTTTCAAAGCAATTCTAGATTTTGAGAATAAATTTTCTCATATATATTTTTTCAATTAGTCAATTACTATTTATATCTATATTTTATAATTTCGAAGATATTTCGAGTGAAGGTAAAAATAAATTAAAAAAAAAAAAAAAAAAAAAAAACTCGCTCAGAAAGATATTTTTTAAAGTTTTTTTCGAAAAGAAAAAATTCAAAATGTTAAAGAATTGAAATTACTTTTATATATTAATAATATGGACCCTACTGTCGATAAAACAAGAAATGTTATAAACTTCATCTATTGGATTTGGAGATAAAAGCGTCCAAAATGTTTACATTTATCGTAACGCACCGTTTTTCGCAGCAAAAGCCCCAGGCATAGATTACTATTCACATCAAAACTTATGTATCCTGGTAAATCAAAAATGAGGTTACATTGAGTTTTCTTCGAAGGTTGATACTAAAAGTGTACAAAGATTCAGCTTTCTATGTCACCACAGCCGATTCTGTAGGATCTGAAAATAATTTTCGAACCTCTACGTTTCTACCTCTACGTTTCTACTACGTTCTAGGTAAATAGAAAAATCAGCTCCATTAGGCTCTGTAACCATAGTTGATACTATAAATGTGCATACTATAGATTTAGCCTCCTGTGTCAGCTGGGGACTTCTGGATAGCCTGAAAGACAAAAACACGTGAAACATATTTGACAATTATATATATATATATATATATTGTATATATATGTGTATATGTGTGTGATTTCACAATATATGAAAAAGCTGCTTGTTGCTGGTAGAATGTTGAAGAAATATGTCGTAAGCAAAATTATTTTCTTGACCTGAAGCACACAGACACTCCATATTTGTTCCGATAAAAATCATAGAAGCTGTTTTCTATCAAACCAGAAAGTGAAATAAGTTTCTTAATTACACCCATCGGAAAATAGATCTCTTACCTAATGGTATGGACTCATTTTTTGTACCCTGAATTTTTCTTCTGACTGTGTTACGTTTTTTTTTGTATTTTGGTTGAAACAAACTTATTCACTTAAAATATAGTTAGAAGTTGGTGAAGTATTTCGCCAGTCAAGGAAATTCAATGTTTTATAAAATATATGTTGCAAAACAAATTCAGACTGAAATATCTTACTTATTGCTGTCATTTCATAGTGAGTATGCAATACAAATTGAATATGATAATTATATTATATATTTATAGCATACGCTACCTATAAAATTGATTATATTTTTATGTTCATGACTTGGATCCAAAGTTTGGTTGTCATCTGACATAAAATTCCTAATCTGCGACTAGATAAATTTTTCTGAGTTTAATGTAATGATGATACCGCACAGTTCTTAAATTTTCTTCAAAAGTGTCCTAGTTCTGCAGTATGTCCAACTACAATATATTTCTAAAACAATTGACACCCTTCTGTTTAAATGGGATGCATAAGTCGAAACATGTTAAATGTTCACTTTAATTTTATGGAATTTTATTTTAATAAAAAATTTGAATCATGCATAAGGTATAATTCTATAAGCATAATTTTAACCTCATACGTGTATTCTTCAATATGTAATTTTATTAAAACTTTTCCTAAGAAAATGTCAGATGCTTCCAAAATATATCTTTGTACGCTCCTCTTTTGAACCGAATGTGTGGTACACATTTAAAAATTAAGTTCATAAGCGCATAATTGAAATGGGCCTGTAATTGAAATGCCACAATAACCCACCATTATATTCTTGTGCGAGTTTCTAAAATATAATTATTAATTAACATACTACATAGTTTTAAGTTTTAAAATAAACATTATTTGTTACACATATTATAATTATGATTAATGTTTTCGAATTGCTTCTTTGGAAAATAGGTCTCCAAACTAATTACATGAACTCCTCCACCTCTATATCATGACTTTTGCATCAAATCTGCAGTTTTCTCCCATTTTCATTACTGTAGCAATTCATTTCCTAGATTGTATTGCCTATTTACTTTATTTATAGGAGTAATATAAAATTAAGCTTCCATTACGAAAATATATGTAAGCTGATGCTAAATACTATGAAAATTCTACACATAATAGGTACTTTTAAATTAAACATAAATTTCTAGAATTTTTATTTCAACTCTGTTTTCTGACGTATTATAATTCTCATCTAAAATTTATTTATCTGCTTTAGATGTTATTGTGATTAACTAAATAAGAGAAAAATCGTTCTTATCTTTTCATTGAAAAAATGAGTATGGAGCAAAATAATTAAAAATGAATTAATTTAATTTTATAATGATCCTGTCCAAGTAAAAATTCAAAGTCATAATACTTGTTAACATTGTAGAGTGCTAAAATACATTTTAGGGCAATATACCTACAACCGGGGTTGTGTAGCACAATCCAAGAGGAAGCCTAAGTCTCAGCTCCACTTTATTGTAATTTTAATGTGAAATAAAGTCTTATGCTCAACAGCAAATTTAGGTACCATGAATATTATTTTATTCAAATGTTCAATAGAAAAATTACAGATATTTTCCAGAAACTTCATTATACTAAATTTTTGCACTATTATTCTGCTCTAAAGGACTAAAAAAGGAAAAACACATTTGATAAATCGAACAAGAAGAATAAGGTTCTTAATTACTTTCCCAGAAAAACAGGTCGGCAAACTAATGAAATGAGCCCCTATTGTCGTTTATTATGTGAGTTTTGCATTAAATCCCTTGGCATTTTACAGCATTTCTACTTTCCCTGCAATACATGGTAATGTATAGGGAAAGTATTAGAATCACGTCGAAAATCGCAATTCGAGTTTTCGACGGTTCTACACGCTTCGAGACCTCTAGAATACGAAAAAACTGTTTTTAGCGTGACGTCTGTGTGTGTGTCTGTGTAATGTATGTATCCACTCTAATTCAAAAACTAATGGACCGAATTTCATAAAATTTGGTAGGTAAGACCCTTGGGCGTGACCCTGGTGCAGATTAGTTTTTAGTACAATTCGAGAAAAAAGAACTATCCGTTCTGTGCGAAATGGCCTTCAAAAATCTCATGTATTCACTCTAGCTGAAATACAAATTAACCAAATTTCACCAAATTTGGCAGATAAATCACATGTGGGATAATCTGGTGCTGATTAGATTTTGGTACGATTCAGAAAAGAACAGCGTGCTTTTTTATGAAATGGCCCGCAAAAATCGCCAATATCTAGAAAAAGACTACGTATGTTTAAATGTATCAATTAAATGCTTGTTTTATAAGTACTTTTTGACGAGGAAAAAATAAGAACAACTCTAGTACTCTAGGACTAACCGTTTTCGAGATAGAGATTTTTCACATTTTTTATGCCGCCTTTGAGAGAATGTCCAATTACCAAATAAAAGCAGAGATTGAATTAAAAATGCAAATTTAGTGTCATTTTGTGCAATTAAACTCATTTTAATGAGTTCTTAAAGAAATAAAGAAAACATGAATTTGAGTCTGCAGGGAAAGTCATGTGCTACCCACATCAAATTTTTTCTTAAGTATCAATTATTTTCCTGAATTATTGCATATAGTATAAATATACGAGAACGTTTTCTTAAATACGGCAACAAGCCTGTCACGCGCAGGAAATTCATTTGAGATACATCTCTACCTTTCGATAGGATGTACTATTCAGATATTTGTTTGTAATCCCTGACACTAAAGGGAAGCACATATCATACACATCATTTAACAAACATTTAAAAATAGATGCACTTGTGAAAACTGGTCAAACGTTCAGATTCTTGGTGTCATAAGGTAAATGCCACGGGAAGTCGTTCTTTTGCTTTCTGATAATGCCAAGCCTCGCAATGCCTACCATACGAGCGAATTGATATAGCGCTTCAGTTAGAGGGTGCTTGAACACCCAGCTCTGACCTGGCATCTAGAGATTTTCATATCTTCGGACATTTGACGATACACATAGTTGGAAAGTAATATGCAAACAACCATAAGTTCAACAATCTGTAATGTCTTAGCTGCAGGACATGGCCGCTGATTTATTTAGGCATGGGTTCCATGTCTTGGTGTACCGATGGAACGCATGTCTGTACAAGTATGAATATAATGTTGTTGTTGAGACCCAGACGGTCCGACCTACCAGAAAGGTGTAAGGTAACCGTTTGGACGGCCGGGAAGTGCCACCCAATTTAGACCGGAACCCAGTGGAGGAGACATCCACAGGCACCGTACATTCCTTCCCCTACTACCAACCTCTCGGAAGGACTTACGGACCCGCATGTTTAACGTGATCGTACTCCGCATGAACACGGCGGCAGTTGTGGCAGCGTGCATATCCGGCGCGCAAACCACCGGGCTACCGCGCTCGAAATGTGCCAACAGCGCTCGGTGTTCCCAGGTGGTCACCCACCCTAGTACTAACCATGCTCGATGATGCTTGACTTCGGTGATCTAACGAGAACCGGTGTTTTCAGCACGGTAGGGCCGTTGGCATAAGTATGGATATAATGTAAAAAAGTATTGTCTATTCCTGTAAGTTACTGATGATCCTTACTGTATTCGTAAAGCTGGCCTTGTTATGTTATTCAATGAAATGCCCTTATATTAGAAATTGTCTTTGTATTGATTCTTTTAATTGAGATATAGATAATTGCTATTATCAAATATATATGTATTTATTAAAACATCTATTAATCTATCATGTGTAAATATCATATAAAAGCATAACCATTAAATAGTTTTAACAGTTCTATGTATTATGTGCATAATATTTTTTTAAGAACCATACAATACAAGTTTAGAAAATGTTAAGAATAAAGTTGGAACCTGCTAACTATATGGGAATAGATCAGCTGCATAATAATGCACTAGCAATGTTAACTCATTTAATCATATTTAATACAAATTGAATTTCGTATGTCATTTTTGAGAAATCTATACGAAAAGTATATGTACAATGGCCCGTGTGAGTACCGAAGTGAGTGTCACTAATCTTCCAATGAACAACTACATATAAATGACTGTTTATTTCACTGTCATCTTTTATTACTTAAATAATGCTAAAAATATTTCCGTATTCCAAATATTGGAGTTTAAAATTGATAGACCATTCAAACTTGGCCGAAACTCGAAATTGAATTTTCGACTTCATTTGAATACTTCCCTTATATATCATGTTTTGTATGTAGGAAAAATAAAGTACGGTGTATTATACTATTAATTACGGTGCACTAATTAAATTAAATAAAGTATGGTGTATTATACTATTTTGAGGACAAATATTATGTATTAAACAATCTGTCGCAAAATTACATATATTTTCCATAAATATTTTGCTCTCCTTTTACGCAAGAAAAAGAAAAATAATGCTAAAAATATTTCCGTATTCCAAATATTGGAGTTTAAAATTAATAGACCATTCAAACTTGGCCTAAACTCGAAATTAAATTTTCGACCCCATCAGAATACTTTCCTTTTATATCACGTTTTGCATGTAGGAAAAATAAAGTACGGTGTATTATACTATTAATTACGGTGTACTAATTAAATTAAATAAAGTATGGTGTATTATACTATTTTGAGGACAAATATTATGTATTAAACAATCTGTCGCAAAATTACATATATTTTCCATAAATATTTTGCTCTACTTTAACGCAAGAAAAAGAAAAATAATGCTAAAAATATTTCCGTATTCCAAATATTGGAGTTTAAAATTAATAGACCATTCAAACTTGGCCTAAACTCGAAATTAAATTTTCGACCCCATCAGAATACTTTCCTTTTATATCACGTTTTGCATGTAGGAAAAATAAAGTACGGTGTATTATACTATTAATTACGGTGTACTAATTAAATTAAATAAAGTATGGTGTATTATACTATTTTGAGGACAAATATTATGTGTTAAACAATCTGTCGCAAAATTACATATATTTTCCATAAATATTTGGTGTTCCTTTTACGCTAGGAAAAGAAAACAAAGTTCTCTTTGATTATATCAGAAAGCGAAATACGGTTCTTAAATACTCTTCCGGAAAATAGATTTTCAAGTTAATGTTATGAGCAACTAATTTCGTCTATGGTATGACTTTTGCATCCAATAGTTTACCTTACTTCCCTTACTTTTATGATAGCAATTCACTCTTTAGATTGCATTACTTGTTTACTTTCTTTAGAAAAGCCCACTTGATAAATAATGCCAAGAAAATATTTGTAGGTAATTTCAATGTATGTACATAATAATTCCCTAACCGTATTATTGTCTCTCAAGACTCTCCAGTATCCATCCAGCGATCTAGAAGACTGAATCTTTGCAAACATGCTAGCAACCACAGAACAGATCTTAATGGAACCGGAATTTCAATTTAACGCTTCGGGGCGGAGGAATTCAGGAAGTGTGGCCCCTCTAAAAATCTCCTAGATTACGTAGAAGACTGAATCTTTCGATATTCATAGCATTGGTCGTAGGTCAGCACTTAATGGGAACAGATTTTCGGTTTCTTTGTCTGGGGCATACAAAATGCAGTGGGTTTAAAATTCGTTTCAGCAACATCCTCCACTTATTGAATAAGAAATCTGAAACTTTGTTGTATTGACTACAAAACAAATTTTGCTTCAGAAAACTATTTTTGATTCTAAGCAACATACTAATAAAACAATGTAATAAACATGATAATAATATGCTACATAACATGCTAATGAAACATATTAAACATGTCGCAATTTACTATTTTATGAATGCCAGTTTCCCTGTCTTTAACCGGCCTAAGTACTAATATTTTATAAAATTCTTTGATATACAAGGACTTTTCAAAAAAAAAAGTCTAGTTTCTAGTAAACTCATGGAGCTTTGTATTTTATGTGAAAACTAACAGTTATTTATTTATATTTGTTGTTGATAAGATGGATTCCAAAAGGGGTGCTCATCTTCGTATTGCGAACTAGAACTTGGAAAGAAATATTTTAAAATAATTTAATTTAATAACTTTTTGTAAAACCCTAATATTTTAGCTTAAAAAGTATCTATATGGTTTGGATGACGTACTTAGTGGTATAACTGAGTGCAGAGATCCAGGTTCAATCCCTGGTCTCTACCTATTGTTATTTCGAATTGAAATCATATCACATTCTCAAGAACTTTCCCGTGGCATAGTTTCATTCAAATATTTAATAGAAAAATTACAAACATTTCCAAGAAATATTTGTCGACACAAAACAGGTTTAGGAAAGTATAAAAACCTTATTCGATCTCGGGAGGAAGTGGAGTAAGGTCCTTAATTACTTCTCCGGAAAATAGATTTCCAAACTAATGATATGAGCTACTATCCTCATTCATGGCATGACATTTGCATCAAAC
Source organism: Amaurobius ferox (assembly GCA_951213105.1). NCBI lineage: Eukaryota > Metazoa > Arthropoda > Arachnida > Araneae > Amaurobiidae > Amaurobius > Amaurobius ferox. Next base: position 72,109,491 of record OX578136.1, read on the forward strand.
CATTTACAGTTTTACCTTACTTTCACTATTGTAGCAATTTATTTCTTAGGTTCCGTACCTATTTCCTTTATTTTTAAAATCAATATAAGAATAAAGATACCAGTTAGGAACGTATTAAGTAAATGCAGCATATCATAAAATTTGAGCAGTTTTACTGGGAACCTAAGCCTATCAGTTACCTTCGGTTAGGTTGCATAATCTGAGTTTGTGAAAACATAACGAAAACGACGGGGGTGGGGGGAAGAATATATTCCGAAAGTATTTCCAGGCCTTCCAGTTGCCCTTCGGTGAAATTCTTCTTCTTTGACCCAAGACGTCTGACCTACCTGTAGGTGTAAGGTATTTGTTTGGGCGGCTAGAAAGTTAAAATTTAGACCGGAACCTATGAGAGGGGTACTTTACCCTCTTGCCCCTACCACCAACCTCTCGGAAGGACTTACAAACTAACATATTTAACGTGCCCGTACTCCGCATGAATCAATCTGGGAAGAGCCAGTGATTGAATTCGGGTCGTCCGATTGCAATCCCACCGGGCTAATCACACTGCTCTCCGGTGAACTTGAAGACTAAAAATTTGCACGCTTTTCATATCGACTGAACCTGAGGTCCAAATTTATGTTAATACGATTATTTTCGGGGATAAGCGCTATACATTATTAAACGAAATAAAATGTATTAAGAATATTATTTACCCTGCCATTGATAAATTTTAATACTATTTATTAAATAAAATTTCAATCTAATCGCTTCATTTTTATCAAAACTATCGCAACCTGAGAATCACAAATATAAACGCACGGACATTATACAAGTCTGAGTCCTACTCAAGGATTCTGAAAACTTATAAATCCACCAAAATCCTTAAATCATAATTTTAATACTTTTGCCATTATTCCCATTTCGTACATATTACAGGGAAAGTAAAAATTAAAGTTAATTTAGGTACCTGTCAATTCAAACGCAGCAGACCATTAATCCTGAGTAAATAGTAGACTGCAAATACAGACAAGATCTAATCTGCCTGCAATCAATTCTGTGTGATGTGATTACAGAGTAACTGCGAGAATTGCGGTCTCCGAGCACTAATTTAATGTTATTGTTACGTGATTGAGGAACGCAAACCAGACCTCAAGACAGTTGAATTGTGCGTTTGACGCTGAGAGATAATATTGCTAAAGGATAAACGCTTTAAACATATAATTGGGAAAACAAAGAAGTGAATATTAGTGGAATAAAATACATAATTTAATCGCTATTCAAATATTTACATAAAATCCCGTACATTATTACTATTACAAATTAATTAGGAAATTATTGTTTTTGTGCTGAAAATTCATTTTAGTGAAGTGAAAAATGTATGTGTTTCAATATTTAATAACTAACATAATATTTAATAGCTAATAACTCCTACCAAAGCCGGAAACTAAATCACTTAAAATATTAAGTTGCAACATTTTTTTATTAATTTTAATATTAAATTATGTATGAAACTTGCCGTCGAAAATCACCTTTATCAAGAACTGAATCAGTTATATTTTGACCAGCGGCCGCTTTCCCAAACACGTTTTGAAACTAACCTTAACTGAACTCAACTGAACCTCCAATTTCGTGCACAACTTGGTTAAAACCTATAATACAAAAACCCGATTTCAAATCTATTTAAACATCCTTGGAGTTTTAATGGCTAAAAAATACTATCTTACTGTTTATAGCTAGCACCTTTAGTTTTTAGGATACAAACATTAAACTTTCGAAACGTAGAATGTTCAGTCTTTTTTCAAATAACCAAGACGATTGCACAAAATCCCTAAGATTTATTTAAAAACAAATTATTGATCTATAAACTAGATTTCTTATTGAATATATTTGTCATTTACTTTTATATTTATTTTTTTAATGTTTAGAAGGGTTTCTGAGTAAGAAAATTTTTGCCTAGTATATTGAAGCTAAATCCACACCTCAGCCAAAATGGCACACCTCAAACAATAAAATCCCTTCTTTTATCCCTCCTCTTCTATCTTCCCTCTATCTTCCCTCTATCTTCCTTTTATCTTCCCTCTATCTCCTCTTCCATCTTCTCTCCAGTAACTAGAACTTCTAGTAACTAGCTATATAGATTATTAATAAAACTCAACAATTCAGAATGCCGCTAGGGATATATTTTTATACAAATGTCACAAAAAACATTCATATTCTACTTATACCTCTGGAATGAAATGGTGACATAAATCGCAATAGTTTAGAATGTATAATTTACCTTGGAAAAAAGTCGTATCATGCAGCCACTGTAGCTGGAGGTGAAGTTGAGAGCGCTATGGAGTGATGGATCTGAGGTTGGATCTAGGGTCTGGTACAGGAACTGCTCTGCAATTAATGACAGGCCCGGCGCTGTAACCAAACTCGGATTTCGAAGTTCTATAGATATAGTGTTTCTCTTTCCTCGATTTGAAAGAGTAAACAAATGTATTTTCACGAATATTACCTGTCAAAATTCGTCACGAAGCTGTTACAAGTGTCACCAAACTATATCTTGCCTTCTAAGCACATGTCTAACTGTTCGTCAACCGTTATGAATAAAAACGCATTGTAGCAATGACTAAACGGAACACAAAACCGCGTACTGGTCGAACAGAACATGCAAAAACACAGAAGCTGGTGCTGTAGCTTGTTCTGGAGATTCTTTCAAAAATTCTACAGATGAATGTAAGAGTGCAAAGAACATCTCGGCTGAGGATACACCTTGATTTTCTTATAGACTGTTCCTAATGCCAACGAGGAACAAATGAGGAATCGTTACACTGTACCTACCTAACATGACATTTAATAGTATTCTGAAGCTGTCGATGAAATGATTCCACAATATCATTAAATGATGGATGTCACGCACTGGTGCGACTCTCTTGCACCTCTAAAATGTCGGTGAAATAATGTGAAATATAACTCTTAAATTGTCTTTCCTTTTGGTTATAGCAGTTTTTGGAACTCCAAAAACGGTAGACCCAGCCAAAGAAAATACAATTGCTAATGCTTCAGATGTCTGGTCAATAATCAGGAAAGTTTCATGCAAACAGGTGTATATATCTGAACATATGAGACAGTATGTATGCCTTTTAAAGGTGATGAGGGAACTCCGATGTCGGTGTAGATAAAATAAAATATCGTCAGGAATAAATATTCTCCAATAGGAGCATGCACATGCTTCTGAACATTAGACGCTTCACAAGCTGTGTTCTTTTGGTTCACAGACCACAGTCTTTCTTATAGTGAAGGTGCAAATAAACCATCTTTCGTTAAATTTAGGAGATAGACTTCCTACAGCTTTATTTTTCGTACAGCTATGTTTTTTTTCTGAGACTTCAAAGGTAACTCACCACCGACATAACAAATATATTTTTATGATCGATACAACCGCAAGGCATAAACAAAAATAGGGCAAGAATAGCCTAGGGGTTATTACGGAGGAATCGCATGCGATCGTCCCAAGTTCGATCCTCGACGCCTCCTCAAAACTATATCCGTGTTTGCGCGAAGTATGGGTACCATTAAATCTAATGATCCAAAGTCCTTCGGAGAGGTGAAGTGTCAGAGGAAGGAGAATATGGTATTTGCAGTTTTCACCCCAATGAGTGAGCTTCCTTATGATTCCCGGTCTAAATTAGTTGGTATTATGTCAGAGTTCTACCATGGAGGAGTTTCTGAGGTGTTTGTATTCGAAGAAGCTGGAATCTTCTTTCCTTTATAGTGAATGGTCTTAAAACGTTTTTTGGCCTAGTTCCTAGCAATTAGGATTAGTAACAACAAAAAATGTTCGTGCACACTCTTTACATATATACCGCTCTGAAAACATCGTTCATATAGACTCTAAAACAAGAAGATAATACACAAACACCTATAAAAATTAATGATTTGTCTTTAGGGATTCTCAGAACGTGTAAAATAAAACAAAAGTGTCAGCTCCTCGTTCTCATCTCAATACTTTTCATTTTCTTACAATATATGTTATAGGGAAAGTAAAACCGCTTTATATAAAATATATTCAAAACTTTCCAATTCACAATTCAATTCAAACAATTCACTCAACTCATGATCATTAGAGCTCGACATGAGATTTATTAATTACTGGTCATAAACATGGATTTATTCAGACTTCAAGAAATTTTACATTAACAAGCATATACAATACATAAAACATGCTCGTATATAATACATAATAATGAAGAATTTCAAAATATACATTATATCCACAAAATTATACAAGCTAATAATTGGAAAACATAATATAAGGTAATGTATGATAAAAAAAGTCCTGCATTTAAAGTTCTTCAGAATATATTACAGCAGAGAATTATTTATATTTTACGTATTATACATTGAATAATTCAAAATAGTTTTCGAATCCCGCATTTACCATTTTAACGAATTGGCCCCTTTTATTTTGCCATTGCATTTCAAATGTTACAGGCTTTTCATATCGGAAACCTAGCATTGAATCATTTCAAGCTGTCATAAAAGTATTGTGATAAATTACTGTAATGCTTTTACTACCCTTTCATAAATGGAATATTTTATGTCCAGAATAACTGTTGTAGAATATCACATGACATATTTTTCAATTTCATTGTATTCTTTATCTTTTTTTAAACAGAGGCGCATTGATTCTTTTGTGATTCAAATCATTTGATGCACGTCATACTTACTTTTTCTACTTTGTGTTTTTGACAAATGATACGATATTTCAAAAAATAGAAATTACTTTTGCAGAAGATAAACTGACAGCACATTAAATTAAACTATTATAGGATATGTAGGGATAAGCCATTTTCTTATTTATTACATCAGCATTTTCCTTTTCCAGAAATATATAGCATGTACATAAAAGCAAATATTTGCGAGTTTTCTGGTCGAAATTTCGAATTTCTGATTTCTTATCTATAGGTTTTAAACATTCCTGAATACAAAGTAGTCAATTTTGAAAGACTTTTATGCATATGAGTCTATAAACACGAAATATATCTAATAAAGGAAATTAATCAAATGAAATTTGGCATATTTATTGCAATTGATAAACGTGTGGTCCTATATTTAAGAATTTTGGATCACGGAGTTGCATTGAAATTTTTAAAAATTAGTATACATTTTGATTGGTTGATTGTTTTCAGAGATTAATTTCCTAACACTTAAGATTAGTCACTAAGAGACGCTTAAATCACATTTATTCGATCGAGCATGGTTACTTAACTATAGATAGACCTAACATGTAAATCAATGGACCTTTCCCTATAAAGTTCCTACAAAGTGCGTAAGGATTTTTCTTGAACCTCGTATAATAAAAGGTTTCTGCTTTAAAATTCAATTTTTTAACATTTTATAAATCCCATTGGCTTTATATGCATTTTCTCTAAAACGTTCTCGTTATAAAATCTACTTTTATCTAAGTACACGAACGAATTAATTGACGTTGACCGTGTATTAAATAAGCACCCGCTACTGAAATAATAACATATAAAGATAACATCACTTAATTTGTAAATCGCTTGTTTTGAGTCAAAATCATTGAATTTTTTATTTCAACCCAAATCCTTTAGTCTCCACGCATGTGGGGTCGTGCGCAACATTTTGACGGGGATGTGCTAAAACGTACCTGCCAAACACTGCTGCCAAAGGAAGAGCCCTTTCGCTAGCGGAATTGTAAATTCCAAGTTTTCCGCACTCACTTGAAAATGACGAAAAATCAGGAAATATATTAGAATATATAGCCACAATTTTGCAAAACTATAGAATTGTCCTAGTTTCCCATGTTCGGATGTGGCGAAATGTGTATATACAGACATGTCTATTTCAATGCATTTAAAAAAAAATACAGAAATATGAAGAAGTTTCCTACGAATTTGTTTCAAAAATCGTTAGGAGGAACGTACTTTGTACCTTGTCTACGATATTAAGATGGAAACTCTGTCAAAATCACGTCGATGGCTAAGGAACCGATTTGTATGAAAATAGCTCTCAGTCGTGCTTCAACATAAAATAATTAAAAAAAACTAACTCAGACTTTTAAAAGAATATAGCCGAGGTCTGTCTTCGAAGTTTTGCTACAAACAAACAGATGCACAAAAATCATATTTTATTGTGCAAGATACAATATCTTAATAGAATACTTTCTCATAAAAACTATTTGGTACATAAAAAAAGAAATATCAGGCAAAAAGAAACCGTTTTTTTCTTTAATTTTCTACTCATTGCTGTTTTTTTAAAAGTCTGGAGAAATTTGGTGGTCTTTCTTACTTATTTTTTGACACCTCTATCGGTTCGCAGCTTGGTCATTCCACTAACATATTCTTAGATCAATACTAGCTTACCAAAGTACCGTTTTCATACATTTATTTTCCTTTTTAAGTACTAGGTACATTTTTTCATCTGCGTTTTATGGGAAACTTTTCCGATATTTTTCTTATTCTCATTTATTCTTTAATGGCATATTTACTTATAATATAAAGTAAATGGTATTGCGATGAGGTTTAAATTCTATAATTTCATTTTAGGATTTTGATAGCTTTACATATTTATAGTTCTCCTGTAAGTAAAACTGTTTCTTTTGTTAAAACATTATTATTATTTCATTTTAGCGAAAGGAAAATTTCTCTGATATATATATATATATATATATATATATATATATATATATGTATGCGTGTGTGTGTGTGTGTGTGTGTGCATGCATATGTATGTATATATTGTGTACACATTTTTTGTAAATTTGTTTACAAACGGGACACTGTTTTATGATTCAGATCTTCCCTGCAGGTAAATTAAATTAAATATTTAAACTCAATATTTTGAATAACAATGCCATGTATAATACTACAGGAATTACTTAGAGTATATCTGCTATTATCTATGTAAATATAACTGTGCTTCTGTATGACTATTTATTATCTCAGCACGAAAGAACTCATCTCTTTTTGTTAGAATTTTTATGAAATTAAAAAAAAATGAAAGACTGTATTAGAATTTCACCGCGGATTGGAAATTTTGAGGGTTTTTTAGTATATAATCTGTACGAAGAACGGCTATACTACTAATGATAAAAAGATATTTAAGATGTTTAAATTTCCTTTTTAAATTATTTTTTTTAATTATTTATTCGTTTATTTTTGTGGACTTTACTTTTAAATTTTGAATACGTGTATCAAAATTTAATCACAGCTATGGTAAATCACTTTGACTTAGGTGCTGCATTTTAAGAAACTCGGACAGATAATTAGTCTTATATTTATTAAGGATACATGCATTGGACAGAGATACATCTTTAGACGCCACGCTAAAAATAGTGGATTAATGTCTAAGGGCGTCCAATTTTGTCAATATATTGAGATTCTTCTTCACATGTTTAGACTATTCCAACTCTTTATACACATATACGTTCCATGTATTATATAGGGAATAAAAAGAAATACCTTTATTAGACAAACAAGGGAATTGTAGCCCTTCATCTAAGAATCACTTTTGATGACACAAATTAGTGAGTAAATCGGTAGCGGCTCCAATTTGATGGAGCTCAAATGGTTTTGCGAGAATAACATTTTGTAAAGTTAAACCCATCATTTGTATTATCGAAAACATAACTTGATCCAAAATTCAATTATGTAAACGTTGAGCTTCTAGAGGACTAGAAATTCGTGATTACAGTTTATTATAGTTATTATATTAGTTTTTAAGGTATAAGCACTGCAAACTTGAAAAACGTGAAATTTTCATACTGCATCAACTTAACAAGACGATTACTCGAAAATTAGAAGAGTTTAAAAAAATAAATAAATATCGATTTAGAAACTGAATTTCCTCCTATCTATTTTCGTTCCTTACTAGTTCTATCTACCTTTTATAGTTTCGAAGATATTTCGAGTGAAAATATGAAAAACGAAAAAAAAAAACTCTTTCCGACAGATGCATTTTAATTTTTTCAAAAAATAAAACTCGATCCAAAATATTTTTATATACATTTATAAAGCATTCTAAGAGTTACAAATTCATACTTATTGATCAAAGCTAGCTTTTTTTTAGTGTTTTGGGATATAAGCACCACAAACTTTTAAAATGGAAAATTTTCAATATTCTTCAACTGGACAAGACGATTACTCGAAAATTATGAGAGTTCTTTTTAATTATAAATATATATTTATATACTAAATTTTCTAGTACATATTTCTGTTTTCCACTATTTATATCTATCCTTTACGGTTTGCTATATATTTTGAGTAAAAAAAATGGAAAAAAATTCCTCGCTCGAAGAGCTACTTTTACAATATTTTATTTATTTAGTTTTTTGAAAAAAAAAATCAAAATATTAAAACATCTGAATTTTTTTATATGTTCATTATCTGAACACTATTTTCAATAAAACGGGAAAAGTATTTACATTTTTATTTAATAGTTTCTGTGGAATAAGCATCCCGACTGCATTTATATTTTTCACACCAGAGATACCTCAATCATAGATATTATTCACATCAAATATATTCAAATCTAGAATTTTTTATCGTTAAGTGATAAGTTTTCATACTTTTGATTTCAATACTTTTTGCAAAAATATTTATCAACATGATTATGTAACAATGATATAGCAGTATCGCAAATTGTTATTTGCCGTCATTCATTCTTTTAATTTTTGAAATTCTAATTATAATGCACCTTTAAAAAACTAATTAAAATGTGTAACTCTAAAAAAGTATGTACTTCCTACTAGAAATCACGATTAAAATCGGTTTTGTTTGGGTGAGGCAATACAGAAGAAATATAATTGAATTGACAATCGTAAAATGTCATTTTAAAGTTTATAATTCTCTGGTGCACCAAATGTAATTTTTTCTTGTAATCAGCTTTGAGGCAGCTTTAAAGAGAAAAAAATAAAGTGTATTTAGCTTTCTTGCAGACTGACCTACAAACCCTTTGAAATCAGGTTTTATCGCGTAATGTATTATATATACTTGCCAGCTTTAGACTTTAGTCTTAAGCACCTTCAGTGAAACCTAATGTTTCACTGAAGGTGCTTATGTAACAATACAGCTAAACACGACAGATAAAATGATAGTTCATATTAAATACATATAAATAAATATAGATGAGTCATATTCACCTTCAAGTTCAGGTGCGGTACAGTACGACACGATACGGTATCAAGGTACGGCACATTATGATTTGATACTTACAATATTCTCAATTCATAAATATTTTCCAACAAATGCGAAAAATTGCTGAATGTGGAAATGCAAATGCCAAGAATTAGGTGCATATCTGATCATGCGATGTTTGGTGCAGGTCGTCATGCACTTGTTACCTTTCCTACTAATGTAGTATAATGTTTTGTGACGAAATTGAAATTTCAAATTCGAGTTTTCGATGGAAAAGCATAGTTCAAACATCCCTGAACTCGAACCGAACGATTTTGAAGCAATGTCTATGTGTGTGCGTGTATGCATGTTAGTTTGCGCGCACGCGATGTGTGTGTGTGTGTGTATGTGTGTGTGTATGTGTGTGTGTATGTGTATGTGTGTGTATGTGAATGTGTGTGTGTGTCTGTGTCTCTGGACTCAATATCTCACGAATGAATGGAGTGTTTTGAAAAACATTGGGAGGATTATTTCAAACATCATAATTTATTCATATTAGAAAAATCATAAAAAATTAGGACAGTCAGCAATGTTAAACCAATAATTATTTTATATGTAACGTTTCATTAGTAAAAGAATGACACAAACTTTAGAATGCTAGATTGAACCGTTCTTGAGTTATTGAAAGTTTTTCAAATATATTTTTCTAAAAAATCACAGGAAATTGAAAAGTACTACTAATCGCCCAATATTTTCAGTATCTATATGCAATATTTAACGACTAATTTGGCGGTATTGGTAGCATTTTATAAATGACGAAAATTGACAAAAATGTCACCAAAGTCGCAAAAATGACGCCTAATTAACGAAATTCCGGCCAAATAGAAAATTTATTGTTAAAATTCCCCACTATATGTACTATATTACTTAGCGCATGATAGCCGTACTCCTGATTGTCAGGTTAAATATGCACAATAAATAAGTGAAATACAGAATATACGATGGAAATACATAATACATGCTGAAATCCAAAAATGCTGCAATTGTGATGTTAAATCCAATGTTAAAAACAGTGTGCTATTTTGTAACTTGTACATCAATATTTCGCTGAGAAATAATAAAAATCACTGCATTATTTTAAAATACGTTAAATATGTATTTTGTTGGTTAGATTATGACGGCACTCCTTGTTATAATGGGCAGTGAATCAATCGCTGAAACGTATAGGTATTAGGAGACAACTGGTAGAATGATATTAAAATACGAGAGTCCAAATATAGGTACAGACTACTCTTGTAAGATTTTGGTTCGGACACGTATTTTTTTTTCTGTGAATACCAATTAGTAATCTTAAATTCACTTGTTTTCTAATTTAAAGAACACATGTGTCATACTATAGAGAGAGAGGGATATGCTGGCTCATATCAAATATTTCAAAACGGACTAGCAATTTAGAAAAACACCCAGAGCAACTTTGATTCTTATCAAATATATATTTTTGACAGCGAATTGTTAAATACACTTTATTAGAAAATATAGTTAAAATTATAGAAAAATAATTCTTATTTGTCCATTTCCTAATATACGAACCAAAACAAAGTACTAAACATCAGAAATGTAAGCCGATTCAGGGCTTACAGACCGCACATTATAAGATCTATCATTATTGACCATCAAACCGTTTACTAGGAGAAGCCGAATTATGATTGTAACAAATTCATTGCAATCCGATATCAAACACTAGACTTATAAAATCTCAAAAGGAAACATGAAAGCCAAGGAACAGATAGGCGTCTCCGGCATATACAATTTAGATGATACCCAGTAATGATTTAGCCAAATCAAAAATAAATATATTTATTATAAATAAAATTATCTAAGTTAATTTTCTCAAATATTGTATATAATATTGCCTTTATACAATTGCAAGGGATTTCTTACTGGGAAGCGCAGTTTTCAGTTAACGATGACGCAAACTGCAAATCGCAAATAACTCGAAAAAATCGCGGACAAGAATTGAATGGTTCATGTTTTGAGTAGTGCATAGTTATGGACGGGCAACACGAAGTCCATTCTCCATTCCTAACGAAGCGAAATCAACATTTGCCCGATTTTTTCCTTTTTTACTCGAAAACTACAATGGACAGGAAGATGAAATTTTGCAAGCATGCATGAAATTGCATGCAGAATTGAAGAATCATAAATTTAAGTATAAAACAAACTGTAACAGGGTGAAAAACCTATTTTAAAATGCTCACTACGTGTCATACAAATAAAATAACAAATAAACATCAACTTTTAAACAGCTAATCAAAGCGTTTGCACTTGTATACATTGTTATTTATACCTGCTCTTTTATGTTAAATACGTTTCTGCGACTTAATTATGCTATTTTGATTCTATTGTTTTACTGCTTTCTAATTTGTTTTATTTAATATTCTTATTCTATAAAACTTATATGCTCTTTTGTATTAGGATTCTCAAATATTGAAATTATTTTTTTATACTTCTAATTTCATAATTATATATTAAAAAAATCTGATGTGGGCAGCACATTACTTTCCTTATATAATGCAATGTATTTACTACTTTTACAGTAAAAACAAAACAGGTTATTCTTATAGTAGATATATTTTTTCCAAGATATTCAATTTTCGTCAAATTGTCGTTATTTTCATTGATTTAGCGTCAGTTTTAACCATTTGGCGAGATTTTCTATGATTTCGTAACATTTAAAAAAGTCGCCAAGTTGGCCACATTCCGCCAAATTCGGCGGCAAAATCTAGTTAAGCGTTATGGAAGGAGAAATAATTTATTGTTATAGCAGATAAATGGCTATTGGCGTTCAAATACAAAAGTATTACTCAAAGTATATTTTTCATGAATGGAACGAGCTAGAGAGAGACTGAGAGAGATCCACGAGAATGATGTCACCTAATTTATCGCATGATATTACATATGAAAAGTGAACATGTTTCTCAATAAGAATTTTTTTTTATATAAATTTTTGATATTTTTTTTTTAAAAATGTGCAATATCTCGAGAAAAGTTCATGCTAGCGTTCTAAACGTTAATCATTTTCTAATGAAAAATTACATAAAAAATGTCTGTCTGTGTAACTTTATTAGAGGTTTTGATTTTTTAATGATGTTTTCAAAATTTCACTCGAAAATTTTGGGAGTTCTAAACATTCGATTGCGTATAAAAACAATAGGCTTCCAGTATTCCCGGATTGTAATTTTTGTACTGAATTTCGTTCGAATCGGTCTATTCTTTCGTCAGTTATCGTCTCCAAAGTCTCACTTACACACACACACACACACACACACACACACACACACACACACACATACTTTCACGCACATGCACACACACATACACACACACATACACACACACATACTTTTACACACACATACACACACACAGACATCACCTCAAAAATGTTCGATTCGTGATCAGGGATGCTTGAAAAGTGCTCTCCCGTCGAAAACTCGAATTCAAATTTTCGACCCCTTCACAGTACAATCCTTATACATTATTGTATATATGGAAAGTAATAAGTTTTAATTTGAAATCTTTCACAGCTCGCATACTTCGTATGGGCCAGTCCATTTTAAGCCCGTCGTTTTGCTACTTTTTTAATATTTTGCAGCTGAACTTTAGCATTTTGTGTTTTTTTGCGCTATGCGTTCTGTGTAAAAATGATTACTTTATCAAAACACTGGAGACAATCGAGCATGCATTGGTTAAAATGGATCACGACGTTACGGCATCAATACCAGGCATGCCTCCTGTCGCACCATGTATATGTTGACATTTTGGCTACAAGTGTCAATCAAGATAATAAAGCACTTTAAATGCAGTGCATACCAAGCAATGCATACACGCGAGCCATTGTGTACGTAACACAAATAATCAGTTCCAATCGAGATTAAATCGGAGGAAAACACATGAAATGAACTTCATTGATATACCTTCTAAAGTATGTTAAATTAATATTTTGTCTGCATTTATACACTTTCACGTCCCCGACCACTCAATTGGCTGCCCATTCCTTTGTGCGAGTCGTGTGGTCTGGGATTTCGACATGTTCACATCATTAAATATTCGTAAGAATAAATTATCCTTTACAAAAGAGCCCGAACGAGACTACTTCCCTTACAGATTTTCACGGTCATAAAATTAAATCATCCCCATGTTCAGATCATTGAACCAAATCCATGGTCATGGACGTAGCGACTACATTATATTCCTGTGGACTGAAGCCGAACTGTGCTGGGTAACGGATATTTCAATCATTGGTTTTCGATATAGTTTTATTTCTGGTAAAATTAAAAATGTACCGATTTGATAGTCTCATTTTGACTGTGCCCAAGTCATAAGATTAATACACCAACATGGAAATTAAACTAAACTCTAGAACTAAAACATTCAGTATATTTTACTATTATATTCCCTGCAATACATGGTCGCAACTCGAGTTTTCGACGGACCTCTAGAATGCGAAAAATTATTTTTAGCGTGACATCTGTGTGTGTGTGTGTCTGTGTGTCTGTGTGTCTGTCTGTCTGTGCAGATTTTGTATCCACTCTAACTAAAATACTAATAGACCGAATTTTATAAAATTTGGTAGGTAAGTCACTTGTGGGCGAATCTAGTACTGATTAATTTTGGGTACGATTTGGGATAAAAGAACCCGCCTTTTTTTCAAAATGGCCCACAAATGGACACCCTGCTGTTGATTAGATTTGGGTATGATTCGGAAAAAAATAACCTGCCTTTTTTTCCAGAATGACCCGCAAAAATCGCCAAAATCTAAAATAAAAAACTACGTATGCTCAAATATATTCATTAAATGCTTGTTTTATACGTAATTTTTAACGAAAAAAAATAATAAGACCAACCCCATTGCACTAGGACTAGCCGTTATCGAGATATTTAAGTTTTTTCATACTTTTTCTACACCACCTTTAAAAATAACTCCAGTTTCCAAATGAGAACGAAAATTGAATTAAACGTGAATTAAATTTAATTAAAATAAAGAGAACGTGGATATAAATATGTCTGCGGGTAAAGTCATGTGCTGCCCACATCAGATTTTTTTAAATTGGTATAGTATTACATTGTTGATAAAGATGAATTGGTATTGTATTACATTGTTGATAAAGATAAAATAATTAGACTCAAGTTCAAGTGTTTATTTTTAAGCTACGTACTATAGAGTTAAATACTACAATTTTTTAAAAATGTTATCTGAATCTAAGTTGCTTTCTACGTTTATTATATAATTTAAACAGTAAAGTCACCTTCTTATGAAGAGTGAATCAATGTGAAACATAAAGATTATCAGATTCTCAAATGATATGAAATGAAGAGCAATAGAATTAATGCAGTTACAGATTGAATTAATCATATTTTATTTCATAAAAGTCACTTCACACTTTCGAGAGATATCGCACTTTTTGCTAGTAAAATAAAATTTAAAATTAAGGTATTTTAAGGTTCAAGATAACTTCCAATAAAATATATTAATTCATTTATAAATAAAATAACTAAAATGTGTGATCGTGAGAATCTGTAAAGGAACTAGCCTTGTTCAGGCCCTTTTGTAAAGAATAGTTTATTCTTGTGAATATTATATATATTGAGTACATAAAATAAATCTCAAACTGATGCAAAATCAGCTAAACAGAATTAAATATACGTGAAAAATACAATATAAAACAAATTAGTAGTGATATCAATCAAAAATTGGAGCACAAAAACAACATTCTTCTTTGAAATACAGAGCAGCCATGACGGATAGCACGAGTGGCTCTATTTTCTTTCGAAGAGAAGAACACCCTTATTACCCTTCAAAATCGCTTGATACAATTGCTATTTTATTATATGCTGTGCTAACAACAGCTGTGTTAACAAATATTTTGTTATTTATTAATATTAAGCATAAAAAATTATTTTCTTTTCTTTATTGTAGATTAAAGCATGCAATATATATGGAACGCTGCAGACTTAGCTTCCCATAAATGGTGTAATTTCCTCTTAAATAGAAAATGAATTTGAAACTACTGTTTTTTAACATTTTAATAAGACCTTTTACTTTTCCATATAAAGAAATTATTCCAAACATGAGAACTTTCATCTGCTTATAATATATTATATGACACTCTTCCATCTGCTTCTACAGTGTGATTCAAAACTCATAGAACATACTGTAGGGGGTGGTAGAGCACACTACAACAAATTTTTTGTATAGGCATGTACGGGCGCAAAACACGTTGAGGCAAAAACACAAGAAATAGACATGAAAGGAAACATAAATTGTTTACTTACAGTATCGTTGACAAGGCTTCTTTTCAGCAATGTTTACAATAATTGCTCAAAATTGCGTCCACCAACAGTAATACATGCTTGGCAACGTCAATGGAGTGATTGGAGTACAGCTTTAAAGATATCAGGTATGTATTGCACACGTGCAGCAGCAGCGGATATTCGAGCAACGAGGTCCTCAACAGAGTCAACTGGATTCTCGTTAACGAGGGATTTCAGGTGTCCCCATAAGAAGTAATCGAGGTTCGACAAATCGGGCGATCAGGGCGGTAAACGGAGTGGTCCAACACGACCAATCCATCGCACCCTAACAGTGGCATCCAGGACATTACGCCCATCAAAATAATGTGCTAAAATGGGCACACATTAATTTGATGTGCGTAAATGCTAAAATGGGCTGGTGCCCAATCATGCTGAAACTACAGGCGATTAAGAACTGCAATCGGAACATCTTAAAGCAATTCTGGTAAGACCTCTTCCAGAAATACCTGAAATCATCTGCCATCGAGTTGCGTTGATAGTGAATATAGGCTAAGAATGGAATTAATTAAGTCGGAATTACTCAATAGATGCTGCCAAGCATGGATTACTGTTGGTGGACACAATTTTGAGCAATTATTGTAAAGATTGCTGTAAAGAAATACTTCTCAGAAATGCTGTAAGTAAACAATTTATATTTCCTTCATGTCTATTTCTTGTGTTTGTGTCTCGACGCGTCACTTCCTCCCATACATTCCTATACAAAAAATCTGATGTGGGCAACACATGACTTTCCTTATATAATGTAATGAATTTACTATTTTTAGAGTAAAAAAATAGATTTTTCTTATAGTAGATACTTATATTCTTTCCAAGATATAGAATTTTCGACAATTAGTCGTTATTTTCATTGATTTAGCGTTATTTTTATCCATTTGGCGAGATTCTCGTTAATTTGGCAACATTTCAAAAAGTTGCCAAGTTAGCGACATTCCGCCAAAATCGTCGCCAAAATCTCGCCAAGCGTTATGGACGAAGAAATAAGATATTCTTACAGCAGATAAATGACTATCAAATACAAAAGTATTACTCAAAGTATCTTTTTTCATGAATGGAACGAGCTAGATCTACGAGAATAATGTTACCCAATTTATCGCATGGTATTACATATGAAAAGTGAACATGTTTCTCAATAGAAAATATATATTTTTTATTTTATATGACTTTTTGATAATTTTTTTCAAAAATGTGCAATATCTCGAGAACGGTTCATGTTAGCAGTCTAAAATTTATGTCAATCGTTTTCTAATGAAAAATTACATAAGACATGTCTATTTGCGCAACTTTATTAGCGGTTTTGATTTTTTGACGATTTTTCAAAATTTCACACGAAAATTTAGGAGAGTTCTGAACATTCGATTGCGTATAAAAACAATAGGCTTTCAGTGTGTACGGATTGCAATTTTTGTACCAAATTTCGATTGAATCGGTCCATTCGTTCGTCAGTTATCGTCTCCACAGACTCACTGACACACACACTACACACACACACACACACACACATACACACACACACACACACACACACACACACTCACACACACACAGGCATCACTTCAAAAATGTTTGATTCGTGATCAGGGATGCTTGAAACGTGCTCTCCCGTCAAAAACTCGAATTCGAATTTTCGACCCCGTCACAATATTCTCATATATGTATATAAGGAAAGTAAAAATGTTTGTTGTAAAGTGCTCTACCACCCCTTAAAGTTTGTCCCATGAGTTCTGAATTACCCTGTATATATCAAATTGGATTTAAATCTCTATTGTATCTTTTTTTTATTATTTGCAAAATGAAATCATAAAATTCTAATTTTTTATTATTCTCACAGAACATTTAATTTTATGTAGTGGAGGTCATGCATAAGACATTCTTCAATAAAGAGCGATGATTATAGATTCTGACAGATGAGTAAACCGTTTTTTGATAGAAGTCATATATTTGCATTATACAAATGTTTCGCCTTCTCATTTTGGAACTGTCATTATTGGTCTGGAAAGATTCTAGGAAATGAATTACACGGAAAAAGTAGGCGAACAAACGTTCCCAAAATATCCGCTTTCGGTGACAGACATTATTAAATCTGAAAACATTTGAAGACAGAAAAATATATTATGTGTTCAATGTGATGTGCTAGTTAATTTCCCTGAAGATATTGCAATGTTATATTTAGTTGAGGAAGCGAACTACATGATAACATATGTAATCACATTCATTTAAGGAATTTATTGGATTTATTTAATGAAATAGCATACATTTTAATTTATAATTAAAATCTTAGAAAAATTAAAGCCTAAATTAAAATGCTTATGAAATTTGTAAAAAATGAAATGAAAGTTCTTAGAAATTTATTTATTTATTTTTACTTTCCTTATATACATAATGTATAAGGAAAGTACTGTGACGGGGTCGCAAATTCGAAATCGAGTTTTCGACGGGAGAGCACGTTTCAAGCATCCCTGATCACGAATCAAACATTTTTGAAGTGATGTCTGTGTGTGTGTGTGTGTGTAGTGTGTGTGTCAGTGAGCCTTTGGAGACGATAACTGACGAAAGAATGAACCGATTCGAACCAAATTAGGTACAAAAATCACAATCCGTAAACACTGGAAGCCTATGGTTTTTATACGTAATCGAATTTTCAGAACCCCCCTAAATTTTCGAATAAAATTTTGAAAAAATCGTCAAAAAATCAAAACCACTAATGAAGTTACTCAAATAGACATTTCTTATGTAATTTTTCGTTAGAAAACAATTGACATAAATTTTAGAACGCTAACATGAACCGTTCTCTAGAAATTGCACATTTTTCAAAAAAATTATTAAAAAGTCATATAAAATGAAAACAAATATCTCCTATTGAGAAACATGTTCACTTTTCATATGTAATACCATGCGATAAATTGGGTGACATCATTCTCGTGGATTTAGCTCGTTCCATTCATGAAAAAATATACTTTGAGTAATACTTTTGTATTTGAACGCCAATAGTCATTTATCTGCTGTAAGAACAACTTATTTCTTCGTCCATAACGCTTGGCGAGATTTTGGCGACGAATTTGGCGGAATGTCGCCAACTTGGCGACGTTTTGAAATGTTGTTAAATTAACGTAAATCTCGCCAAATGGATAAAAGTGCCGCTTATTCAATGAAAATGACGACTCATTGTCGAAAGTTCAATATCTTGGAAAGAATATTAGTATCTACGATAAGAAAAACCTACTTTTTTACTGTAAAAATAGTAAATTCATTACATTATATAAGGAAAGTCATGTGTTGCCCATATCAGATTTTTTTAATTGAGATGCAATTGGTATTGAGATGAACCGTCCATTTATAAACGGTATTTTTAAAATATGTTTTCTCATCGGAAGCTTTAAGAATATATACACGCAGAAACAGCTTTGTTATCAGAGATTTTTAAGGTTCTTTTTAGCATTATGTCACTCTGTAATGTACCGTAGTTGAAAAAAAGTCTCTTAAGATCCTTGTGAGGTAAAATGATATAGATTGACATGTAGAAATGTCAAAGGAAACGATGGTCAGCTAAAACTCTCTCTTGGTTATGCACTCAGAACTTTTAAAATGTGTCTGACTACGTATGTCTGTATGTATGTATATTTAGCGTTTTATAAGCTAATTCGAACTCTCTAGACTAGTGGATGATATCTCATTGAAAAGGTTTTTCTATAAAATGCTGATAAGATTTTAAAAAATCTACTATATTAAGGAAATTTTTTACAAGACAAAAGAATGGAAATGGAAATCAGGTCCAAAATATCAACTGAGCAATTTACAACACTTTCATTCTTATAAATTCTGTGATGTAAAATATAAAAAATTGCCATTATATTCTGAATTATCCTGGCTTTTTAATTAATTTGTCAACAGCCGATTAAAAGGAAATATTTAGTGACCTGTTTTCCGTTACCCACATAGCAATTGGCAAGTATCATGTATTGGTGCAACTGGGTGGGCAGCCTGAATTATAAATGTATCTTAATTCGATCTTCGGATAACTCACCGTCCGGGCTGACTTCTCAGTATCCTGTGGGCTGAAGACCTCTCCCGATCATCCATACATCGTGTTGCTCTGAACCCCCAGCTCAGCCGGACGGTCTGGGTTGTGACAAAAATTATGTCTACCGTTAGTTGTCATATGTCTTGTAGCGGATGGCCACTTTAAATGTATTAGAATGTACGGATTTAGTCGTGTGAGTAACAATAGATATAGCGCTTTTCTGTTATAATAAATTTCCCCATAGAGGATGAAGTACGAAGTCCAACACAGAGAATTCCCTGAATATATTTCATAAAGAAAATGATTGAGGACATATAAAAGCTATTGCTAGATAAAACCACTTTCAAAAGCGACTGTTTGCTCAAACGAAGGATGCTAGATTGACTACATTTAAGAATGTAGCTGCATTAAGGGATTGCTGCATTTAAGAAATGCCTTATACATTTCATAACGAAACGATATAATATGAATAATAAAATATTTGTCTTACAAATACATTTTAGAATATTGTATTTGAATTCTTGAATAATCTTGTGTTTGAATCTAGACTAGAACCATCTTGATTTTTAATTTTAGAGCTATCATCTGATTGCACTGAACTCATGTTTCAGATGAGAATTGGAACACCAATTTGAGGCTGGTCAAAAAATATGTCTATGTAGAGATGAATAGCATACCTTCTATTTTCAATAGGTTCTTATATTCTCTTCCTTCAGATCCTTTCTTTCAGGTGGAGGATCCTTTTTATCTACACGACCACCTTAGTCATCTGCTTTCTTTATACATATTTCATACTATTTGTCGCAAATCTCCAGCAACTGAAATCGCTCCAATAAATCATAAAATTGCGTAGAAAATTCCAATTTATTTTTAATTCAAACCTCAATCAACCTACGGCGTTATGCTGATCGAGCGCGCTTGGAAAGAAATAATGTCGCAGTGAAAATTCAAACCACCAATATCCTCCCGACTAGTAGCCAATATATTCTTTTGAACTAGAGATATTTATATATTGTTTTTAATTCTAATTCGATCCTGGATCCTAACTTATCAATCAACAAGAAAGAGTAATCATGCATGAAGCATTGATTATGAAATACTTGAAGAACTGTATGCAACTGAAATGCAGATTTATCTAAATGTCTCTAAAATGCGATACATTCAGCGGTGCTACTTCTTTTATTATCACAGAACTACAATAATTTATTTTACTTGGAAACTTAAAACTTCCTCAAAAAAGGAAATGCTACAAAATTGTCTATTTCTCTATGTAAAATCAATGTATATTTCATCCGTATCACTTGTATTTCAGATTCCGGAACAAATTAATTTTGCATTAAAAAATCAGCAATTATTTTCAACTCATTTTACAATCGCTTGATTTATTTCCATTCTGCATACGTTAAAATTAGGCTTCATCGTAAAAATAGTCAAAGTGTAGTGATCATTTAAAATAAAAAATATTATAAGTGGGTAGGCAGGAATTTTGATACATAGATGATTTGCAAAAATAAAGCGGTTGCAGGACGGAAGAAACATTAAATATAAATATAAGCATTCCTTAAAAATCACGATTTTCATTAATCGAAAACAAAAATTTTAAGGCCATATTTTATTTTACGATGCGTCACGTGATCTCTTCATATACTATGGGTGTAATTATTATTTCAATTTTTATTTAGAAAACTACTTTACTTATTTTTATAAAAAATGTTTACACATTTTATGTGATAATTTGAATATTTCCTAAAATTTTCAAAACAATTGAAGTGAATTTTAACTCCGCTTAAAAAATGTTTGAAAAATTAGGTCCTATAGAGTTCAATGCATTTCATTTTCTCAACCCGAGTTAAATCCAAAATTAATTGAGTGATATTATTCATATACATTTCCATATTTCTCACAGACCGTCTGTACAATATACTAAAATTTCATTTTAATAAACTCATTTTTACGGCAGTTATCGTGCGAACGGGCAGACAAACAGACAAGTCGATTGAACAAACACATAAACACTTTACAACTATGTTGGGAATGATTTTTTTAATTAGGTTTTCAAGTAGTTAAGTTTATTCTACCTCACTGCCTTACATTATAAACTTCGTATATTTACTATTAATTAACAAAAAATGCTTGCATAGAATACAGTTATGCTCATTTAACCTAAACTTTCGGTAAACTCCAATATTCAGAATATTTTTCATAGATGGTTCGTAATTGACAGCATGTTATTGATAATATATTATGCTTTTCAATCATTATCTTGCGCAACTTATTTTAGAATTTTTCTTCAGCTGATTGCAGCAACACCGTTAACCAATAATCGATGGAAATTTCTAAGTGATTGATATTAGTCTATTGGAAAAATTATTATACATGGGATATTTTTTAGCAAAGGTGATTAATCAATAAAAGGAAAATGAGAATTTCACGAATTTTTGTGCAAAGTAACATTACAGATACTTTTTTTTGGATAATGATAAAAAGGAACGTATGTAATATGAAAATTATCGTAAAGCAAGGGCAAATTTCTTCATAAAAATAAGCTACCACTTAGATAGTATTTTAATTTAAAATAAGTATTACAGCATTTTCTACTGACTAAAATTTAAATTCGTAAAATTATGCATACGGTTGGTTATTTTTGTTACATTAATAATTAACGTAACTGGACTTTTTTTCGAAAATGTACTAATATTCAGAATTAATCTATTCTTAAATTTTATGGCATGCTCGAATCGAAATTTTGAAGATTATTAGTACAAATTTGGTATTTTACTAAAATACAGTTGATGTTCAAAAGCCATTCTTCTATATCCGTGATTATCAATCAGGGTTTCAGGGGAAAGTAAAACTTACCTTTCTCCTTAATTGAGTAGTAAAACATTTAAAATTATTAAGGTTTTAACATAATATATTAATAAAATAATGAAAAATTTAAAGGTTTAACGGTTATATATTCGATCGATTGTTAAAACTTAAACAGTGAGAGTTTTACATGGGAAGATGCATTTTCATAAGGTGGATGGATTTTTGTAGCGGGAATTAAGTTGTCAGTAATAGACATTACCAGCTTTCTCGCCACCTCTTAATAGGGCTGCCAGAAAAAAAAGTCAAGCAATAATATAAAAAAGTGAAATCAGTTAAAATATTGTTTTTTCAATTACTTCACATCCCATATGTAAATGTGGCATAAAACAATAACAGTGACTTGTTTTTTGATGAAACAATTATATTGACACATTAAACGTCGCTATATGTTGCAACCTAATTTTTTGTAGAACACTTTTTGTTTTTTAATGTATAGGGGGTGCTTAAAAAACTATTCCATAAGAATTTATCAAAAATATAAAACTTCTTAGAAGATATACCATATTCCCAAAATGGGAAAAATGGCGCCTAATGGGGGTACATATATCATATACTTTCGGTATTAGAAATTAGTATTGTCATAATTTACTGCTAATAATAGTTACTTACGGTTAGAATTTGAAAGAAAAATAATTTATCTGTTCTTTAAGCATTTACTTTATGCATCTCTTTATTTGTTCATCGTTACATCATTTATTCGCATTATTTTGTTTGAAAGTAGCCTAAATAGTTGCAGCATTACATCACATTTTTTACAACAAAGTCAAGTGCTTTTCTAACAAATTATGCACCTAGATTGTCTTTCTGCATTTTCTAAAAAATGGTTAATGCCATCAAATTGCACGTTATTGGATTCGGATCCAGAATAACCCGAACGAATATACTATATATTTTTTTGTTCCTATATTTTCATCATTAAAGCAGAAACTTCGCGAAGAAATTCTAGTACTGACCTTTGCATTCTCTATGTATTCTCCAAGCAGCTACAACTGGCATATTTAGGGTGTTTGTAAAATATAGCCGCTACCATTTTCTGTCCCTAATTTTTGCCGATACTGCCTCAAAAATCAATCGAGCAGACAGGCACCTCCCATGTGTTTGTTGTAAAAGGCTATAACATGAGTCTGAGGTATATCAACTTTTTTCTTTCCTGTGGTGCTCCATATTTTCGCAGAACCTGTCTGTTCTACTGGTTCAAAATTCGAAGCCAAACTAACAACCTGATTGTTTTTCTATTTCACAATACTAATGGCGTCTGTGGTAATGGAGTCAAATGTTCCTCTATATTTTTTCTTCAGAGCTTTAAAATCTGTTACAGGACACATTTGTAGTCTGTTATCACAGATTGTTCATGGGGTACGAAAGTTTCTAGCCCTCATTTCTACCAATAACGGTAGGGACATAAAAATATTGTCCATATAAAGTTTATGTTCCGAAGAATTTGAAATGCATGCAGTCACATCTAACATTGCTCTTGTTCCCAATGGCAATCCATTCTTTGAGGTATGTTTGTTACCAACATATACTTGTGGATTATAAGGATTACCTTGCAATGAATCAAAAGCCCACATTTCGTACTAAAATTTTATGGATTTTGATCGCATATGCATTTCTGCAAAATCAAGATATGTATAAGGAATCATTTCTTATTCGACGCATAAATAATCAGAAAATACTCCAAACTGAAGCTTTTTACAAATCGTGTCTATAAATAGACGCACTTTGCCAATTCATCCGTTAGATCAAATGTATTACTGTTGCAGAGATGTATATATATATTTTTATGTTCCGAATACTTTGTCTGCTCATATATTTGTGAATAAAAGGTATACTGTAATTGTCAAATTTGCTCCAGTACAAGTCTTCTTGAGGCAGAGACTGATATCCAAACAATAGTATTATCCCCAAAAGCCTTCGAAGTTCATTTTCTGTCGAAGAAAATGCGATGTTGGTCTTTCGATATGCATAACGCTTAGTTTATGCTCTTAGCTTAATTCTGATTGTTTTCGAAAACTAATAAAGGTTGCAACGCTCCCATAATGGGAACGAGTTGTTATTTTCTCAGTTGCGGACAATCTAACAACCCATTGTAAATTTTTACTTCGGATCAATCAATGATGTTTTAAATAGACAGTTATAAGTAAATTGAAACCACGAATTTTTACTTTCCTTATATACATAATGTATAAGGAAAGTATTGTGACGGGGTCGAAAATTCGAATTCGAGTTTTCGACGGGAGAACACGTTTCAAGCATTCCTGATCACGAATCAAACATTTTTTAAGTGATGTCTGTGTGTGTGTGTGTGTGTGTGTGTGTGTGTGTGTGTGTGTGTGTGTGTGTGTGTGTGTTTGTGTGTGAAAGTATGTGTGTGTGTGTGTGTGTCAGTGAGTCTGTGGAGACGATAACTGACGAACGAATGGACCGATTCGAACCAAACTTGGTACAAAAATCACAATCCGTAAACACTGGAAGCCTATTGTTTTTATACGTAATCGAATGTTCAGAACCCCCCTAAATTTTCGAATGATATTTTAAAAAAATCGTCAAAAAATCAAAACCACTAATAAAGTTACGCAAATAGACATACATTTCTTATGTAATTTTTCATTAGAAAACGATTGGCATACATTTTAGAATGTTAACAAGAACCGTTCTTGAGATATTGCACATTTTTCAAAAAAATTATCAGAAAGTCATATAAAATAAACAAATTATATTTCCTATTGAGAAACATGTTCACTTTTCATATGTAATACCATACGATAAATTAGGTGACATCATTCTCGTGGATCTAGCTCGTTCCATTCATGAAAAAAGATACTTTGAGTAATACTTTTGTATTTGAACGCCAATAGTCATTTATCTGTTGTAAGAACAACTTATTACTTCGTCCATAACGCTTGGCGAGATTTTGGCGACGAATTTGGCGGAATGTCGCCAACTTGGCGACTTTTTGAAATGCTGCCAAATTAACGAAAATCTCGCCAAATGGATAAAAATAACGCTAAATCAATGAAAATAACGACTAATTGTCGAAAATTCAATATCTTTTAAAGAATATTAGTATCTACTATAAAAAAAAACTATTTTTTTTACTGTAAAAGTAGTAAATTCTTTGCATTATATAAGAAAAGTCATGTGTTGCCCACATCAGATTTTTTTTATTATATGTTATTTTTTTAAATAAATGATCTGACTGCGCCGAAAAGCCAAATTTCATGTCTTTCAAAATGCTATAAAAATAGAAACTCCAAGACAAGCTTTTTATGAAAATTACAGAGTTTGTTGTATTTATACAAGATTCGAAAGAAATCAACCACTTAATAATATTTAAAATAGTTATTTTGAAAAAAAAACAGAAGGTAATGTTCCCAAAATGGGAATAATGACGCCTAAATTGTAAAACACAAAGTAATTGCTAAATGTGTACATAATGTCTGTTTGTAACTAGTCATAGTTTGTAACTAGTTTGTAACTAGTCGACACATGTAAATCAATAATGTCAATCATTCTTATTAACAGTAGAAGAAGTATTATTAACAGTAGAAGAAGTATTAAGAAATATAAATAGACAATAAATACAATAAAATTTCATTCAAATGTATGAATTAGTTAGTATTTGTGAACTCAACTACTTGTCTATTTGGTGGTTTACCCCTGTCGAACTTTATATGCGTCAGTCAATTAAAGGTACCAAGAAAGTTTACGAAATACTTCAAAGTAAATCCAAATTAAAAAGTTTAGCAGCCACTAGTTTGTATAAACGAATCACAAAATGTACTTTGGCATGTATCTTAGAAGGGGTCTAAAGACCTTCCTCCCATTTGCTAAAGTTCACCAATGTCTTCCACGGAAACCTCACTTGGAAGGAAGCAGCGGTGGAAATTTGACCTTCCCCGCTGCCATAGAACATACTATAGCATAGAGAATTCTATGCTACTTATAGTGATAAAACTAATCACGCTTGTACATTCTTCGATATAAATGACGTTGAAAAATTTCAATTTTTGCATATTTATATTTCACGACATGCTACAAATAAAAATAGTGTTTTATTTTTTAAATAACTTAAAGAAGTATTTCTAAATAAGGTAGGTCTGGTATTTTGTTTAACAAAAATACTGTGAAAACTAAAACGAAATGCATCAGATTCCAATTAATGTCTATTTAATATATGCCACAGACCAAATCAAAAAGAAAACAGCTGATGTTGATGCCAATCTCAAAATTTGCATCAGAATTTACTTAAAACAAGTGAGTGTGAGGCACAGTGGTGTTCTGTGTTCTAGCAGTTTGTCGTTCATATGGACAGCAATAACATACACTCAAACCTGTTTTTGTGCGGTCTTTTTTTGTGCGATTTTTTTGTGCGATTTTTTGTGTGCGGTATATGAAAATTTCAATCAAATTGGAACATAATTGACGAAGTTATCAATAAAAAAAATTAGTAGGTTTGATCGGACATTTAGTTTTTTCGATTTTTGATATGTATTTCATCACATTATATAAGTATTGCGTCAGCCAATTACATTACATATGTATTGAATTCTATAATCGCATAATTTAATTGTTGAACGCACAAGAATTTCCATGTAAATAAATGAAATGTACAATAGCATATTGCGATGGAATTCTTGCGTAGCAAAGCAAGAAAATGAATTGATCGCAAATAAACATTGAAGGACATCTGCATCGTGTTATTTCGGGTTTTTCGTTAGGTCGCTGAGTTGGTTTTTTGCTAATGAGAGAGTTGGCGATTAGTCTCATGCTTTGTTTTGTTTGTTTTAACGAGTAGGTAGAAGAAGTTTACTTGAAGGGAGCAAAGAGTTTTTTTTTTTTTATTTTTCTCTGATCTGCGCAAGTGACAAGTCCGCTAAATAAAGCGATTTAATAAAAAAGAATATTACGTGTGTTTTAATTTTTAAATCTAATATTAATTAACGTCCTTCAAAATGCTTTCACATTCCTGGACCATTAAGATAAGATTCATTTCAAAGCTTAAATTGAAGGTAAATTTATTATTTTTTTCTATTTAGATATAAATTTTTAGGATTTTTATTTTATTTTTAGACTAGAAAGGATAATGGTTATACGTTTTGAAAAGTTTTGTATGTGTGAAATAAGTACATATATGTAAATAAAATATTTAAAAATGTTCGCATGTGTATTTTCTAAATCAGATTCCAAAAGGTTTGGCGAGATTCCAAGTAGCGGCCAAGCCTCGCGTCTTGATTTCGTTTAAAAAAGCAATTCCTAGTTATTTCGTAAAACTTTGTGTTATTTTCTACGTGAGACTTTTTTTATGCGGTTCCTATTCACCGCATAAAAAAAATATTGTTTAATTGTGTTGCGAAAACTATTTTTTATAGCTACTCGTGAAGTTTTGTGTGATTTTTTTATGCGTTTTCTTTTATGCGATCTCTATCCACTGCACAAAAATAGGTTTGAGTGTATATTATAAATGCGCAGTTTTGACTGGACGCATCCATGTTAAGCCTGACTCTATATTCTTTATATGCTTCATTTTGTGTGAATTGGAAAAAGTAAGGAAACAAAAAGTCAACAATATCTCTGACGAGATGAAAATTAAAATATTCTAACAAAACAAAATGAAAAATCTGTTTTGGGCAGCACATGACTTTTTCTACATAATAGCAAGTACTTTACTTCTTTAAATGCGAAATAATGATGGACAATATTCACAATGTTAAAAAGTACATTGACATTTGGCGCTTGACAACATGTAAAATTCTTTTAAAGTACCAAATTGCCTTATATTTTGCACAAATATAACTTGATAATTGGAAGTATAGTTAACATGTGCTGGGCAATATATCCCATTATATTAAAATATATTAATTGCAATTTCATCTATTCGATGTTATTTTCGTAACTTTAGTGTTAATTTGGCGATATTTTCGTCAATTTTGCCCCATTCTAAAAATGTCGCCAAGTTGGCAGTAATTCGCCAAAGCCTTTAATATTTTTGCCCATATTTGATGATTCACAACTGTTCATTTTTATATATTCTTAGATACATTTATTTGAAAAACATGTAATGTCTTGCGAATAGCTCAAGCTAGCCATCTAATACTTATGTGATTCGTTTTGGAATAAAAAATACATACAAAATGATTATTTATTTAACATTATTAAAAGTTCTGATTTTTATGATTTTTTCAAAAATTCATTCGAAAATCTGAGGAGCTTCCAATAGTTCGATCGAGTCTAAAATCAATAGGGTTCCAGTATTTACGGATCGTCATACCAGCCAGTGCTATACCCACCTAACGCTAAGTGCTATACCCACCTAACGCTAAGTAAAACTACAGGTATATTGACATATGTTTTGATATATTTTGGCATATATTGGAATCAATTACGACCTTCTGGTATAAAGAGTACGGAGATTATTGATATTTTCAATTTATTACGTCATCTCTTTTATTTTAGCAAAGATTTTTGAGACTCATATCGTAATACGGGTAATCTTCTACTAACACACTGGCATATTTTCTAATCTTCGACAATATTAGTAGTACGGGGTTGCATATATATATTCAATTCCTTTTTTTTTTTTTGTAAATTTGCTTACAAGAGGGGCCAGGATATTCTATTCTTGAGATCTGCTCGTGAAGATAATTTTGCATAGTGAGAACAGATATTCTTAAACTCCTCTTTAGGAGCAATAAATTTAATATCTTAACAGAATTTGCACATGATTGCGAATTATTATAAGTTTATTTGTATTATATACTCCGTATGAAGAACTGGTACGCTGCTAGTAGCAAATAAACTCTGGATTGGTTTGAAGCAACATGGCAGACTATTTGCAAGGGCGATATTGATATCAAATTCAATTCAGTGTCTTGCCATTTATAAGCTTATATTGCTACTCGGGGTGGTTTCACAGGATATTGAATTTTTGAAGTAAAAAATATTGTATAG
The DNA here is from genome assembly GCA_951213105.1 of Amaurobius ferox. Taxonomy (NCBI): domain Eukaryota; kingdom Metazoa; phylum Arthropoda; class Arachnida; order Araneae; family Amaurobiidae; genus Amaurobius; species Amaurobius ferox. The sequence continues at coordinate 72,138,813 of OX578136.1, forward strand.
CTCTGAAAATGCAATAAGTCGTTTACTGATATAAGTGAGATTAATTTCTTTTGGATAGCCCGATTCTTTCTTGGTGTTGCAATTTCTGCAAGCAGTAGTGTATATCTTGCTGTTTAAATTACTACTAAATCTATATAATAAAAGGCAATGTCTGTGTGTCTGTGCGTCTGTCTGTCTGTCTGTCTTATACACTATACGTTTCGCGACCGCGCGTCGGAGAGCTACGAAATTTGGCAATCGGAGACCTGGGGGGGAGGGAAGGGGACACGTGAAAACCGATTTTCAAAATTCTAATTATTTTTTTATTTATTTAATGTTTTATGCGATTTCGACCTTTTTTTGCCCTTTTTGCCCTTTTTTCTCCACGATCCAGACGTCGTAGAAAAAAACAACTCACACCATCGGAAAGAGCAGACAATTGCGAGTAAAAATATATCAATTTCAAATCTCCATTTCGATTTCTAATATTTTTTAAAGATTTTAAAACAAAAGTCACTTTTGGCTCAAAAAAACGATTTTTGGTTTTTAAATTCTCGCATAGTAAAAAGTACTCATAATTTCGACTAATAATTTACAATTTTAGAAAGCTGAAATATCTGGCATTCTTACAAGTCTAATCTGGTCCAGAAATAATGAAAATTGCCTTCAGGATCGCAATTTTAAAGACGTCATGATTTTAAATTTCTCGGCGTTCCGTTCGTTTCTCCCCCGCTGAAGCAGGGAAGGTGGTGGGTGGGGACGTCAAGGTGGAGGTGACGTCACGGTTCTGAATAAGGCTCCTCTATATACGAGCTGACTCATCAAGCATATTGAAGCCCACTCTAGCTGGAAGCGCAGTCCATTAGCATTACCTCTATGCATATTTTCACTTTAAGAAGTATAATTGAAATAATTATTAGTGGTTATTCTGTACCGAACTGCTCTAACCATTCTAGAAAGGGTTTTAGGCTATTTCGTTTTCCTAGAAACGAAGAAAGAAGAAAAAAATGGCTAATAAATAATTGGACATCAGGTAATGGAGAATACTTGTGCGAGCTAAGTTCTACAATTTTCTAATTGAAACTTCTTCTTTTATATAAACTATTTATTTTAAACACTTATTTTATAATTTCTGTAACTGCAGTATGGAACCCTATGGGCTTCAATATGCTTGATAAGTCAGCCTGTAGTGGAGGAGCTCTAGTTCTGAATAGAGCTCCTTTGTTCTATATAAATTATTATATTTATATTTTAAATGATGGGACGATCTGGATTTTTTAAATGTATATTTTAACTTTTGGATATTTTAATTTTATGGATATTTTAAATGATGGAACAATGAAACAATGGAATGAGGATGATGGAATTAAGCATATGGTCATTTTAAATTGCAAATTAGCGCGCGGGAAGTTAGCGGTAGGCCCGGGTTCGATTCCCGCCACTGCCAAAACTGCCGCCGTGTTTACGTGGAATACGATCACGTTAAATATGTGGGTCCGTAAGTCCTTCCGAGAGGTTGGTGGTAGGGGAAGGAGGATACGGCCCCTGTGGATGCCTCCCCCACTGGGTTCCCGTCTAAATTGGGTGAATATGTAGAAAGTTATGGAGATTGTCGCGGAGGGCGCGGCAGCCCAGTGGTTAGCGCGCGGGAATTGCACTCAGTAGGCCCGGGTTCGATTCCCGCCACTGCTAAAACTTACGCCACGTTCACGCAGAGTACGATCACGTTAAACATGTGGGTTCGTGAGTCCTTCCGAGAGGTTGGTGGTAGGGGAAGGAGGGTACGGTCTAAATTGGGTGAATAAAAGGAAAGTTATGGAGATTGTCGCGGAGGGCGAAGTAGCCCAGTGGTTAGCGCGCGGGAATTGCACGCGGTAGGCCCGGGTTCGATTTCCGCCACTGACATGGAGTACGATCACGTTAAACATATGTGTCCGTATGATTTTCCGAGAGGTTGGTGGTAGGGGAAGGAGGGTACGTTCCCTGTGGATGCCTCCCCCACTGGGTTCCGGTCTAAATTGGGTGGCACATCCTGGCCGTCCAACCAGTTACCAGGCCCGGGTTCGATTCCCAAAATTGCCGCCGTGTTTACGCGGAGTACGATCACGTTAAACATGTGGGTCCGTGAGTCCTTCCGAGAAGTTGGTGGTAGGGGAAGGAGGGTACGGTCTAAATTGGATGAATAAAAAGAAAGTTATGGAGTTTGTCGCGTAGGGCAAAGTAGCCCAAAGGTTAGCGCGCGGAAATTGCACTCGGTAGGCGCGGGTTCGATTCCCAAAATAGCCGCCGTGTTTACGCGGAGTAGGATCACGTTAAACATGTGGGTCTGTAAGTCCTTCCGAGAGGTTGGTGGTAGGGGAAGAAGGGTACGGTCCCTGTGGATGCTTCTCCCACTTGGTTCCGGTCTAAATTGGGTGAATAAAAAGAAAGTTATGAAGAATATCGCGGAGGGTGAAGTACCCCAGTGGTTAGTGCGCGGGATTTGCACTTGGTAGGCCCGGGTTCGATTCCCAAAATTGCCGAATAAAAATAAAGTTATGGAGATTGTCGCGGATGGCACGGTAGCCCAGTGGTTAGCGCGCGGGAATTTCACTCGGTAGGCCCGGGTTCGATTCCCGCCATTGCCAAAACTGCAGCCGTGTTCACGCGGAGTACGATCACGTTAAACGTGTGGGACTGCAAGTCCTTCCGAGAGGTTTGTGGTAGGGGAAGGAGGGTACGGTCTCTTTGGATGCCTCCCCCATTGGGTTCCGGTCTAAATTGTGTGGCACTTCCTGGCCTTCCAAGCAGTTACCTTACACCTTTCTGGTAGGTCGCCAACGAGTTTGCCACGGTCAGAATTTTCAAGGGTAGCGAACAGGCTGGTCGCCAAAGGCGGCTAGTTTATAATAAAATTAAGTTTTGCTTAAAAACATCTTTCAATCCAGATACGCAATTGTTGAAACGGGGAGAAATTTATTCTTAAGGGTCTTCAAAAGGAATGGGTTTTATATCGAAGCATGAATAATATGTGAAATACATTTCATTTGAATAGCGTGATACTTTCTTGGTGCTATAATTTTCGCAAACAGTAGTGTAGTGCACACGTGCATGAAAAACATTGAGCATGCTTCTATACAAAGAATACCTTATTGTAACTAAGCAAGGCGACTTTATGCACATAATATATATATCACAATCAAAGCATGCCATTCTGTGCAAATAATATTCAGAAAGCAGAAGATACTTTTCAAAATACAATTTGAGTTTTCTTCTTCAGCGCGAGAAAGCCAAGGTATGCACTCAAAATGAGCTTACAACGGTATAGAAACTGCTTCAATACAGCAAAGTGGATCAGAATAAATGAATCAGAAAAGAAAAGATGCCCAAACCAGAAAAGAATAGATATGGGAAATAGGAGACAAGGCGAAGAGAAAAACAAATTTAACATGGATAAGCTATAATTTCGAGAAATATGGTGACATATACAAGATATTAAAAATATTGGTGGAATCTTTATCTGAGTCAAAAACCTCATGGCCGCCAAAATTGACGACATTTAAATAATGAGAAGAAAAATTATATCAATAGTTTGTCATCCAGCAATGGTTAATTAAAAAATAATTACTAATTTCAAATTTTTAGCATTAATTATATGTTTTCTCAAATGATTTATAAGAGCTCGTTAAACTAGACCTTATTCTCTCTACTAATATTATCATCGTTGAAAGTTTTACGTTTGTTTTATTGTTCATATACAGAAGTTTAATATTATTTGGGTATTTTTGAATCACCTTGAAAAATCACAAAATTAATTAATGCAATGTACATAAATTCATCTTTCAAAAAATATATTTGGCAAAATACCCATTCTATGTCGCATATGTAATAAATTGACAATTTTTTTTTTTTGATTAATTATGCGTTTTGATCCAAAATGCATTTAAATTGAAAAAATGGAATTCAAAGCTATATTTCAATGCTTTCTTTGAATGATAATTTACAAATGCATTTGATGTAAGAAAAGGAAACAATGAATTGCAGTAATACCTTGTACTAATGACATATTTTCAGAAAAATCTGAAAAACATCACAAACGACGCATACAAAACTCATAAAATCTTGCAAGATATATTTTACTGTCATCAGAATAGAACTTTTGTTGCTAACATTACTTGTGTTTTTCCTTTCTCATTATTTTCTTGGCTCTGGCCCAAAATTCAATAAGAATGGCAATCTTCGTTATTTCAAAACCTTTTAACACAAATATTAGAACTGTTCATAAAATAAGTTGAATTGAAATAATATTTCGTATTGATTCTTACATGAACATACACGCTTTACATACACACACACACACACACACACACACACACATATATATATATATATATATATATATATGCTTGATAAGTCAGCCTGTAGTGGAGGAGCTCTAGTTCTGAATAGAGCTCCTTTGTTCTATATAAATTATTATATTTATATTTTAAATGATGGGACGATCTGGATTTTTTAAATGTATATTTTAACTTTTGGATATTTTAAATGGATATTTTAATTTTATGGATATTTTAAATGATGGAACAATGAAACAATGGAATGAGGATGATGGAATTAAGCATATGGTCATTTTAAATTGCAAATTAGCGCGCGGGAAGTTAGCGGTAGGCCCGGGTTCGATTCCCGCCACTGCCAAAACTGCCGCCGTGTTTACGTGGAATACGATCACGTTAAATATGTGGGTCCGTAAGTCCTTCCGAGAGGTTGGTGGTAGGGGAAGGAGGATACGGCCCCTGTGGATGCCTCCCCCACTGGGTTCCCGTCTAAATTGGGTGAATATGTAGAAAGTTATGGAGATTGTCGCGGAGGGCGCGGCAGCCCAGTGGTTAGCGCGCGGGAATTGCACTCAGTAGGCCCGGGTTCGATTCCCGCCACTGCCAAAACTTACGCCACGTTCACGCAGAGTACGATCACGTTAAACATGTGGGTTCGTGAGTCCTTCCGAGAGGTTGGTGGTAGGGGAAGGAGGGTACGGTCTAAATTGGGTGAATAAAAGGAAAGTTATGGAGATTGTCGCGGAGGGCGAAGTAGCCCAGTGGTTAGCGCGCGGGAATTGCACGCGGTAGGCCCGGGTTCGATTTCCGCCACTGACATGGAGTACGATCACGTTAAACATATATGTCCGTATGATTTTCCGAGAGGTTGGTGGTAGGGGAAGGAGGGTACGTTCCCTGTGGATGCCTCCCCCACTGGGTTCCGGTCTAAATTGGGTGGCACATCCTGGCCGTCCAACCAGTTACCAGGCCCGGGTTCGATTCCCAAAATTGCCGCCGTGTTTACGCGGAGTACGATCACGTTAAACATGTGGGTCCGTGAGTCCTTCCGAGAAGTTGGTGGTAGGGGAAGGAGGGTACGGTCTAAATTGGATGAATAAAAAGAAAGTTATGGAGTTTGTCGCGTAGGGCAAAGTAGCCCAATGGTTAGCGCGCGGAAATTGCACTCGGTAGGCCCGGGTTCGATTCCCAAAATAGCCGCCGTGTTTACGCGGAGTAGGATCACGTTAAACATGTGGGTCTGTAAGTCCTTCCGAGAGGTTGGTGGTAGGGGAAGAAGGGTACGGTCCCTGTGGATGCTTCTCCCACTTGGTTCCGGTCTAAATTGGGTGAATAAAAAGAAAGTTATGAAGAATATCGCGGAGGGTGAAGTACCCCAGTGGTTAGTGCGCGGGATTTGCACTTGGTAGGCCCGGGTTCGATTCCCAAAATTGCCGAATAAAAATAAAGTTATGGAGATTGTCGCGGATGGCACGATAGCCCAGTGGTTAGCGCGCGGGAATTTCACTCGGTAGGCCCGGGTTCGATTCCCGCCATTGCCAAAACTGCAGCCGTGTTCACGCGGAGTACGATCACGTTAAACGTGTGGGACTGCAAGTCCTTCCGAGAGGTTTGTGGTAGGGGAAGGAGGGTACGGTCTCTTTGGATGCCTCCCCCATTGGGTTCCGGTCTAAATTGTGTGGCACTTCCTGGCCTTCCAAGCAGTTACCTTACACCTTTCTGGTAGGTCGCCAACGAGTTTGCCACGGTCAGAATTTTCAAGGGTAGCGAACAGGCTGGTCGCCAAAGGCGGCTAGTTTATAATAAAATTAAGTTTTGCTTAAAAACATCTTTCAATCCAGATACGCAATTGTTGAAACGGGGAGAAATTTATTCTTAAGGGTCTTCAAAAGGAATGGGTTTTATATCGAAGCATGAATAATATGTGAAATACATTTCATTTGAATAGCGTGATACTTTCTTGGTGCTATAATTTTCGCAAACAGTAGTGTAGTGCACACGTGCATGAAAAACATTGAGCATGCTTCTATACAAAGAATACCTTATTGTAACTAAGCAAGGCGACTTTATGCACATAATATATATATCACAATCAAAGCATGCCATTCTGTGCAAATAATATTCAGAAAGCAGAAGATACTTTTCAAAATACAATTTGAGTTTTCTTCTTCAGCGCGAGAAAGCCAAGGTATGCACTCAAAATGAGCTTACAACGGTATAGAAACTGCTTCAATACAGCAAAGTGGATCAGAATAAATGAATCAGAAAAGAAAAGATGCCCAAACCAGAAAAGAATAGATATGGGAAATAGGAGACAAGGCGAAGAGAAAAACAAATTTAACATGGATAAGCTATAATTTCGAGAAATATGGTGACATATACAAGATATTAAAAATATTGGTGGAATCTTTATCTGAGTCAAAAACCTCATGGCCGCCAAAATTGACGACATTTAAATAATGAGAAGAAAAATTATATCAATAGTTTGTCATCCAGCAATGGTTAATTAAAAAATAATTACTAATTTCAACTTTTTAGCATTAATTATATGTTTTCTCAAATGATTTATAAGAGCTCGTTAAACTAGACCTTATTCTCTCTACTAATATTATCATCGTTGAAAGTTTTACGTTTGTTTTATTGTTCATATACAGAAGTTTAATATTATTTGGGTATTTTTGAATCACCTTGAAAAATCACAAAATTAATTAATGCAATGTACATAAATTCATCTTTCAAAAAATATATTTGGCAAAATACCCATTCTATGTCGCATATGTAATAAATTGACAATTATTTTTTTTTTGATTAATTATGCGTTTTGATCCAAAATGCATTTAAATTGAAAAAATGGAATTCAAAGCTATATTTCAATGCTTTCTTTGAATGATAATTTACAAATGCATTTGATGTAAGAAAAGGAAACAATGAATTGCAGTAATACCTTGTACTAATGACATATTTTCAGAAAAATCTGAAAAACATCACAAACGACGCATACAAAACTCATAAAATCTTGCAAGATATATTTTACTGTCATCAGAATAGAACTTTTGTTGCTAACATTACTTGTGTTTTTCCTTTCTCATTATTTTCTTGGCTCTGGCCCAAAATTCAATAAGAATGGCAATCTTTGTTATTTCAAAACCTTTTAACACAAATATTAGAACTGTTCATAAAATAAGTTGAATTGAAATAATATTTCGTATTGATTCTTACATGAACATACACGCTTTACATACACACACACACACACACACACACACACACACATATATATATATATATATATATATATATATACTTTGATTTTTTCTGTTTCCGTCTTACAGATTTCTACCTAAATACCAAATACATTCTTTCATTCTATCCAGCTGCCGTTTTGGACTGTCTCTTTAGATCATGATCCCATACTGCTGCGTTGCACGTAAAGCATGTAGTGGCCTAGTTTCGTCTTAATAAATGCAGGATTTTTGCTGCTTTATTATGTTGGTTTATGTTGGTACCTGTTCCTCCAGTAGGCTTAGTTTTAATAAATACAGGATTTGGATTGCTTTAATATGTTAGTTCCTGTCGGTACCTGTTCTTTCATTAGGCTTCAATTTAATGAATACAGGATCTGTATTGTTTTAATATGTTGGTTTCTGTTAGTACCTGTGCCTCATTGGTTTAAGAGATAAAAATTAGGCCCAAGGGATAAAAATTTACTGGAACAAACTCATAAAATTTGCAGCATAATTTTTTAAAAGTGACAGTTTCCATGTTTATGACAGATTTGAATACCAGTCCGATATAAATAGTAGCAGTATGAACTCCTTCAGATTTCTCACCATATTGCATTGTAGAATAAAGTATAATCAATTGAAATATAGAAGGAAAAACAATTGACTTAGTAGTTCAATTAATAGAGCTTAGTCTGCCCAAAATCCACGATTTTTAATCTGTTTCCCACGCAGATGTTTTTAATGGCACCCGGGAAAATTTACCCAGCCGGTTAGACAAAATGGTTCGCTACAGTCTCAATATTTAGTTTCGATTTTGAGGACGATTTACGGGATCGATTTGTAATTAACGAATCTTACGACGAACACGGGGTTATTTCCTATACGAGAAAAGTTAGAAGCATAAAAGTTATGCACTGCTTCTGTTATATTTTTAAAATAGGTAATAGTTTCAGTAGTTCGGTGGTTATAGCACCAACTAATGTTTCAAAGGATCCTTAGAACGTAGGTTTTTATAAAAGCTTTTGATCCATTCTATGAAACTATTTATTCTGGAGTGAACTTTTGAAAATACGTTCACTGCAGAAGAATACAGAATAGTATATTGATTGACATAAATCTTTGTGAACTGCAAAACACTACCAGAAATAGTTGGTACTTATGCAAATTTGAATGTAGGATTAACCAATGTAAATTTTAATTTAGTTTTTCACTTTGCTTCAACAGTTTAGCCTTAGAGGTTACACAAAGAACTGCTGTCTTAGCAAAGAATTGACTCAGCGATACGCAGACTACTCTTTATCGTGTAAGCTAGTCAGAAGCAGCAGTTTCCTTCTATATTTAATGTGAAGCTCTACAAATTAAATATATCAAACATGTTGTAAAAATTATAAATGATATTCTATTTCAAAAATATAATATACATTTTTATAAAGGAAGAATTTATGTGTGCTTAAATTATGTGTACCTTTTACACAATTACGTGTAAGTTAATGCATACATGTACTTAATTCACTTATGTACACTTAAATGGCTAGGTTTTAATACTAAGTAGAAATATATGAAAATCAAATTTACAAGCGCATTTTTAAAACAATTTTTAATCAGATTATTTCTAAAAAGCTCTGCTTAGGATTATAATAAAAAGCAGAATTAAGATACAAAACAAAGAAAAAGTATGATGTAGGCATCCCTTGACTTCTCTTAGAGACTGTATTTTTATATTCGTTGTTGCTTAATTATATATGTTAATCTGGATGTTGTATTCATAAGTAATACATAAAATAGGGATTTTTTAAAATTAGCTTAAATTTTCTGTTATGAAATCTGTTCCTGTTTTCGTTTGACAGTTTTAAAATGAAGCAAAGAAGAAAAAAATGCAACTTAGCTGAAATACCTTGGGGTTTTGAGATGTATTTGCTTAAGACAGTAATGCATACTCGTATTTATTCAATTATTTAAATTTTTTATATTCATTTTACATAAAAAAGCCTCGTTGCATTTTGTTTCTATTTTTATAGCCATATAATCAGCACCATGGTAACTTATGTAAATGAGGTGAGGGCAGGTGGTGTGACATTATAGGGGGAATTGGGCAGTTGTGCAACCATTGAGTTAATTCAGGACCCCCGTTCTACAAGCTAGGGTTTAGAGACTTTGGAAGGGGGCCAATAGGTATAGGGAGCCAATATCTTAACCAGAGCAATCAGTCACCGGATGAGGCTCAAGGTTAACCCAAGGTGTCCGATGAGGCCCAAGGTTGCTGAGTCCCGACCTCAGTCGTCGACGGGTTTAGGCTCAGGCCATGAATAAACATAGTCCATCCCCACGTCACCTAGAAAAGTCTGAGTCTCGGACAGTCTAATGACATGTCCAACAGCCGTGTTCCTCGGATATATTATGTACCCCTCTGGAAAGAAAGACCACAGCTACAGAGCTAATATCTGTACACCACCCTAAAAAATGGTGTGTACCCATAGAGTGAGGGGTTGTGACAGGAATAGATGATTCCATGCTGCTTGACAGCAGACATTAAAAACGTGAAAATCAAATGACTCAACCTCAGTCGCTGCTACACGATTTTCCGTGGAACCTATAAATTTGAGGCAACCCGGTAAATGCTCTGTTCATAGATGCACGACAATGTGCCATCCATAATCGCTGATCTTCATTGTAATCATCACTTTACCAGGATTTCAAATCACCAAATTAATGCACCACTAAATAGCACGTCTTCACTTCCAGCTCAATGATATCATGGTGTTCTCACTGCATGTTTGTCATCAATAATCGCTGCTATAATCGTATTGTCCTCATTGCACCTGACCTGTGATTATTAAAGCGGCGATGCTCGAAGTAATAATATATAAGTATCAATATTACGCATTCTTCACTACGAGTAGCATCTGTGTTACCCAAAAAACATAACAAGAGTTTACTATTTGATGATTTTCCTCCACTGCCATGCAAAATGAGATAACATTTCTATTAATCAATGTTGATATCGGTCACGGATGACGTTTGTAAGTTTTAAGTATTAATGCCATTAACTGGATAAAGGCTCAAATACGTGAGTAAAGGACAGTTTAATTTATGAAATTAAAACATAACAAAATGTGTTTATGTAGTGCAAAATGTTATGTGCACCTATAAGTAAAATTAATAAGTAAAATTAATAATTATATTTTAATCAAGACATGTTACTGGATTTGGCCAATTTAGAATTTCAGCATTGTATTGAATATCGTCTCATGTCATTCTCATAGCCTCGAGAATCAACCGTTATTATTATACTCCACCCCAGATGAAAGCATCAAAGGTAATTCTCCTCTTTAGATTTTAGTAATTAACGTATTGCCTTTTAGAAAATGAAATGCAAAACTGGTTTCTCTATGTCTTATTTCAATATTTTCACATTTTTTGTCCTTTTTTTTCCTTTGTATCAATTTTATGACTATATTGTTCTCTTATTTGCGTATATTTCTATGATGATATTCAATGCCTTCTCCTTCCAATCAGCAGCTGACACCACTTCTGTGTATATCATTTTTAAGTAACTTCCTACATATGAATTGATGCATTTGGAGGCATCATGATTCATTTGTGTTATCTGAAACATTGCACTTCTTAATTGGCTCGCATGGATAAAAAAAAACAAGAAATATCAATCATGCATAAAGCATTGATTATGAAACACATTCCAACTGCAATGCAATTTTATTTAAACATATCTAAAATACGATACATTCAGCGATAATATTTTTTGAATTATCACATGACTACATTAATTTATTACTTTCCTTATATACATAATGTGTAAGGAAAGTATTGTGACGGGGTCGAAAATTCGAATTCGAGTTTTCGACGGGAGAGCACGTTTCAAGCATCCCTGATCACGAATCAAACATTTTTGAAGTGATGCCTGTGTGGGTGAAAGTATGTGTGTGTGTGTGGGTGGGTGCGTCAGTGAGTCTGTGGAGACGATAACTGACGAACGAATGGACCGATTTGAACGAAATTTAGTACAAAAATCACAATCCGTAAACACTGGAAGCCTAATCTTTTTATATGCAATCGAATGTTCCGAACTCCCTAAATTTTCGAGTGAAATTTTGAAAAAATCGTCAAAAAATCAAAACCGCTAATAAAGTTACGCAAATAGACATTTCTTATGTAATTTTTCATTAGAAAACGATTAGCATAAATTTTAGAACGCTAACATAAACCGTTCTCGAGATATTAGACCGTTTTTAAAAAAATGATCAAAAAGTCATATAAAATAAAATAAAAATATTTCCTATTGAGAAACATATTCACTTTTCTTATGTAATACTCGTACCATGCAATAAATTTGGAGACATCATTCTCGTGGATCTAGCTCGTTCCATTCATGAGAATAGATACTTTGAGTAATACTTTTGTATATGAACGCCAATAGTCATTTATCTTCTATAAGAATAACTTATTTCTCCTTCCGTAAAGCTTGGTGAGATTTTGGCGACGAAATTGGCGGAATGTCGCCAACTTGGCGACTTTTTGAAATGTTGTCAAATTAACGAAAATCTCGCCTAATGGATTAAAATGACGCTAAATCAATGAAAATGACGACTAATTGAAGAAAATTCAATATCCTGGAAAGAATATAAGTATCTACTATAAGAAAAACCTATTACTTTCCTTATATACATAATGTATAAGGAAAGTATTGTGACAGGGTCGAAAATTCGCAATCAAATCCTTTGCATTATATAAAGAAAGTCATGTGTTGCCCACATCAGATTTTTATATTTGAAATCTTAAAACTTCATTGAAAAAAATGAACTTTATACAAATGACGTCATTGAAATATAAATCAGCAGGCTCTCTATGTAAAAGCAGTAAATATTTCATTCATACACTTTTATTCCATTCCTTTCATTCGTCACAATACTACAATAATTTACTTTATTTAAAAACTTAAAACTATGGAGGTATAAGTAATTATACTCTATGCTTAAAACTTCAACGAAAAATCGTCCTTTTCAGTGTAAAATCAATAAATATTTCATTTATATCAGCTATATTACAGACTCCATGAACTAAATAATTTTGCGTTAAAGAAATGCAGCAATTCTTATACAACTCATTCTACGTCTTTTTGGTATTTACATTCTCCATAAGTGAAAATAAGAGCTTTGTTGTAAAAATAATCAACGTTTGATGATGATTTAAATACAAATAGATTGTAATTGCGTTGTTTCAGAATGTAGATGCACAGAAATTACGCAAAAATAAAGCGGTTTTTGGACGGATACAACACTAAATATAAATTGAAAAGAACTTTAAAAGTTATGATGTTGACACAAGATGGATGGCATTGATCATTTAAAGTCAAATTTATTGTAATTGTGTTGTTTCAGAACATACTAAATACATAAAAATTAAGCAAAATTAAAACGATTTTTGGCCAGATTTTTGACCAAGATGGATGCCATATTTTATTTTAAGTGGGTCACATGATTTCTTCATATAATATGGGTGTAATTATTATTTTAATTTTTATCAAAAAACTACCGTATATATTTTCCTGAAATTGTTTTCATACTTTTTATGAGATAATTTTAATTTTTCCTAAAACTTTCGAAGCAATATGTGAATTTTAAATTCGCTTAAAAATATTTGAAGAATTAAGTCCCATAGGGTCCAATGTATTTCATTTTTTCAACCCGGGTTCATAGGTCTCACATACCGTCTGAACAATATACTAAAATTTCATTTTGATAAAATCATTTTACAGCAGTTATCGTGCGAACGGACAAACAGACGGACAGATAGACAGAATGAATAAAGCCATAAACACTTTCAACTATGTTGTAAAGTGTTAAAAACAATTATACATTTTTAAAATAATCGTGTTCATTCTACAAATTATTTTCACAGTATTTTATGTTGTATTATATTTATTTGCAAATTTGGTTATTTATTATTTAGTTCATTTAATAATTAATATAATTTTAATTACTAATTAATTTTGTAGAAAAATTAGTTCGTTTAAAAGCAATTCGCTTTAACCATGTTTTATTCTCCAATTTATAAATATTACCATTGAGTTTGTGTAAACTTAAGCAGAAATAACCTTTATTCCATCAATGATTTTTTATATTTACTTTTTTTCTCATGAAATTGTTTTTTCTTTGACTATCTATAACGTAACTATTTTCTCTTTACTGATAACACTGAAAAAACTCAATACTACATAATCGTTTGTTCACTTTCCCATTACGAACAATTTTCATTTTTGTACAGATATATAGTTTGAACCATTTGCGGAGTTTTGCTGATGTTAGCATACCGTTTGCTCTAACTACCTTTTTCATTTCTGCTGAGATAATGCTAATGAGAAAGCTGTAGAATACGGGATAATAATTCAAACACTCAGTTCTGCGGAAATCCGCTATTGTTGCTTTTTTTGGTTGGAAACAAAATATAATTCACACAAATATGTTCTTTCTACTACAAAAATGCAATATCATTAACATTGGCTATTAGATTACACACACACATACACACAGACTCCCATATTTCGCAATATATGTTTCAGATTAATTTATTATGATTTTTCCATAAAAGGTGTATTTTGGGAATGAAATATGCTTTTCAAAAATATGCATATGCTGAAGTATAATTGTATTAACATTGCCTATTGTATTACACACACACCCTTATTTCGCAATATATATTTCAGATTAATTTATTATAATTTTTCCATAAAATGTGTATTTGGGGAATTTAATATGCATTTCAAAATTATACATATGCTAAAGTATAATTGTATTAACATTGCCTATTATATTACACACACGCCCTTATTTAGCAATATTTGTTTCAGATTAATTTATTCTAATTTTTCCATAGAATGTGTATTTTAGGACTAAAATATGCATTTTCAAAAATATGCATATGCAAAATGAAATATGCATGTGTTAAAATATAATTATATTAACATTACCTATTATATTAAGTACACACACACACTCTTATTTTGCAATATTTGTTTAAAAATAATTTGCCATAATTTTTCCATAAATGTGTACTTTGGGACAGAAATATACATTTTCAAAAATCTGCATATGCAGAATGAAATATGCCTATGCAAAAATTTAATGACATTCACTTTGCCTATTATATTACACACACACACACACATTTATTTCGCATAACATTTTTATAAGCCATATTTCACCATAAAATTTATAAAGGGTATTTTGGGGCAGAAATATACATTTTCAGCCCTCTCGAATAACATTTTGATCACTTTAATAATTTTACCCCTCTTTTGTGTGCATTTGTGTCACATTGTCTCTGGCGATGTGAAAATGGAAATTCAGAGATAAAAGCACGTATCAACATGAAATTTTGTACTAATTACTATTAAATGATAAATCTCACAGATCCACTAGTCATTTTATTTTAAAATCATCCAACAGACGTAAAAACAATAGCCAAAGAGTTTTCGAACATCTCAGATGTTCATCCTCAGTGGCAATACAATTAGAAACGATGCCAACGTGCTAAAATACAATTCAACACTGTCAAGTAAAATTTGCATATCATGAAATTGTCAGTTATACAAAAAGGTGGATTATGAGTCAGATTATAATTTATACAAAGTTCAAAAGCAAATACTTCAAAAAGGTTTAAAAATATAGGATTTTTTAAAACACAATAATTATAAATTAATGTAGCTATGCAAAGGCTTAACATGCAGGGAATCTAGTACGAGTCGCCAAGCATAACTTAGGACCTGAACAAGGTCAAAATTACAAATAGAAGAACGATGTAAATAAATAAAGAGGGATTCATATAGCAAGATCGAACGGAGGCTATTACAGCTAACTAAAAGAAAAGTTTTTTCAAATTACCTTTATTCACGAATTGGGCAAGGGCAGCCGTTAATTTACCATTTTTATGTCTCTTGCATGTTTGAACAAACGGATACCAACCGTACGTTTAGTACTACCAATATAAAATTTATAGATATTATCCGGAGAAAGGAGGGGTACAACATACAATCCAGTAAGATTTTTAAAGTTAAACTGATAAATTTAAGGATAATATTAAGCACTTTGGCTATTGTTTTTACGTCTATTTTAAAATAAAATGACTACTGGATCTGTGAGATTTGTCATTTATAAGTAATTAGTATTTGAAATCGTGACGTGTCTCCACTCTTAGTATATGGAATTTTGTACTTAACGTACATTATGTAAATGTGGTTATTTTGAGTAGTTGCGTACTAAAATATAATGAATTAGAGATTTTTGTATACATAAGTTGAGCATTAACTTTTTTTATTTGCAATTGCAATTGCTAAACATTGGCTGCCATAACTCACAATTATTTCTTAGTACGAGCCAACTTGACATAATCTCTAAATCAATACATTACTCATTAATAATAACCATTCTTTATTTAAAAATTAACATTTATTAATACAACGTAAATGTGATGAATCAAGAGATTTTTGTATATATAGGTTAAGCATTAACTTTCTTTATTTACTACTAGCCGCCTTTGGCGACCAGCCTGTTCGCTACCCTTGAAAATTCTGACCGTGGCAAATTGTAACCGTGGCACACTCGCTGGCGCGACCTTACCAGAAGGTGTAAGGTAACTGTTTGGACGGCCAGGAAGTGCCACCCAATTTAGACCGGAACTCAGTGGGGGAGACATCCACAGGGACCGTACCCTCCTTCCCCTACCACCAACCTTTCGGAAGGACTTACGATCCCACATGTTTAACGTGATCGTACTCCGCGTGAACGCGGCTGCAGTTTTGGCAGTGGCGGGAATCGAACCCGGGCCTACCCAGTGAAATTCCCGCGCGCTAACCACTGGTGTACTTCGCCCTCCGCGACATTTTCCATAACTTTCTTTTTATTCACCGAATTTAGACCGGACCCTCTTTCCCCTACCACAAACCTCTCGGAAGGACTTGCAGTCCCACACGTTTAACGTGATCGTACTCCGCGTGAACACGGCTGCAGTTTTGGCAATGGCGGGAATCGAACCCGGGCCTACCGAGTGAAATTCCCGCGCGCTAACCACTGGGCTACCGTGCCATCCGCGACAATCTCCATAACTTTATTTTTATTCGGCAATTTTCGGAATCGAACCCGGGCCTACCAAGTGCAAATCCCGCGCACTAACCACTGGGGTACTTCACCCTCCGCGATATTCTTCATAACTTTCTTTTTATTCACCCAATTTAGACCGGAACCAAGTGGAAGAAGCATCCACAGGGACCGTACCCTTCTTCCCCTACCACCAACCTCTCGGAAGGACTTACAGACCCACATGTTTAACGTGATCGTACTCCGCGTAAACACGGCGGCAATTTTGGGAATCGAACCCGGGCCTACCGAGTGCAATTTCCGCGCGCTAACCATTGGGCTACTTTGCCCTACGCGACAATCTCCATAACTTTCTTTTTATTCATCCAATTTAGACCGTACCCTCCTTCCCCTACCACCAACTTCTCGGAAGGACTCACGGACCCACATGTTTAACGTGATCGTACTCTGCGTGAACGTGGCGTAAGTTTTGGCAGTGGCGGGAATCGAACCCGGGCCTACTGAGTGCAATTCCCGCGCGCTAACCACTGGGCTGCCGCGCCCTCCGCGACAATCTCCATAACTTTCTACATATTCACCCAATTTAGACGGGAACCCAGTGGGGGAGGCATCCACAGGGGCCGTATCCTCCTTCCCCTACCACCAACCTCTCGGAAGGACTAACGGACCCACATATTTAACGTGATCGTATTCCACGTAAACACGGCGGCAGTTTTGGCAGTGGCGGGAATCGAACCCGGGCCTACCGCTAACTTCCCGCGCGCTAATTTGCAATTTAAAATGACCATATGCTTAATTCCATCATCCTCATTCCATTGTTTCATTGTTCCATCATTTAAAATATCCATAAAATTAAAATATCCATTTAAAATATCCAAAAGTTGGCGACCAGCCTGTTCGCTACCCTTGAAAATTCTGACCGTGGCAAACTCGTTGGCGCGACCTACCAGAAAGGTGTAAGGTAACTGCTTGGAAGGCCAGGAAGTGCCACACAATTTAGACCGGAACCCAATGGGGGAGGCATCCAAAGAGACCGTACCCTCCTTCCCCTACCACAAACCTCTCGGAAGGACTTGCAGTCCCACACGTGTAACGTGATCGTATTCCGCGTGAACACGGCTGCAGTTTTGGCAATGGCGGGAATCGAACCCGGGCCTACCGAGTGAAATTCCCGCGCGCTAACCACTGGGCTACCGTGCCATCCGCGACAATCTCCATAACTTTATTTTTATTCGGCAATTTTGGGAATCGAACCCGGGCCTACCAAGTGCAAATCCCGCGCACTAACCACTGGGGTACTTCACCCTCCGCGATATTCTTCATAACTTTCTTTTTATTCACCCAATTTAGACCGGAACCAAGTGGGAGAAGCATCCACAGGGACCGTACCCTTCTTCCCCTACCACCAACCTCTCGGAAGGACTTACAGACCCACATGTTTAACGTGATCGTACTCCGCGTAAACACGGCGGCAATTTTGGGAATCGAACCCGGGCCTACCGAGTGCAATTTCCGCGCGCTAAACATTGGGCTACTTTGCCCTACGCGACAATCTCCATAACTTTCTTTTTATTCATCCAATTTAGACCGTACCCTCCTTCCAATACCACCAACTTCTCGGAAGGACTCACGGACCCACATGTTTAACGTGCTCGTACTAAGCGTAAACACGGCGGCAATTTTGGGAATCGAACCCGGGCCTGGTAACTGGTTGGACGGCCAGGATGTGCCACCCAATTTAGACCGGAACCCAGTGGGGGAGGCATCCACAGGGAACGTACCCTCCTTCCCCTACCACCAACCTCTCGGAAAAACATACGGACCCATATGTTTAACGTGATCGTACTCCATGTCAGTGGCGGAAATCGAACCCGGGCCTACCGCGTGCAATTCCCGCGCGCTAACCACTGGGCTACTTCGCCCTCCGCGACAATCTCCATAACTTTCTTTTTATTCACCCAATTTAGACCGTACCCTCCTTCCCCTACCACCAACCTCTCGGAAGGACTCACGAACCCACATGTTTAACGTGATCGTACTCTGCGTGAACGTGGCGTAAGTTTTGGCAGTGGCGGGAATCGAACCCGGGCCTACTGAGTGCAATTCCCGCGCGCTAACCACTGGGCTGCCGCGCCCTCCGCGACAATCTCCATAACTTTCTACATATTCACCCAATTTAGACGGGAACCCAGTGGGGGAGGCATCCACAGGGGCCGTATCCTCCTTCCCCCTACCACCAACCTCTCGGAAGGACTTACGGACCCACATATTTAACGTGATCGTATTCCGCGTAAACACGGCGGCAGTTTTGGCAGTGGCGGGAATCGAACCCGGGCCTACCGCTAACTTCCCGCGCGCTAATTTGCAATTTAAAATGACCATATGCTTAATTCCATCATCCTCATTCCATTGTTTCATTGTTCCATCATTTCAAATATCCATAAAATTAAAATATCCATTTAAAATATATACAAAAGTTAAAATATACATTTAAAAAATCCAGATCGTCCCATCATTTAAAATATAAATATAATAATTTATATAGAGCAAAGGCGCTCTATTTAGAACCGTGACGTCACCTCCACCTTGACGTCCCCACCCACCACCTTCCCTGCTTCAGCGAGGGAGAAACGAACGGAACGCCGAGCGGAACGGCGAGAAATTTAAAATCATGACGTCTTTAAAATTGCGATTCTGACGGCAATTTTCATTATTTCTGGACCAGATTGGACTTGTAAGAATGCCAGATGTTTGACCTTTCTGAAAATGTAAATTATTAGTCGAAATTATGAGTACTTTTCACGATGCGAGAATTTAAAAACCAAAAATCGTTTTCTTGAGCCAAAAGTGACTTTTGTTTTAAAATCTTTAAAAAATATTAGAAATCGAAATGGAGATTTGAAATTGATATATTTTTACTCGCAATTGTCTGCTCTTTCCGATGGTGTGAGTTGTTTTTTTCTACGACGTCTGGATCGTGGAGAAAAAAGGGCAAAAAGGGCAAAAAAAGGTCGAAATCGCATAAAACATTAAATAAATAAAAAAATAATTAGAATTTTGAAAATCGGTTTTCACGTGTCCCCTTCCCTCCCCCCCGGGTCTCCGATTGCCAAATTTCGTAGCTCTCCGACGCGCGGTCGCGAAACGTATAGTGTATAAGACAGACAGACGCACACACACACACACACACAGACATTGCCTTTTATTATTTACTAGCCGCCTTTGGCGACCAGCCTGTTCGCTACCCTTGAAAATTCTGACCGTGGCAAATTGTAACCGTGGCACACTCGCTGGCGCGACCTTACCAGAAGGTGTAAGGTAACTGTTTGGACGGCCAGGAAGTGCCACCCAATTTAGACCGGAACTCAGTGGGGGAGACATCCACAGGGACCGTACCCTCCTTCCCCTACCACCAACCTTTCGGAAGGACTTACGATCCCACATGTTTAACGTGATCGTACTCCGCGTGAACGCGGCTGCAGTTTTGGCAGTGGCGGGAATCGAACCCGGGCCTACCCAGTGAAATTCCCGCGCGCTAACCACTGGTGTACTTCGCCCTCCGCGACATTTTCCATAACTTTCTTTTTATTCACCGAATTTAGACCGGACCCTCCTTCCCCTACCACAAACCTCTCGGAAGGACTTGCAGTCCCACACGTTTAACGTGATCGTACTCCGCGTGAACACGGCTGCAGTTTTGGCAATGGCGGGAATCGAACCCGGGCCTACCGAGTGAAATTCCCGCGCGCTAACCACTGGGCTACCGTGCCATCCGCGACAATCTCCATAACTTTATTTTTATTCGGCAATTTTCGGAACCGAACCCGGGCCTACCAAGTGCAAATCCCGCGCACTAACCACTGGGGTACTTCACCCTCCGCGATATTCTTCATAACTTTCTTTTTATTCACCCAATTTAGACCGGAACCAAGTGGGAGAAGCATCCACAGGGACCGTACCCTTCTTCCCCTACCACCAACCTCTCGGAAGGACTTACAGACCCACATGTTTAACGTGATCGTACTCCGCGTAAACACGGCGGCAATTTTGGGAATCGAACCCGGGCCTACCGAGTGCAATTTCCGCGCGCTAACCATTGGGCTACTTTGCCCTACGCGACAATCTCCATAACTTTCTTTTTATTCATCCAATTTAGACCGTACCCTCCTTCCCCTACCACCATCTTCTCGGAAGGACTCACGGACCCACATGTTTAACGTGCTCGTACTCCGCGTAAACACGGCGGCAATTTTGGGAATCGAACCGGGGCCTGGTAACTGGTTGGACGGCCAGGATGTGCCATCCAATTTAGACCGGAACCCAGTGGGGGAGGCATCCACAGGGAACGTACCCTCCTTCCCCTACCACCAACCTCTCGGAAAAACATACGGACCCATATGTTTAACGTGATCGTACTCCATGTCAGTGGCGGAAATCGAACCCGGGCCTACCGCGTGCAATTCCCGCGCGCTAACCACTGGGCTACTTCGCCCTCCGCGACAATCTCCATAACTTTCTTTTTATTCACCCAATTTAGACCGTACCTTCCTTCCCCTACCACCAACCTCTCGGAAGGACTCACGAACCCACATGTTTAACGTGATCGTACTCTGCGTGAACGTGGCGTAAGTTTTGGCAGTGGCGGGAATCGAACCCGGGCCTACTGAGTGCAATTCCCGCGCGCTAACCACTGGGCTGCCGCGCCCTCCGCGACAATATCCATAACTTTCTACATATTCACCCAATTTAGACGGGAACCCAGTGGGGGAGGCATCCACAGGGGCCGTATCCTCCTTCCCCTACCACCAACCTCTCGGAAGGACTTACGGACCCACATATTTAACGTGATCGTATTCCACGTAAACACGGCGGCAGTTTTGGCAGTGGCGGGAATCGAACCCGGGCCTACCGCTAACTGCCCGCGCGCTAATTTGCAATTTAAAATGACCATATGCTTAATTCCATCATCCTCATTCCATTGTTTCATTGTTCCATCATTTAAAATATCCATAAAATTAAAATATCCATTTAAAATATCCAAAAGTTGGCGACCAGCCTGTTGGCTACCCTTGAAAATTCTGACCGTGGCAAACTCGTTGGCGCGACCTACCAGAAAGGTGTAAGGTCAGGCTTGGAAGGCCAGGAAGTGCCACACAATTTAGACCGGAACCCAATGGGGGAGGCATCCAAAGAGACCGTACCCTCCTTCCCCTACCACAAACCTCTCGGAAGGACTTGCAGTCCCACACGTTTAACGTGATCGTACTCCGCGTGAACATGGCTGCAGTTTTGGCAATGGCGGGAATCGAACCCGGGCCTACCGAGTGAAATTCCCGCGCGCTAACCACTGGGCTACCGTGCCATCCGCGACAATCTCCATAACTTTATTTTTATTCGGCAATTTTGGGAATCGAACCCGGGCCTACCAAGTGCAAATCCCGCGCACTAACCACTGGGGTACTTCACCCTCCGCGATATTCTTCATAACTTTCTTTTTATTCACCCAATTTAGACCGGAACCAAGTGGGAGAAGCATCCACAGGGACCGTACCCTTCTTCCCCTACCACCAACCTCTCGGAAGGACTTACAGACCCACATGTTTAACGTGATCGTACTCCGCGTAAACACGGCGGCAATTTTGGGAATCGAACCCGGGCCTACCGAGTGCAATTTCCGCGCGCTAACCATTGGGCTACTTTGCCCTACGCGACAATCTCCATAACTTTCTTTTTATTCATCCAATTTAGACCGTACCCTCCTTCCAATACCACCAACTTCTCGGAAGGACTCACGGACCCACATGTTTAACGTGCTCGTACTCCGCGTATACACGGCGGCAATTTTGGGAATCGAACCCGGGCCTGGTAATGGTTGGACGGCCCGGATGTGCCACCCAATTTAGACCGGAACCCAGTTGGGGAGGCATCCACAGGGAACGTACCCTCCTTCCCCTACCACCAACCTCTCGGAAAAACATACGGACCCATATGTTTAACGTGATCGTACTCCATGTCAGTGGCGGAAATCGAACCCGGGCCTACCGCGTGCAATTCCCGCGCGCTAACCACTGGGCTACTTCGCCCTCCGCGACAATCTCCATAACTTTCTTTTTATTCACCCAATTTAGACCGTACCCTCCTTCCCCTACCACCAACCTCTCGGAAGGACTCACGAACCCACATGTTTAACGTGATCGTACTCTGCGTGAACGTGGCGTAAGTTTTGGCAGTGGCGGGAATCGAACCCGGGCCTACTGAGTGCAATTCCCGCGCGCTAACCACTGGGCTGCCGCGCCCTCCGCGACAATCTCCATAACTTTCTACATATTCACCCAATTTAGACGGGAACCCAGTGGGGGAGGCATCCACAGGGGCCGTATCCTCCTTCCCCTACCACCAACCTCTCGGAAGGACTTACGGACCCACATATTTAACGTGATCGTATTCCACGTAAACACGGCGGCAGTTTTGGCAGTGGCGAGAATCGAACCCGGGCCTACCGCTAACTTCCCGCGCGCTAATTTGCAATTTAAAATGACCATATGCTTAATTCCATCATCCTCATTCCATTGTTTCATTGTTCTATCATTTAAAATATCCATAAAATTAAAATATCCATTTAAAATATCCAAAAGTTAAAATATACATTTAAAAAATCCAGATCGTCCCATCATTTAAAATATAAATATAATAATTTATATAGAGCAAAGTCCCTCTATTCAGAACCGTGACGTCACCTCCACCTTGACGTCCCCACCCACCACCTTCCCTGCTTCAGCGAGGGAGAAACGAACGGAACGCCGAGCGGAACGGCGAGAAATTTAAAATCATGACGTCTTTAAAATTGCGATTCTGAAGGCAATTTTCATTATTTCTGGACCAGATTAGACTTGTAAGAATGCCAGATGTTTGACCTTTCTGAAAATGTAAATTATTAGTCGAAATTATGAGTACTTTTCACGATGCGAGAATTTAAAACCAAAAATCGTTTTCTTGAGCCAAAAGTGACTTTTGTTTTAAAATCTTTAAAAAATATTAGAAATCGAAATGGAGATTTGAAATTGATATATTTTTACTCGCAATTGTCTGCTCTTTCCGATGGTGTGAGTTGTTTTTTTCTACGATGTCTGGATCGTGGAGAAAAAAGGGCAAAAATGGCAAAAAAAGGTCGAAATCGCATAAAACATTAAATAAATAAAAAAATAATTAGAATTTTGAAAATCGGTTTTCACGTGTCCCCTTCCCTCCACCCCCGGGTCTCCGATTGCCAAATTTCGTAGCTCTCCGACGCGCGGTCGCGAAACGTATAGTGTATAAGACAGACAGACGCACACACACACACACACACAGACATTGCCTTTTATTATTTAAGAAGATTGCAATTGTTAAACATTGACCGCCATAACTCACAATTATTTCTTAGTACGAGCCCACATAACATAATCTATAAATCAATAAATTGCTCATTAATATAACATTTTTAACTTTACGAGGTAACATTTATTAATACAAATTATCAGCATAATTGAATTTACGTAAAAGCTTACTACCAAATTACTCAAGCAAACGAAACACTCGTGTGAAACTCTATCATATTTATTATTCAAATACATCAACATCTAGACTTAGTATTACTAAGAATAGCACATACCTTGCCACATATCTGGCCTTGGTTTGTTAAACCGTATTTTCCTAGCCTCATGGAATGACATTAAATCCATCCTATGTACAGGAAAATTGAAACACTATCTTGTTAGACATTTAATGTGACATACTTGCAATTAATCTCATTTGTTTTCCATGATATTGCACTACTTTAAAAATGAATTAAAACGTTTTGTGCCATCCTTCTTTTTTTTTTACTTGAATTTGAATAAAATATTTTATGAACACATAAATTTTATGTCCCAATAGAAACACAGAGACACTGGAAAATTGTAGATGCTCACGATGAATATTAATTTTCTTTTTATGCATTCAATCATAGGAAAGATGTTTTCTTCACAATTTTTTCATTTCGTAGCATTATTTCAATTTTAAAGACCGATTGTAAGTTTAAATGTAATTCTAAAATAATTTGCTTCACTCATACTTTGCATAATAGCAAAATCATTCTTCGTAGATGAAAATTGAAAAAAAACCCATCTTTCTAAATAGAAAACATTTGTTCTTGTTAACAACCTTCAATGAATAAACGCCTTGTTTCGGAATGTAAGGGGATTCGATTGATTTCTAAAGCTATATTACAGCGTTTTTCCGCCTTTCAATGGAGAAACACTGCATGAATTGAAAATCTGAATTATAGAGAATTAGTATTGCAAATCGCTATGTACAAATTAAAAAATTCATAACACATCGATATTTTTCTGTTATAATTCATTAACCTGGCATTTATGAGCGTGAACATAAAATCAATACAATTATTTAAAAATATTGTGACTTTCCTTATATACATACTGTATAAGGAAAATAATGTGACTGGGTCGAAAATTCGAATTCGAGTTTTCGAAAAGAGAGCACGTTTCAAGCATCGCTGATCACGTTTTTGAGGTGATGCTTGATGAACATTTTTGATGAACATTTTCGAGGTGATGGCTGTGTGTGTGTGTGTGTGTGTGTGTGTGTGAAAGCATGTGTGAGTGTGTGTGCGTGCGTGTGTGCGTGTGTGTGTGTGTGTGTGTGTGTGTGTTTCAGTGAGAATATGGAGACTATATTTCACGAACGATTGGAGCGATTCAAATAAAATTTACTACAAAACTTACAATCCGTGAATACTGAAATCCTATTGATTTTAAGTACAATCAAATGTTCAGAACTCCCAAAATTTTCGAGTGAAATTTTGAAAAAATCACCAAAAAATCAAAATCTTTAATAAAATTAAGTACATAGACATTTCTTATGTAATTTTTCCTTAGAAAACGATTGCCATAAACTTAAAAAAAATACAAAGTTAGCATGAACCATTCTCGAGATATTTTACATTTTTCAAAAATATTTAACAATAAATTTCATAAATTAAAAAAAATATTAACTGTTGAGAAACATATTCACGTTTCATATGTAATATCGCGATAAATTTGGTGACATTATTCTCGTGGATCTATTTACTTCCTTTCACGAGAGAAGATACTTTGAATAATACTTTAGTACCAATACTCATTTATCTGCTATAAGAATAACTTATTTCTCCGTCGATTACGCTTGACGAGAATTTGGCGACGAATTTGGCGGAATTCCGCAAACTTGGCGATTTTTTAAAATGTTGTTAAATTAACAAAAATCTCGGACGCTCAATCAATGAAAATGCGACTAATTGACGAAAATTCAATATTTTGGAAAGAATATAAGCATCTACTATAAGAATAACATATTTCTTTTTTACTGTAAAAGTAGTAAATTTATTGCATTATATAAGAAACTCATGTGCTTCTCATATATAATTTTTTTTCATTATGAGAAGTTTTAAATGTTTCATTTAAATATAATTAAAATGTTTATCGCAATTTAAGTGTTGTCCATATGCCTTAAAGTGAAAGACGCTTTTTCACAACCTGGAAAGCTCAGTTTGTAGGTCGAACGTCATAAGATTCGAAGGTCTGAGGTTAAAGTTCTGCTCACGAAAATTTTGCGTTGTTGTATTAGAGATTTTGTGTTTCATTAATATATAATAATTTTAATTATGTATATGACATTTCCTATCACTTTTAAATGATTGATGTTTCTTTACTTCACGGCCTAGATAGTTTAGTTGGTGAGGGACTGCTGCTATAGTTTCGGAAATTGGAGTTTTAAGTACTTTACTTAAAAATTTCGTCTTATTATCTTAATAAGAAGTTTGGTGCTTCTATTTACTACTTTTACTACTTTTACAGTATAAAAAGTAGGTTTTTCTTATAGTAGATACTAATATTCTTTTCAAGATATTGAATTTTCGACAATTAGTCGTCATTTTCATTGACTTAGCCTCCTTTTTATCCATTTAGCGAGATTTTCGTTAATTTGGCAACATTTCAAAAAGTCGCCAAGTTGGCGACATTCCGCCAAATTCTTCGCCAAAATCTCGCCAAGGTTATGCACTAAGAAATAAGTTATTCTCACAGCAGATAAATGATTATTGGCGTTTAAATACAAAAGTATTACTCAAAGTATCTTTTTTCATGAATGGAACGAGCTAGATCCACGAGAATGATGTCACCCAATTTATCGCATGGTATTACATATGAAAAGTGAACATGTTTCTCAATAGGAAATATATATATATTTTTTATTTTATATAAACTTTTTGATAATTTTTTTCAAAAATGTACAATATCTCGAGAACGGTTCGTGTTAGCGTTCTAAATTTTATGTCAATCGTTTTCTAATGAAGAATTACATAAGACATGTCTATTTGTGTAACTTTATTAAAGATTTTGATCTTTTGACGACGTTTCCCAAATTCCATTCGAAAATTTAGGGAGGTTCTGAACATTCGATTGCATATAAAAACAAAAAGCTTCCAGTGTTTATGGATTGTGATTTTTGTACCAAATTTGGTTCGAATCGGTCCATTCGTTCGTCAGTTATCGTCTCCAAAGACTCACTGACACACACACACACACACACACACACACACACACACATACTTTCACACACACTAACACACACACACACGCACACACAGACATCACTTCAAAAATGTTCGATTCGTGATCAGAGATGCTTGAAACGTCCCGTCGAAAACTGGAATTCGAATTTTCGACCGCGTCACAATACTTTTCTTATACATTATGTATATAAGGAAAGTAAAAAAGTTGTAACAACTGAAGTAAAGCGATAAAAAAAAATCTGATGTGGGCAGAACATGACTTTCCTTACATAATGCAATGAATTTACTACTTTTACAGTTAAAAAAATTTTATTCTAATAGTAGATACTTATATTCTTCCTAAGATATTGAATTTTCTTAAATTAGTCGTCATTTTCATTGATTTAGCATCATTTTTCACAATTTTGCGAGTTTTTTGTTAATTTAGCAACAATTAAAAATGTCGCCAAGTTGGCGACATTCCGCCAAAATCGTCGCTAAAATCTCTCCAAGCATTATGGACGGAGAAATAAGTTATTCTTACAGCAGATAAATGACTAATGGCGTTCAAATACAAAAGTATTACTCAAAGTATCTTTTTTCATGAATGGAAGGAGCCAGATCCACGAGAATGATGTCGCAAATTTATCGCATGGTATTACATATGAAAAGTGAACATGTTTCTCAATAGGAAATATTTTTTTTTTATTTTATATAACTTTTGATAATTTTTTTGAAAAATGTGCAATATCTCGAGAACGGTTCATGTTAGCTTTCTAAAATTTATGCCAATCGCGTCCTAATGAAAAATTACATAAGAAATGTCCATTTGCGAAACTTTATTAGCGGTCTTGATTTTTTGACGATTTTTTCAAAATTTCGTTCGAAAATTTAGGGGTTTCTGAACATTCGATTGCGTATAAAAACAATAGGCTACCAGTGTTTACGAATTGCGATTTTTGTACCAAATTTCGTTGGAATCGGTCCATTTGCTCGTCACTTATCATCTCCACAGACTCACTGACACACACACACACACACACACACACACAGACATCACTTCAAAAATGTTTGATTCGTGATCAGGGATGCTTGAAACGTGCTCTCCCGTCGAAAACTCGAATTCGAATTTTCGACCCCGTCACAATACTTTCCTTATACATTATGTATATAGGGAAAGTAAAAATAGGTTTTTCTTACAGTAGATACTAATATTATTTCCAAGATATTGAATTTTCGACAAATAGTGGTCGTTTTCATTGATTTGGCGTCATTTTTATCCATTTAGCAAGATTTTCGTTAATTTGGCAATATTTCAAAAAGTCGCCAAGTGGCGACATTCCTCCAAGCTCACCGCCAAAATCTCGCCAAGCGTTATGGACGAAGAAATAATTTATTCTTACAGCAGATAAATGATTATTGACGTTCAAATACAAAAGTATTACTCAAAGTATCTTTTTTCATGAATGGAACGAGCTAGATCCATGAGAATGATGTCACCCAATTTATCGCATGATACGAGTATTACATATGAAAAGTGTACATGTTTCTCAATAGGATTTTTTTTTCTATTTTATATGACTTTTTGATATTTTTTCTGAAAAATGTGCAATATCTCGAGAACGGTTTATGTTAGCGTTCTAAAACTTATGTCAATCGTTTTCTAATGAAAAATTACATAAGAAATGTCTATTTGCGTAACTTTATTAGTGGTTTTGATTTTTTGACGATTTTTTCAAAATTTCATTCGAAAATTTAGGGTGGGTTCTGAACATTCGATTGAGTACAAAAACAACAGGCTTCCAGTGTTTACGGATTGTGATTTTTGTACCAAATTTGGTTCGAATCGGTCCATTCGTTCGTCAGTTATCGTCTCCACAGACCCACTGACACACACACACACACACACACGTACTTTCACACACACACACACACACGTACTTTCACACACACACACACACACACACACACACACACACAGACATCACTTCAGAAATGTTTGATTCGTGATCAGGGATGCTTGAAACGTGCTCTCCCGTCGAAAACTCGAATTCGAATTTTCGACCCCGTCACAATACTTTCCTTATACATTATGTATATAAGAAAAGTAATGGGTTATTCTTATAGTAGATACTTACATTCTGCTGACGATTATCTCAATCAGTAAAATTGAATATATCGTTATAAAAAATCGAAATTTCGAGTAATAAAATCTTCTGTAAATCTTCGTACTGCCATCTTAATTTTTTTTATCCATTGAGAGTGCAATAAAGTGTACGTCAGGTCAAAATAGGATGGCTATAAGAATAAAAAATTCACTGATTGTAGACCAACAAGGTTGAGTTTAAATTTAACCGTAAATGAATGTAAGTTTATCCGAAACATTTCCTTTTTTATTGTAAGGTAATGAAAATATCATGTCTGCAGTACGTGGCATTCCGGAGAATTTAAAATTCATTTTAGTTTGTGCCATAACTTATAACTTTTATTTTTATGATATAAAATAGAACATAAAGAGGGTTTTTTTTATTTTATCCAAATCATGTTTTATAATCTTGTTTTTTTTGTCATTTGGTGGCTTGGGGCATTTTAAAATGGAATTAAGTTATCGAAATTCCAAAAAAAACGAGTATCTGGAGAGCAATTTATCGTACCGTAATGAAAGTGTTATAACTCGTTTCTTCATCCACAATTACGCCTAAACAAGCATATTAAATGTTTGTATATATTTAAGCATAATTGATTATTACTTTCCTTATATACATAATGTATAAGGAAAGTATTATGACGGGATCGAAAATTCGAATTCGAGTTTTCGACGGGAGAGCACGTTTCTAGCATCCCTGATTACGAATCAAACATTTTTCAAGTGGTTTCTGTGTGTGTGTGTGTGTGAAAGTTTGTGTGTGTGTGAGTGAAAGTATGTGAGTGTGTGTGTGTGTCAGTGAGACTTTGGGGACGATAACTGATGAACGAATGGACCAATTTGAACGAAATTTGGTACAAAAATCACAATCCGTAAACATTGGAAGCCTATTGTTTTTATACGCAATCAAATGTTCAGAACCCCCTAAATTTTCGAGTGAAATTTTGAAAAATTCGTCAAAAAATCAAAGCCGCTAATAAAGTTATGCAAATAGACATTTCTTATGTAATTTTTCATTCGTAAACGATTAACATAAATTTTAGAAAGCTAACGTGAACCGTTCTTGAGATATTGCACATTTTCAAAAAAAAAAAATGATCAAATAGTCATATAAAATAAAAAAAAATATTTCCTATTGAGAAACATGTTCACTTTTCATATGTAATACCATGCAATAAATTTGTTGACATCATTCTCGTGGAACTAGCTCATTCCATTCATGAAAAAAGATATTTTGAGTAATACTTTTGTATTTGAACGCCAATAGTCATTTATCTGCTGTATGAATAACTTATTTCTCCGTCCATAACTCTTGGCGAGATTTTGGCGACGAATTTGGCGGAATGTCGCCAACTTGACGACGTTTTTAATTGTTGCCATATTAACAAAAATCTCGCCAAATGGATGAAAATGACGATAAATCAATGAAAATGACGACTAATTGAAGAAAATTAAATATCTTGGAAAGAATATAAGTATCTACTATAAAAATATCATTTTTTTAACTGTAAAAGTATTAAATTCATTGCATTATATAAGGAAGGTCATGTGTTGCCCACATCAGATTTTTTTTGTTAAATTTTAAGGATTTTTGTGGGTCAGTTAGAAAAAGTCTGGCTATTTTTTCCCAATTAAGCCCAAAACTAATTACCCGCTTGGTACCCTACCAAATTTGGTCTGATAGATTTAGGCTACAGTGAATGCACATACTGCATAAAGAGATATATGCATAGTCACATTAATGCACTAACCGACATATATCCACATAGAGAGATATCACGCTAAAAGTAGTAAAAGTGTTAAAGAATTCCCAAAACGCCCCAAACCATTGAACAATCGTACTACAGTTTGTGACTCTAATTCCCTCTTAGGGGAAGAGTCAACATACTGGCATTTATTGACTTTTTGATTGATTAATATTCTTTGTATCAAGTTCGTTTGAATTGACTGAGAAGTTTTTGAGAAACGGTCGTTTAAAGTTAGAATCATTTTTGCCTAGAACAAGAAATAAAAACACGGACCGATGAACGTGCAAACAGTTTAAATGCAGGGCGGGACAGTCCAATGGTTAGGTGTGCTACTCGGACAACCCAAGCTCAATTCCCAGTTCTATTCAAATTCTCCCCATGTTCACACAGAGTACCAACCAGTACGTTAAATATGTGGATTCGTAAGTCCTTCCGAGAGCTTGGTGGTAGGAAAAGTAGGGTCCCGTCTTTGTGTATGCCGCCATTACTGGGTTCCAGTCTAAATTGAATAACACATTCCGGCGGTCCTAACAGCTACCTTACACCTTCGAGTAGTCGTACGATCTGGATTGAAAAGCAAGAAACAGTTTACATACTGAAAACTGAATTTTTACATTTGAAATTTATTTCAACAACTTGGTTTTCTATACTGTTTAAAAGTGCTTTCTGCAAGAAAATAAATATTTCTTTTAATCAGGAAAGAAGATTTTATTATCACTAAAATTACTCGCTACTATAAAAATCCTGGTCCTTCCGGGAAATGCGTTTCATATTCATAGAATATCAAAATATGTTCCTTTTTTATCAAAGCACCCAATGTTTTTGTTTCATTTCTAAAACTAGAAAGGAATTTATGGTATCCTGTTTTGCATTCAGATATTTCCGTACTCAATTTATAATCCCTTCAGGAATCAAGAAATTAAGAAACAAAATATTCAAAAATTCCTGCATAAATATTATATATTTCTTTTATTTACTTTGCAGGCAAATTAGAGCTTTAATATCACTTTTAAGTGGTACATACAGTTAGTTGTTTTCTGTAGAATGTTCTTCTGAAAAGAAAAATATAGTAAAAGTCATTTTTTTTCTTTTAACCCTTTATGCTCCGACGGGACTTGTAAGTCCCAATTAATATAAAGTCAAATAAAATTAAAAGTCTTCCATGAATTCCAACGGGATTTTTATGTTCTTCCATTTAAACCTTCTTCTAATGATCAGTAGATGGCAGCACTATATAAACGGTTTGTTCCGCATGGATATGGCGAACAATTTCGTCATACGCTGAATTTGAATGGCCATTTTGCTAGAAAGCTATTGACGTACTTCCAAGCTTCGTAACAACAGAATATTGATTGGTAAGTACTTTATATTTTTTTTACCTATTCTTTACGAACTTTCTTGTAATTTTAATTCAAAATATAACCAATTCAGTGAAAATTTTCTAACACGACCTGTTATTGTTCTTTCGGGACTTTGAAGTCCCGTTGGGTCATAAAGGTCCTGGTGAAAATTGAATAATTTTTTTTTGAAATGGATTTTTGTTATTGCATTTTATTATAATTTATTTTTAGCACTTGAATATATTCAATTATCCTGAAGTATTGCATTTTTTAATGGTTTTTTGTTTTGTCTTTGAGTATTTACAAATTTTTAGAGTTTTTCTCCCTTTTACAAAATACTTTCGATTTCTGTTTTTTTAGAATAATGTATAGACGATGAAAAGGCTTGACGCCGGAAGAAATTAAAATTATCTGGGACGAATTACCATCTGATGTTGAAACATCAGAAGAGGACAGTAGTTCTGACGAAGATTCACCAGAACAAAATAAAACAAATAATCAAAGTTTGAATGCGACAAACATTCATAAAATTTCAGACTCTGAAAGCGATTCAAGTGAAGACACTGAAAGTGAAGAAATGACACCAAAAAGAATTTGGAAGAAAAGAGATTGTACATCAACTATCCCTATATTTAGCTTATCTCATGGAACATGTGCATCAGCTTTCGAAGGTAAAACATTGCCTACCGATTTCTTTTTAACATTTTTAGACGAAAAAATTATAAGTAATATTATATTTCAAACAAACCTCTATTCAAATCAAAAACAAAGGAATATAAAGCCTATTTCTAAAGAGGAATTTTATGGATTTTTGGGACTAAATACTATGCTATTTAGCTACCACCGTTTACCTCGAGTACGAAATTATTGGAGCAGTGATATAGATTATTCTGTACCTGTTGTTCCTGATACTCTTTCACGAAATAGGTATTTCCAGATATTAGGTAACTTGCATGTAAATGACAATGAAGTAATACCAAAGCAAAATACGGATAGACTGTATAAAATTAGACCACTTATGGATAAACTAAATAAAAATTTTCAATCACTGAGAATGCCTCATCAAACACAAAGTATAGACGAAAGCATGATATTATTCAAAGGACGCTCGACGCTCAAACAGTACAATCCTAAAAAACCAATAAAAAGAGGATACAAACTATGGTGTCGTTCAGATATGTCAGGTTACATGTATGATTTTGAAGTATATCAGGGAAAAGATGATTCAGAATTCAAAAAATTTGGTCTAGGAGGGAGTATAGTTCAGAAATTAACCAAATCTCTTGTAAATAAAAATCACATCATAATGATGGATACCTTTTTTTCCTCTGTGGAATTGTATGAATATCTAAAATCTGTTGGTATATATGCATGTGGAACTGTACAAAGTAATCGTAAAGGTTTACCGTCTCTTACAGTAGACAAAGCTTTGAAAAGGGGTGATTTTGACTGTCGCATAACAGACCAAGGAATTTCATACTTCAAATGGAAAGACAACCGCTGTGTTTTTTCTTGTCCAATTACCATGGAACTGAAATTTGTAAAATTCAAAGAAAACAAAAAGATGGTTCAATTATGGATATACCAGCTCCTACAATAGTAAGAGATTATAACAGTCATATGGGAGGCGTGGATAAAAGTGACATGCTAAAATCACTATATGATAGAGATAGAAAGGCCAAAAAGTGGTGGCATCGTCTTTTTTTCGGTATTATAGAAATTGCAATGGTAAACTCGCATATTTGCTACTGTGACATACAGGATAAAATACCTCTTCTGGAATACAAACGAAGGGTAACACAAGGTCTAATAACAATGTCAAAAGAGTCTTCGAAGAAAAGGGGAAGACCTAGATCAGATGCTGGAGAGATAAGTGAATTACCACCCCCCAAAAAAACGCAAGACAGCAAATTTTTCTGTTTCTGATGACATAAGACAACAAAACAAAGGTGCACATTGGCCAGTATTTGTAAAAAATAGAGGACGGTGTGAGTTTTGTGCTTCGAAAAAAATTGAGTCACGACCACATTCTCAGTGCACATTATGCAAAGTATTTCTTTGTGTTAATGAAAAAAAGAACTGCTTTTATCAATACCATAATTAATTGTATAAAAATATATTACTTTTCATTTATATTTAATATTTTTTCTTCTTCATACTAATGGATGTAATGGCAATGTAATGAACATAAATCCCGACGGGATTTTAAAGTCCCGTGTAATATTCTGTGTTATTACAATAAAAATAATTATTGTAAATGAATCTCAATTTTTGTGTCTCTTTCTGCAGTTAAATTGAGCATAAAAAAAAATATATTGCACAAGTTTTCTAAAAATATCATAATTTGGGACATAAAGGGTTAAGGCATACAAAGGCTTTCGCTAGAAAACATTTCTTAACAAGAGTTCACCTGAGTCACAAACACTGAATCCATAGGGCACTTGTACGAGATACCAGGAATAATAATGTGAAAAGAATCTGCTCTCAAGTCTGTAGGTCAATAGATAGTAATTTATACCAGGAATAATTATGTGAAAAGGATCTGCTCTCAAGTCTGTAGGTCAATAGATAGTAATTTAAAGTCGAGCAAGTTAAAAGTTCGTTTATACATATCTGATCACAGTATTCGGTGTCCTTTATTATAATATTACCATAATTATAATAAAATGTTATAATTAAATATATAATAATTAAATATGTATCACTATTGCATAAAATGTTAAATGTATTGAAAGATTAAATTCCATTAATATTGAGCTTCTTAAATTGCATTAAAAGTTGTTTCCCATGCAATGCAATCTTGTAGTATAACTAGGACCAGTGATCTACATTGCACGCTGGCAGGTAGACCAAATTACATAACGTGACAGGTAAGATGCCATATTTAATAGCTAAATTATAAACTTATATATCAAATTCAATGAAATTTCGAACAAATATATTAACAATTACTAACTTGTAAAGCAAGTGTAATGAAATAAACACAAAAAACTTGGAAAAAGGATATACTTCCTATTACAAAAAATAATGTAATGACATAACCCCCCCCCCCTTTTATACTCCAATAGATTTAAAATAATTTAAAGTTATAATATGATCAATAAAACAATTTCATATTATTACTTTTATTGTTGCAGTGATCTCTTATGTGAAACTTTCACGCAATCCTTGGTTACTTCAACACAAAATGGTCGTCATGATTCAATGTTGCCACATGCTGTACACACTGAGAAATTTCCAAGGTTCAAATGACATTCTGGTCGAAATTACATGGACTTTTCCGATGTGCCTCTTAAACGAGTCCCATTGTATATCGAATTATGTTTCATATATTTCTCTGCATATCAAATTAAAAAAAAATCTGATATGGGCAGCAGATTACTTTTCCTGTATAATGCAATTAATTTACTTCTTTCACATTGAACTACTGATGTTTAATATCCACGGCACAATGCTTTTAATGTTTAATTACAGATTTCACGCTTTTCCGGTTGAGACAAGTTTTTTTCGAAATATATTATTAACTTTTATTTTGTGCAACTCTATAAATTTGCCAATTTGATATAATTTCCGTTAATTTTGGTATTTTGTCTATATTTCTGGCAATATATCTGAGGTAACAACGCCAAGTTGGCGATATTTCGTTAATTATTCAAAAAATCCGTTAAATTTATCCCCAAACTTTACACTCAGAAGAAGAAAAAACTTTTGTGTTCTATAAATGACTATTGGCGAATTATAGGCCGTAAAATTAAAAACTATTACACAAGTTTCCTCTCTCATGAATGGTACGAACTAGATCCACAAGAATGATGTTAACAAATTGTGTGGATTATACAGCATGAAAAGTTAATATAGCTCATGATAGTTAATACATTTTTTTAGTTTTGTGTAATATTTTCTAAAGGTTGTTAAAAGACAATGTAATATCTTGAGAAAGGTTCATGCTAGCCTTTTAAAGTACTTGTCATTCGTTTTATAACGAAATATTGCATAAAATATAATAATAATTCATGTAAAATTATTACATGTTTTGATTTTTGAATGATTTTTTTTAAAAATGTTATTTGAAAAACTTGGGTTCTTCCGAACATTTGATTGCGTTTATAATTAATGGGCTTCAAGTATTCGCCGATTGTAATATATGCATAAAATTTGTTCGTAGGATATTGCTTCAACACACACACACACACATACAAATACACCCACCCACACGTACAAATACACACACACATACAAACACACATACACACAAATACACACATACACACACACACACACACAGCTACACGCAGAGAGAGAGAGAGAGAGAGGCATAACCTCAAAAACGTTCAATTTGAGTTCAGGGATACACGACGATGCAGTGTGCTCTTCTACTGAAAACTCGAATTCTAATTTACGACCCCGTCTCAATAATTCTATTCATTTCAAGTCAAAATTATCTTTGATCTTTTCCTTCATTTTTTCATTATTATCATACGGCACAGTGTTTTATTTTAATAAACAAGTGAAAATTATAGATTTTTCACGATATTTTAAATCTGAAAAATACACATTCCCAGTTATCCAGCATTTTATCCTCCAAAGAATTTGCATCTTACGATACTTAACTGTCATTCCTTTATTCTATAATTCTAGTACGGTATTTTTTATTGTAAATTAAATTTCCGCAAATCCAAGGATTTAAATGGTTTATTCAAGAAATTTTCGCATTCAGGCTTTTTAAAAGAAATGCAATGTTTCTAATGGTCTTCTGGGAACTCTGGAGAATTTATTACATTTAATTTTAGTCTTCAAAAAGTTTTTTTTTCAAATTTTTCAATTTTCGGCAAAAATGTATTCCGCATTATAACAAACTGTTAATTTATGAAAATGCAATATATTTAACTTTGACTTCATAAACAACTTTAATGACATAATAAAAAAGCATTATCTAAATAAAAATATTTCTCAACTAATTTAAATCAATATTATAGTATATAACATCCAGTAAATCTAAATCAACTCTTTTATGCTGATGAAAGCTTAAAAGATATTATCAGTAGGATTTAAAATGCTTATACTGTAAAAATGCTCAGAATATTTATTTATTGTAAAGAAATGGCTTATGTTTTGTTAAGATAAACAAAGAATTAAAAACCAATAATACTCTTATGAAGTCCTTGGGTTGCAAAAACATGCATTCTAAGAAAAACACCCAAATTGCAGTGACGAGCATCTGTGACAACAATTGTCACTTGTTGCAAATGAATAGCCACACTGGTAGCAAGGAAATTGCTACATCTTACAATCTAAAGTGATCGTTGAAGGCTGTCGTTCCCCGTAGTATATTTCATATAGATCTCTATAGGACGCTTTCAGTTAACCGATCTTTGACTATACGAAATCAGATGATCCAGCCAGTGTACTTCAAATTTATTTCTATAAGACGCCTTCCGGAAACAGACCTTTGGCTGCACAAAGTCAGACATTCTCCTCAGTCTGCTTTAAATTGGGCTTCATAGGGTACATTTCGGAAGCCGACCTTTAGCTGTACACATTCACACTAGTGTGCTGCAATTTGACCTCTAAACATCGCTTTCAGGTAGTAAACTTATGGCTGTATTGAGTTATTTGCACTGCAACGCTTCAAATTGACCAGTTTCAAATCTAGGGTGCTAGTCGAAAGCCCAGACCGTCCGGCCCATCCTAGGACATAGAACAGAAATGTCTAAGGTGCTAGTGTAGAAACTTGAATATGCATAGGGGAGATGGAGGATGTATGGGACAAGAGATGGTTGCGGTACTTCCCATATCTTCACATTAAACTGCACCGCCATTAAACGCCGTTGCTGAAGTTTAAGAATTGAATATCAAGATCAAAAGTAAATTTCTGCATTTTTTATTTCTTTAATTTCACAAGCACTGCAAAAAGTCAATAATTGGTTATTTGCTGTTCTTATATATTATGTTAATTATGCAAATGCATTACTTATATTACTGTCTTTTGAAAATAAATTTCACAAAACGGCTATAAACCAAAAGTTGCAGCATTGAGATGGATGGTACATTGATATATGGGGTTTATTGGGCCAGTCCTATTCACCCCCATAGCATTGAAGTAAGGTATGTTTTATTTGTAGAGTGGCTTTTCATAATTGATATATTTATTTTTTAGGTTTAAAATGCAATTTTTGAAATTCTTACTCTACTAGTTTTTAAAAGATTTGAAAAACACAATAATTCTTGTTTTTGGAGGAAATATTGCTTAGTGAAGCGATACCTGGATATTTATTGAGTTTATATTTTAATTATTGTTATTTAGATATTAGCTGACTGAAATGAGTATTGTTTTTAAGGGGGATCTTAAAATTTCAAGAAATATTATTTAATGTGAGGTTGAATAGTGAAAAATATTACTGACCGATCCATCCCTTTAAGTGTCCCATTCATTTCTGGCTTAGGAATGGAGGAGGCAATTTAGACATTTTTATGAAACTTATGATTTCTTTCCCAAACATGTGATATTGTTTAACCAAAAATGTTTAAATTATAGATGAATAACATATGTGTACAATTAAATGTACAACATTCGTTTTTAATTGTATATTTCATAGAAATAAATATTGTGATAAAAAATGTATGTAAATGTATGTAAATGTGATAAAAAGTATACCCTATCGATAAGTATCACAGTATACCCGTAAGATAATCCAGTCGATTGCGACATCTGTAAATCAATGAAAACGAAACATGCATAAATATATTAAAAGAATTAATTTGCTGTGGCAAAACAGACACATTGCATGTTCAATATGTAAATCAAACTTTTGTACATTTAGAAATCTTGATTAAAAATAGTGCATTCATCCTGGAGTTAAGTTTGCATCACCTGGAATTAAGTTCGTAGCTAGAGTGAAGTTCGCATCTTTCTTGTCGTACAACGTTCACAAGGGAAATGCCTTACTCCATAACGACTACATGCTGAGCGCGTTTAATGACGCAATGCATAACGTCATATAGACAACTATTTGGAATCTATTAGTCTGCAACAAATACATGAGCATAGATATTCAAATGCAGACACCAAGCTAAAAATAATCGATTCAGATTAAAAAATTGCAAATATATTTTGGACCGAAGTTTACGTTTGATTCTAATAAAATATATTTACTTTTAACATATTGTTTAGAGTAATTTAAAAAGTTGAACGATTTAGAAAGTAAATAATAATTTTAAAAATACGTACAGACGTTTGAATGAAGCATCATTAAATATTTCCTTAAGCATCATAAAATATTTCCTTAGAAATTACATGTATTACGTAAACTCGAGATATTAAAACATTGAAATTTATATCTGAATGTCCTAAAACATACGTATATAGTACATGCGGAGGTTTGAATGGATGTTAAGCATTAACATTAAACATTTTGGCTACATTATTAATTTATATAAACACACTAAATATGCTAAAATGAAACATTCAAGGAAATAACATTGAATTACAGATTCGATTTTGTTTCTTCCTTTATTTTAACTGCAATCGTAGCAAATTCAATAAAAATAAATGCCAATGAAATGTTGTTGAACGCCATAAAAAATGTTTCAGCTGCAGAATGTGAACATTCCGTATTCATAGAATTTTGCTCATCCTTCTTCTCTGCAAAAGTACCCAAGTATTTCATTCCAACTTTTGAAACATAAAATAAAATATTATATTTTTCTTGTCGTGTGAATTTACTTGCAAACATTTATAAAATATAAATATATAAAACGTTTGACAATTATTTCATTTCAATTAGTTTGAAGAACTAACAATGATTAATTACATTAATTAAACATTATCATAACCGAAATAATTAAGTTTATTAAACTTTCAAAATTAAGCTCATAATAATATCCTGATGTGATTGACACACGATTCGATGTACAGATTAGCAGCTTCTGCAGCTATTAATATTTCTTAAAACTTGATACATTTCTTTTACAAAAATATCTACATATGTTTATGTTGAATAAAAGATGCAAACCTAAAATAGAGCAATATCCACGAAACTCAGTATGTAAAAGCATATAGATACATATATGATTAGAATTTCATCGCCAATAAACGTTCCATGAACGTTTCAGAGCAATTGGATGTCCCAGATATTGGCTATTTTTCGCTGTTGTCATTTTTAACTTGAACTCCGTGTATGCACAATGAAGAATTTTCCTAATGTTGAAATAGCTAGCAGGCATTGTTAGAAGAAAAAAATTTCAGAGAAAGCATTGTTAAATTGCAAGTGATACAACTTTGTTAAATGTAGTTCTCAAGAAGTTTTAATAAATGCGTTCGGTTATTGAACAGAACACTGAATGTCTGTGATATTCTACTAAAAGGAAACATTTAGTATGTGCATTAAAAATAATTTTCAGAGATTGTTGTAAAGTCACCTAGCACTACAATAACACCACTCAAATATTACTTTCGTAAATATACTCTGACAACTTTACAATACTCTGATTAATTTTACAAAATCTCAAAATTTCGAATTCTTCAAAAATAATTTTTAATGCTTTGAAAAAATGTTCGTCCGTCAATTTCTGCTTTCCTGAGAACGTTAGCAAAGCATGTTTTTTACAATTTCCCCATAAAACTAAAACTTACTGCTTTAACCGGTGTATCAGCACCTATAAATTTTTCTTCATATTTCTCAAGAAAAAAAATTAAAAGAGACACTTATTTTGCTTTTTATTTTAACAGCATCACACTTTCTAAGAAATAGTTTGTTTGATTCATGAAGTTTTAATAAAAAAAGTGCTCCATATTTTATTAAAAAGCTTCGCAACTCATTTGAAATCATGGATCCACCAAAAGTTCTAATATATATATATATATATATATATATATATATATATATATAAGAAAATGTAATAAAAAATAATCAATTCAAGTAATCGTGAAATATTAACATTACCATAGAAGCATAACCACAGTCATAATGCCGATAATAGAGAAGAACAGCATCTGCCTAAGTTCCAAGATTAACCAGAATTAAATTCATCTTCAGGTCTGAGTATTTAATTCTAATTAAACCAAGCAAATGCTAGTTTCAGATTCGGCAATAGTTCATTAATATAAATGCCCAAACTCAGACTACAGGTACCGAAAGATGAAAAATTGAAGTCAAGAAAAATTAAGAAATCTAGTATTACCATGAGGCAGGAACCCTTCGTCTTTCACCTTGTGTAAGTTCAATCAACCACAACAGTATGACAA
Organism: Amaurobius ferox; assembly: GCA_951213105.1. NCBI lineage: Eukaryota > Metazoa > Arthropoda > Arachnida > Araneae > Amaurobiidae > Amaurobius > Amaurobius ferox. The sequence continues at coordinate 72,180,484 of OX578136.1, forward strand.
ATATCGAGAAGCACCGGAATGAACATGACGAAATACAGCCTAGGAGGCAGAACAAAAGTTTTCAGCCACCCTCCCAGACCCGTCGAGTGAGTCAAAGTAGGAGATAGGGCAATTACCCATATAAGTAAAACAGAATATGAACATGAAGAATGGATAAAAATTCTTATTAAACAAGTGATTCATAGAAAATATGGTTAAACGAGAATGCCACTATACGCCATTATAAGAATGCTCAAATCGTACTATCAAATTGGCTAAAGTTACAATTTTTAGCGAAAATAAAATTCGAAACATTAATATTAATGCATTTTACTTTCCGATTTTTATTTTTCTAATTTTAGTTTATTTTATCATTATTCGATTTTATTTATATAATAAAATAATATGAAATTAATTATATATTTTTTTGTCTCCATATTATTAGCCCTATACTTGGGAAAGTTGTCTTGGATGTTATCGAGTGGGAGTTGATACATTGAGTTGATAATTTTAATAACGAGTTTGGGAGGATATGCATTATCAGTCGCTGTACTCAATAATTCCATAAAATGTGCTAATTTACAATTTTCATCACAGATTTTATTGATTCTAAAATCCCTCCCTTCTTGCGGATATTTACTTGAACAAGTACGAACCAGGTACTTATTTGGTTAATGAATTACCATTCTACGGCTATGTTGACGATGTGATAATTGGACAAACAGATCAACATAACCATATTGAATTTGGGTTTTACCCTAAAGGCCTGGAACTTACAGAAACTCAATATACTAATATGGGAATAGTTAACTTCCTGGATATAAGTATTTACTATAATGAAAATGACAAAATATGTTTTAAACTTTATGACAAACGAGACAACTTTGATTTCGATGTTAATTTTATAATAGACTGGAAATCCAATTTAAATAGTGGTATATTCAGAAATGTAATAATTAATCATTTAAATCGATATAGACGTCTCGATACAGAAAAAGAACTGCAACACTCTATTCATAAATTACTGAAAGAAGCAGCAAGGTACCATTATCCACTTCGCTATCTAAGGCACTATGTATGCTTGATCTTAAAAAAGGAATGAAACGGTATTGCATGATGATTGTATATCGGTGCAGTATCTTTACATGACGTTTCTCGTTGTCTTCGAGCACTTTGCTGTAAGGACAGGTTTGGTTTATTTTCATATCTTGAGCCCTTTTGCGCTTCTTGATCTTTTTGCTTCGGGATGTTTCAGCTTCGGGGATTGGTGAGTTGTTGTATATAAACACTGAGGAGATAGGGCATGTGAGATTGGACATGTGAGATCGATCATGTGAGACAAGTTCAGTTATTATTATCAAGATGTTCTATGACCTACTACAATTATTAATTGGCACAATCCTTCAATTTCGTCTTTGGCCATTGACCACAGCTCTTGCATCAGTGTATACCGTACTGGCACTAACTCTAAGTATTGTGCTCCTACTTGTACTGCATCTGCGCATTTCGTTGAAGTCTAAATTAAGACATTTTGTGGACTATTTGTGGAATCTCTGTGGAACGCACTCTTGCAGAATCATCATGGCATTCTCTGTTGAATTTTTTCTCTAATCTCTGTGGCTATGAATCTCTCGTCGAAGTCGTGCATATCTTTTTTAGCGCCTTTCGGTTATTGCCCTCTTTGCCTGAGGTCTGTAAAGTCCATTCGGCTACCATTGGCCGACCTTAGGGCATACCGATCAGACATCATCCGTATTTGTCAAAGTTTTTGACCAATCTCGTGGCTACACTTTAGCCTCTTATGTTTATGGCCTAATTGACCTCTCGGGTCAAAGTGCTGTAAAAACGGGCGTCCTTAAGTCTGCAGCCATTGTCCAACATTACAGTCTTAATAAATAAAGAACATAAAACTGTCTCAAATATTCCTGGTCTTAATGTGGTCTCACAGAAATTACATGACTAAATACATTATGATAAGGGTTAATTATACACGGTTAAAGCTGATATACGTCACAGCCGCTGAAAATAATCCAAAATTTTTTAAAGAGTAGTAAAAGTGGAAACTGCTTACGTTCTGCAAAACGGGTTTTTATGATTATAAGAAATAATTTGCCAAGGATTTCAACGTGGGAAAATTAAGCTAGGAAGTACAAAGCTAGGAACTTGATATTTATCTAATATGCGCTGAATGGACTAACAGAGTGAGCAAGTGAGTGACGGGGGTGATGTACCAAAATTATCAAGCACTTCCGCTATAACTAGAATTTATGTGCTTTAGGCGTCAGTTGATCCATCTCTGCTTCAAGATCAAGGACATGCAAGGAAGTGCAAAATTTGGTATGACTATGCAAAGAAGTAACAAAAAAACAACTTTAAACTACTTTGTGCAATTATTAATTACTGGGCACTTCCACTCTAGATAGAGTTTCGGTTTTGTCTCATTTGATCCGACTCAGCTTTCAGATCAGCTAAAAAATAAAAACGTTTGAAAATTCGAATTAGATGTGACGATACAACGATACTTAAAAAAAAACTTACACAACTATGCCTCTCAAAAACAATAAATACACAATTTGATATCCTTTCGCAGCAAACAATCAAAACTGGTTGAAATCAACTTTGATTAAATGTGCAATGTCACATATGCTACCTGTTCCGTATCTGTTACGCGATCGCCACTTGGCGACTGAACATTCCACCTTGGCGCTAATTAGGTTATTGTAACCCAGCCGAAGAAGGTAGAAAAGCGCGAGAACTTGTGTGCGAGTGGGAAGTTGCTCTGCTGCATCCGTCATGTGCTGTCGTGGTGTTTGTTTTGTGCAAATAAAGTTTTGTTAATATACAGTCCATTCGCAGCATTCTTTCGCTTACCTCCGCACATTTAATGGTCCTAACGACCCGGAGGTACTACCAGTTCCTATGGTAAGGGATTTGATTAAATAACTAATTTAATCTTACTTTAGTTCCATCGCGCGCCATGACTGACAGTAACACAATTACTGTTCTAAACCGCAAGCGCGGTAATATAAAGGGTCAACTGACCAAAGTTACGAACTGTCTCGCCGAAGGAAAAGAACTAACATTCAATGAGCTGAATGTCTACTGTGAATTGATTACAAAGATTCAAGTGAAGTTTGATGCATTAAAGGAAGAATATTACGCTACTGTTCCGGATGACGAATTCGAAGAAACGGAAGCAGCCCTTTCGCTAATTGATGAAGATATGCAAGAAATAGAGGTTAGAATTAGGACCTCTATAAATAAAATTAAGGATAATTCTGATAATTCTACAACGACTGGGAAGAGTTCTACTCAAGAGGTATGTTCATTACATACAGATCTGCATAAAAAGGCTTCGATCAAACTACCCAAAATTCCATTACCTATATTCAGTGGTAAATTTGAGGAATGGAATCTGTTTAAAAGTCAATTTAATGCCTTAATAACTGAAAATCAAGATTTATCAGAAAATGAAAAACTCCATTATTTACGCGGTTCATTAAAGGGTGAAGCTAAGATTATTGAAACTTCTGATGATTCGTACAATTCTCTTTTTAAGGCTTTGGAACAACGCTATGAAAATCATAGAATTATTGTTGACACGCATATGAAAACTATTCTTAATATGGATTCAATCAAGTACGAATCTGAAAAGGAACTTCGCAGCCTATTAGACATTGTAAAGAAGAATCTCAGAGCTTTAAGGGTTTTGGAATTTGAACGCGACAAATTTTCGAATGCATTATTATTAAATATAATACTTAACAAATTAGATCGCGAAACACGCAAGCAATATGAATTAACGTTAACAAACAATGAAGTTCCAGATTTCGATGCATTTTTGGAATTCTTAGAAAGAAGATGTCAAATTCTTAGTAGTATTAGCAGAAATATTGCTAAACCCAATGTGGAACGATCAAAATCATTTATCGTTAAATCCAATAATTCCTGGAAAGTATGTGTTGCATGCAAATACAAATATCATCCTATTTATCATTGTCAAAAATTCAAGGACATGAAACTGGATAACAGATTAGAAATTGTTAAAAAACACAAACTATGTTTTAATTGTTTGAGCGATCTTCATATGTTATCAAACTGCAATTCGAAAAGTTCTTGTTTCGTTTGTAAAGCATCCACTCACCATACGCTGCTGCATAAGTATTATTATACACCCACTTTAACTAAAGCGCAGATCTCATCTAAAGACATTTCGGCATCTTATAAGGAGCAAGAAGTGAACAATTCCGCTCAATTTATTGACTCGCAGCAGACTCGTTCTTCCTTTTTTACAAATGGAAATTCGAAAAGTGTGTTGGTTAATACAGCAATCGTGTACGTGAAGGATTCATGTGGTCAAAGAATTGCATTGAGAGCAATTTTGGACTGTGCATCTGAGTCATCATTTTTATCGTACAAAGCGGCTGATGCACTTAAATTAAAGAAAGAAAAGATACAAATACCAATTTGCGGTTTGAATGACACTACTCTGAATGTCAGGTCAAGGGTCACCGCTGAAATATCGAATGAAAGTAAGGATTCAAAATGGGAATTAGAGTTACTTATTGTACCTAAAATAACAGATGTTACGCCTTCGAAGAAATTTAAGATTTCTAATTTGAAAATTCCAAAGAACTTAAAACTCGCAGATCCTAAATTCTTTTTGCCTCAAAAGGTTGATTTACTTTTGGGTGCTGAATATTTTTTCGCTTTCTTAAACTCGGATAAAATTAGATTAACAGAAAATTTATTTCTACAATCAACTGTTTTCGGACATGTGGTTTCGGGCAGTATTTCGGACGATAATTCTGATATGTCAACTAATTATTGTTTTTTGTCTAAAAATTTGGAGACTCTAAATAAAACACTTACATCGTTCTGGGAAACAGAAAACATCGAAAGTCACGAAACTTGTATCAGTGAAGAGTTAAAATATTGCAACGAACACTTTGAAAAAACGCACTATCGGAACACAGATGGAACATATGTAGTTAAAATGCCATTCAAACCAGAGCTTTCTGAAAAGATGTTGGGGAGTTCTAAAGAAATGGCTTCTAAAAGATTGGAACATTTGTGGAAACGATTAGAACGCGATCCTACCATGCAAGAGCTATATTCAGATTTTCTTATGGAATATGAAGTTCTAGGCCACATGGAGGAAATAAAGGAAGATGAAGATTCTGAAGAAGGTTATTATCTCCCTCACCATGGCGTTTTGCGACCAACTAGTCAAACGACCAAATTGCGCGTCGTTTTCGATGCGAGCGAAAAAACTACTAACAAAAATTCTTTAAATGATTTGATATGCAAAGGAGGGGTGATACAGGAAGATCTTTTTTCGATATTAATACGTTTTAGAAAACATCTCTATGCATTCACTACAGATATAGAAAAGATGTTTAGAATGATTGAAATTGATCCGTCACAAAGAAAGCTTCAAAAGATTTTGTGGAAAGACAACCAATCGGCAACAATCAAGACTTATCAGTTAAAAACGGTTACCTACGGCACTGCGAGTGCGCCCTATTTAGCTACGAAAGTTTTGCATCAACTTGCTTTAGATGAAAGCAAGGACTTCCCATTAGCATCGAGTGTTATCCTGCGCGACTTCTATATGGATGATTGTATTTCTGGTTCATCGGATTTGAAGGAAGTTGAAAGTGTTCAATTAGAATTAACACAGCTCCTTAAAAGAGGGGGAATGTCTTTGCATAAGTGGTGTTCCAATATAACTCGCACTTCTGAACAGATTTTTCCCTTAGATCGAAATTCAGAAGAGATAACAGTAAAAACATTAGGCATGCTTTGGAATAGCTCAACGGACACATTTGCATGCAACGTTTCAATCGACAATAAGTGTAGTTTCACTAAACGAGATGTGCTTTCACAAATTGCCCGCATCTATGATCCTATTGGTCTTCTCGGGCCAATTATTGCCAAGGCGAAGATTTTCATGCAACAATTGTGGTTGCTGAAATTAGGCTGGCATGAAACATTACCACCAGACTTTTCGAAACAGTGGATGTCCTTTATTAAGACACTGCCAGATTTAGAATTTATCAAAGTGCCCAGATGCGTCCTTAAATCCGAGGTCAAGTCTATTGTTCTCCATGGATTTGCTGACGCCTCCTCTAAGGCTTACGGCGCAGTAGTGTACGTGCTGTCTGTAAACTATGCAAGCCAAGTCTCCTGTCAACTTCTGTGTAGTAAATCACGCGTGGCTCCCATCAAAGCCATGACGATTCCAAGACTTGAACTTGCGGCGTGTCTCCTTCTTTCACAACTAATCCATAAGGTCTTAGATGCTTTAAGACAGAAGGTGGACTCTGTTCAACTATGGTCTGATTCAACTATCAGCCTGGCTTGGATAAGGACCTCTCCCCACTTGCTTAAAACCTTCGTAAGTAACAGAGTATCCCAAATCCAGCAGCTGACCAAGGACTTTCAGTGGCAACATATCCCCTCTGAATCTAATCCTGCTGACCTCATTTCCAGAGGATTGGACGCAGGAACTCTTGCAGACAATAAACTATGGTGGTGTGGACCAGATCCTTCTGTGTTAGCAATTTCGACTCACGAGACTCTGTGTGATCCTGATTTCATAATGGACAAGGTCTATTTAGAGGAACTCAAAGTCCCTTCTAAATTAACTTTAGCCTTGAATAGTGACTCTAAATTTTATGATAATTTAATTGATCGCACTAATGATTTTCATAAACTAATTAGAATACTAGCATTTATTTTTAGGTTTATTAAAAACTGTAAGGGTAATGCACATGCATTAAAAGGTGCTCTCTCTGTAAATGAATGTAAACAGGCTGAAGAATGTTTAATTAAGCAAGTCCAGTTAAGTTATTTCACTCCAGAAATTTCGGCCTTACAAAAAGGAGCATCAGTTCCAACTAAAAGTAGGCTCAGATTTTTGCATCCATTTCTGGACAGTAGAGGTTTAATTAGGGTCGGTGGTCGTCTTACTAATTCAAATTTAAATTACGATCACAGACACCCAATAGTTTTGCCTTCTGGTAATAAAATAGTTAAAATAATCTTTCAGTATTATCATAGAAAAACTTTGCACTTTGGGCCACAAGCCTTATTGAACACTGTTCGGCAAAATATATTACCAGGAATGTTAGTGTTACTCAAGGACTCAAATCTTCCTTTCAATAAGTGGCCTATGGCCAGAATTACTAAAGTTATGCCAGGTGCAGACGGAATTGTTCGTGTGGTAGACTTACGCACTCCGGCAAGCAATTTTAGAAGATGCGTTTCTAAAATATGCATCTTGCCAATTCCAGATAATCACAGTCCAATGTAAAATAATTATTGTGATATTTACTTTGTATATGTTTATATTGATTTGTTAGAATGTTTTATTTGTATATGTAATATTTGAAATAATTGAATATTTCAACGCCGGGCGGGATGTTCCGTATCTGTTACGCGATCGCCACTTGGCGACTGAACATTCCACCTTGGCGCTAATTAGGTTATTGTAACCCAGCCGAAGAAGGTAGAAAAGCGCGAGAACTTGTGTGCGAGTGGGAAGTTGCTCTGCTGCATCCGTCATGTGCTGTCGTGGTGTTTGTTTTGTGCAAATAAAGTTTTGTTAATATACAGTCCATTCGCAGCATTCTTTCGCTTACCTCCGCACACTACCTACTGTGAGACCATAAATAGATCTTACATGTGTTTTGGTGAGACAGGTTTATGCCAGTTATTTATTGATTCGAAACTTCGGACAATACTGCCAGTCTGAGTGGCGCCGAGGTTTACAGCAAACCATAAATTTAGGAGTGTCAAGACAGATGGGGCCTTTACGAGGATGTCAAGTAGCGACATTGGTTCAATGATTAACCAATGTAGAAACTTCTTGTTACGTCATACTGAAGTGAAAGCAAAGGGGGAGTGACACCCCCAAGGGAAAAAGGGAACCACAACTTGTGACCGAGGAAGGACATTAGAGGCAGAAGATAAGAGAACTGGAGACGATGACTTGACGACTTGGAGACGATGACTTGACGACTTGGAGACGATGACTTGAATTGAAATACAGACTTGTAGAATGTTCCGTAGAGGTTCCAAAATAATGGAGATCTATTGATGTGTGAGTGCAATCAGAGTACGAGAAGTAGCCACACACCAAGAGTTATGGCGAGTACGAATTATTGATGCCAGCATTTTGATATATGACCATAGTCCAAGCCAGCCGTGAAGATATGTGTTCCTCAAATAATTTTAGGTCTAGAAACGTTTAGGCAAATTCAGTGGTCTCACGTGTTCCCCCGCTAAAACTAATAATTAATTGTGTAATGAATTAATAAGTGCTGATGCTGTTAATAAATATTTTATTGTTAAAGTTTAAATGGTGCAGCCAATGAGTATTATAATAATTAATATTCCTTTACAGGACTCACGCAAAGTAAATAATTGGCGGGTTTATAGCGGCACAATAAGCAATATACAATAATAATTTCACTATACGAGATTTTACGGCCATGTTAAGAGATATGATAGATTAATGATAATTAATCGAGAAGTTCAACTTTAAGTTTGTTTTCTCTTAGTTGCCACACCTACTAGTCATTGAAAACGTACAAAATCCTACTGAAATGGCTAGTAAGTTATATTCATTGCCTGAAATTTAAAGGGACTTTATATATTACATATATATGTTTTTTATTCAAACATTAAGATGATGTTCCTAAATGTCACTTCAAAATATATTTCTTCTTAATATCACCTATGTATGGACGGCTTTAAGAAGACATTTTCTCTTGTAGTGATATTCAAATAATATAGAAGGTAATAGGGATCTGCATGTGTTTTCCCAAACTCAATAACAAAATAAATACACTTCCAGCTCCTAGAATTTCTCGTTTCGTTTTCATCTATTGTATGGGAGATTATTTTATTTTTTATTACCAATGAATTTTTAATAAGTTTGCTTCCTAATATGCTTGATTCCTAATATACTTACTTCCTTTTATATACATTCATTTTATTCCCATTTTATATATTATGCGATTTGTTATTCTCCTTCTCAATATTCCTTATAGAAGTTTTGAAAATCGGAAAACTGTGCGGTAAAGTTACTGTATAAAACTATAATACTGCTTCAAACTACAATAAATAATGCAGAAGAATCATTTAAATTACGATGAAGAAGAGGAATCAAGGCCGCATTTTTGGAAATGGAAGGAGATCAAGTGAGGATATAGATAGAAATTCAATTTTATGTAAGCACAAAACCTTGATATGAAATAGCTTCGAAATGCAATCCACTTTTTAGTGAAGTTGATAAATCTCGTAAAGAATAGTTTGAGGTGAAGCCTGTTGTCACTCGTAAGCATGAATCTGTTGTTGAAGACCTTCTACAGCAAAGCTCTGATCTAAAGCCTGCTAAGATCCATAAGAAAAACCTGATTGTTAAATTTTTGAAAAATCTCCTGAAGGAAAGTTTTGAGCTGTTTTGAGCAAAGTTTTTTCATATGTCATACACAGCCATCTATCTGCCAGAGCTGCCACAAGACATTTCAAAAATTTCCCTAGTCTTTGGTTTAAGTACGCTTTATTGCGAAATAAAATTGTTGTGATAAATAGAATTGTCATACCAGTTTGTATTGTGATTTTACTTTAGCGTTCCCCATTTTAGCATTCGGATATGATTTGGAATAGTTTTTCGCAATTTCAGGATTTCGTGATTAAGAATTCTAAAATACCGGGATTCCACGGAATTGGTAATTTTATTTCTTTTTATTTAGAGAAAGACATATTTTACATTATTGAATTTTAATTTCTTTAATTAATTAACATGAAATAAACTCAACTTTCCAATATCATAATCCATTTTTAGTACCTTTCCTTACAAGTTTTATAAGAAAATGTTCAGAAATTCGGTATCATGAGTCCAAATGATTGCAATTAGATCGATCATGTTATCCTTTACTTGTCATGTTATCCTTTACTTGTCATGTTATCCTTTATTGATCATGTTATACGTAAGTGTTTGAAAGAATTTTTGATACCATACTTGATAATGTTCCCCTGGACGGCAGCTTGCCCCCCAAGAAGGGATAATGACGTCACGAGCAAAAAATTGTATCTCGGCTATTTTTCACAGCAATGATGAAACTATTGAGTCTCGTGATCATTGAAACATAGATACCCCCTTTTATCCATCATCATGTCAAATTCTTTCCTATGCTGCCTTGTTAAAAAAAACATAACATTTCAACTGTACTTCGAAGTTCTCACACGATTTTAAGCAAATTATATCTAGTTCTAGATTTTTTTTATAATAATGTCGGATATAAAGTTTCGGAAAAATCTATTAATAGTTGTGGCCGCTATCGTGTACCAAGAAATCGGCCACAGTCATACAGACAGACAGACGGAAAACTACTCAAACCGTGTTCAAACGCATATAAGCATCAAAATTTCAAATTCGAAAATTTTTGAGAAAACAATCTTTTCTCCATACTATATTACATAGTATAAGAAAGTAAAAATATTACATTTATTTAAGTAAGAATATAATGTAAAAATCTACATTTAAAATGTTTTAGACGCCGTGAACCATTTTGATACAAAAAGAGCAATATTTAAGTAATGCTTCGTTTTTGTAATAAACATTGGCACTATCATAAAAATAACTGAACGATATGTACTAATATACCTTAGATTAAGCTATACAAATATATCTGAAGAATATAAGATATATAAAATGTATGAATATTTTATATTAAATATGCATGTGTGCAGGGAAATATATACTTGAAAATGTAACTAGGAAGAAAAGATTTCGCTTAAAAACATTTTATAAAAAACGTCATATGTTAGTAAATGTATTCCGCATACTTCAGGTCTCAAGAAAATTTTTAACAAAGCATATTTTTCTTTTGACTTATAAAATAATTACGTATTTGTTGCGATCAAATATTCTTTTTTTATAATTTTACAATATTATTTCATCAATTTTCGCAGCCAGTCTCTTAATTACACCATAATCCAGTGCTTCTCAACCTTTGTTTGATCGCGGCCCGGTAAATACTCTTTATATAAGAGGGGGGCTGAGTCCGAATAAATTTACTCGCAAATACCTTTCTAATTTATTTTTTTTCATTATACCAGCTAAAGCATTAATAATTAATCGTAGCATAATCATCATTAATACAGTGTGGCATGTTAACAAATATAAAATTGCTATAATAAAATTGCTCGAGTAAAAATTATCAATCACTGGAAAAATGAAATGTTGTTGCATATTATAATTTCCTCAGGCCAACATCATTCAATTAATTTGTACTGATTTTCATTGACATATCCCATTGTGATTACGAAATATGTAAAATAGTATTTAGTATGAAGTTGGTTATAGTATTATGACATTGATTTTAATGATGTTGGTTTGAAAAACAAACGGTATTAAGAAAAATAATTATCCATTGTAATTCACCATAGAAGTCAACCAAGCAGTTTCTTATTCATATTGAAATTTAAATGCAGTTTGGTCACTAACATTTGCTGCACAGAGATTATTGCGGCATTCTGGATCTGAGCTTTTCAACACATTCACGAATTCTCCTTCATTATTTCCACTATGAAATATTTATTCATAATAAATAGTTAAGAATCTATAATGACAAATTCCAGTAAAATCTCTCACAGCTCGGTATATTTGATGCGAGGTATCGGCGGTTGAGAAACCCTGAAATAATCATATAGTACAATATCCAGCATAGATCATCTACTTATAAATAAATTTATTCAATAAGTCACACAAAATAATTAAAAAGAAAATATACAAAATTTAAAAACAATTTTAATTTCCTTTTGACTAAAGGTAACTCATTAGAATAAAAACCACTTTTAATTGCATAATATTATTAATTTTAATTGCAAAATATTATTATATCAGCCGTTTAACAAATAAATACTATTCAGTTTGAGGCTCTCACGATTAAATCAATAAAGTTTTCTGTAACAAATTTGACATTACTACAGTATTTAGAATGTATTATCTCAATATTAAACAAGAAAGATCAATCATGCATAAAGCAGTGAGTATGAAACACTTTCCAACTGAAATGCAATTTTATTTAAACATCTCAAAAATTCAATACATTCAACGCTGACATATTTTAAATTATCTCAGTACTGCAATAATCTATTATATTTGAAAACTTAAAACATATAGTACTTAAAACTTAACGAAAAAATGAGCTTTAATCAAATTACGTCATTAAAATATAAATCGTCTGGCTCTCTATGTAAAAGCAATGAAAATTTTATTCATATCATTTTTATTCCAGACTCTAGAGTTAAATAATGTTGCGTGAAACGAAATTCAGCAATTCTTATACAACTCATCTTACAATCACTTGTTTACGTTCTGCATCCATTCAAATTAGGCTTCTTTCTAGAAATAATCAAAGTTTGAAGATCATTTAAACTAAAAAATATTGTAATTGCGTTGGCACAGAAGATAGATGCATAAAAAATACGACGGTTTAGGAGGGATGCAAAAAAATGCGGTTTCAGGACGGATGCAATATTGAGTATATTTTTCAAAGAACTTTAAAAATCACGATTTTTCACTGGGAAAAAAATAAATGGCATATTTTATTTTGAAGTCTGTCACGTGATCTCTTCATATAATATGGGTGTAATTATTATTTTGATATTTATTTTAAAAAGTACCGAACATATATTGATGAATTTTTCTATATATTTCATGGGATAATTTGAATATTTCCTAACATTTTCGAAGCAATTTGTGAATTTTAACTTCGCTTAAGAAATATTTCAAAATTTAGGTCCCATAAAATTGAATGTATTTCACTTTTTCAACCTGGCTTCTTTCAATGAAATAAACATAGTCCATTTTGTAATTATATTATTATAGTAGAACGCAATGGAATGTACAGAAATATGATTTTATATCATTTATGTCAGAGAAATGTATCAGAAATAAAATAATAGAAAGAAATGATAGAAATATAGCTGTGACATTTAGAGATATTCAATGAAATATAGTCTGTTTTGTGTTTATACTATTACAGTAAATTTTTGAAATCATTTGATGGAATATGATTTCATAAATTCAGCATGGATTATGAAATAAAATATAAATATATTAAAAACCTCTGTTACATGCTCTTTAATATTAATTTAGTATGTTATTGTACTCATCTAAAAAAAATAGAATCAAATATATTTTCCTAAAACTGAACAAAAATAAATAAGTTTTATCAAATGTGTCACTTCCAGTTTCTAAAATCTCTAACACCATTTTTCTGCAGTTTTTTTTAATTCTTTTGTTTTTATTTTCAAAGATATATTACTATTTTTTTTTATTTTATAATCAATCAATTTCAAATCGGTTTGGTTCCTCCATAAAAACAAAGCCCTCATTTTCTCCCATATTTTTTCAAATCTCAGGAAATGTCTTTTTTTATTTCGCTCCTTGCAGAAGCTGAGAAAATCGAAGAATGTGTCGGAATAACAGCATCGCAATTTCGCAAAACACAATAAAGTAAATAGTGGGGATGAAGCTTTTATATTCCAGTTGAAAAGAAAATCGAAGGAATATTTTTTTTGCAAATGAAAAAAATTTGAAAAATATATAAATAGAAAGCTAATATAATTTTAGCGATAGCATATCCTGAAATTGCTTGTAGATGAGATTCTTTTGGGAAACTTCAAAACCTTCTGAGAAAGAAAATGTGGAATTTTTTTATTCCATATACTTAGTAACGAGAAGATATTTGTGAATTTTATAAGTAATTATTTATTTATGAATTCCATCCGTAGTTTAATAAGAAATATGTGATAGAAGAGGTTAAACAAGAACCTCAGTTCTTTTTGGAAGGGCTATAAAATTCTTTAGATAATATAAAGAATGGAATTCGTATTTAAAGAATCATCAGATATAAAATATCTAGGCGCATGAAATATAACCTTTATAATATTGTATACCCCTCTGAATACATTTGAAATCAAAGGCAATAAAATAAAAAGTAATAAAACTACATTGGAAAAAAATCTGATGTGGGCAGCACATAACTTTCCTTATATAATGCAATGAATTTAGTAATGTTACAGTTAAAAAAATGTTATTCTTATAGTAGATACTTATATTCTTTTCAAGATATTGAATTTTCTTTAATTAGTCGTCATTTTCATTGATTTAGTGTCATTTTTATCCATTTGGTGAGATTTTTCGTTAATTTGGCAACATTAAAAAAGTCGCCAAGTTGGCGACATTCCGCCAAATTCGGCGCCAAAATCTCGCCAAGCGTTATGGACAGAGAAATAAGTTATTCGTATAGCAGATAAATAACTATTGGCGCTCAAATACAAAAGTATTACTCAAAGTATCTTTTCTCATGAATGGAATGATCTAGATTCACGAGAATGATGTACCAAAATTTATCACATGATATTACATATGAAAAGTGAACATGTTTCTCAACAATTAATATATATATTTTTTAATTTATGGGATTTTTTGATAAATTTATTTTTAAAATGTGCAATATCTCGAGAACGGTTCATGCTAGCGTTCTAAAGTTTATATCAATCGTTTTCTAAGGAAAAATTACATAAGAAATAACTATTTGCGTAATTTTATTAATGGTTTTAATTTTTTGATGATTTTTTCAAAATTTCACTCAAAAATTTAGGGGGTTCTGAAAATTCGATTACGTTTAAAAACAATAGGTTTCCAGTATTCACGGATTGTGATTTTTGTACCAAATTTCATTCGAATCGCCCTATTTGTTCGTGAGATATTGTCTCCACAGACTCACTGACACACACACACACACACGCACACACACATTACCTCAAAAATGTTTGATTCGTAATCAGGGATCCTTGAAACGTGTTCTCCCGTCGAAAACTCGAAATCGAAATTTCGACCACGTCACAATACTTTCCTTATACATTATGCATATAAGGAAAGTAATAACAATGGTTGATTCAAATTCAAGCCACCGTTTCTACACAGAAGAATTTGTTTAGTTTTCGTTAATAGTAATTAAAGCATGTATTCACAATTTTCTTCCATACAACTCTCTTGTCAAGGTATCTTTGCGTAAAATACATATATCCAGCTTGTATGCATAACTGATCGAAGTATAAAATTGCACGCCAGCACGATGATTGCTTGCAATTGCTCTTAAATCTTCTTATCCACGTGCATAAAGGACAAATATCAATCAAAAAGTTATCGAGTTTCGAAAATTTACATTTCATGTAAACAGCAAATTATTCCATGGGTAGGCGAGGTAAGTGCGAATTCGGGTTGCTGTGGAATCAGATTCTCTCCATTCTACACTTTACACAATGGATTTGCGAAAGATCTGGAATGGATCAGCCCTATTAAAGCAGCACGATAGACTTTTGCTCTTAGTTCAGAAGCCATCGTTGGATAATACACACATTATAAACGATGTTATAATACCATGAAGTGTGCTGCGACTAATAATTGCGGTAAGATTCGGTTAGTACGATTCGCCTGAAACTTATGGGCAAGACTAGTTTAATACTAAATACAATGACTCAAAATTTCTAGATCAAAAGAAAGCGTTGATAATGCATTTTGCTACTTGTCGCGTCATTGAATCCCAGTGATGTCATATATATTATTAGGGTACTGGGTCGCAATACTTGCGTAAACTAGAGTAAAATGGTTTGTGTTGTTTGCAGTGGTTACGTCAGAGCCAGTAGAGATGACGTCCCATGCTGCCTCTGGCATTTTCCATATGGGGTTCTGAAACGTATGGCAGCATGTTTTTGCCTCGTAGACATTCCCTAAAACGTTGGCCGTATGTGGTCTAGCACAATTAAGATGAAAATGTTGTTACTCACATCAGCTATCAACGGATTTATACAGGTTTTAAGATACCAATCACACAACGACGAACTGCCTTTTATATATATACCAGAAAAGGAACTTCAGTATCATAGCTAATCGAGCTGAAGGCCATAAAGCCTTCTGTTAGAGATGTGTGCTGTTCAACGCAATTTGCTGAAGTGTGCCATTCACAGCATAGCGAGATTCGACGATAAAGATGACGTACGCGTCAATCTGCATTCCTTGTTATTCAGGAACAGCAACAATCAACGAGCTGTTGAACAAGAGTTAAGATTAGTGGTAAATAGTCAGTGGTGGTGCGTGCATAAGCACTGAGGCACTGCGGGAGCGACAGTGCTCTCTCCCTCGCAGCCTGGCGTGCAGCTTCTCCTACTTGCGCATGCACACAACAGTCAAACACCACGCCGCTAGAACTGCGAAGCCTTTGACTGTTGTGCACATGCTCGCTTAGGAAGCTGCACGAGAAGCTACGAGGGAGAGAAAGCACTGTCGCTCCCGCAGTGCCGCAGTGCTTATGCACGCACCGCCACTGTATATAACACAATTGTCGACGCACTTGCAACCCCGCTTCCATAAGGAGATTCGAAATCGTTTGACGGGTGATGGATTGAGTGATGGCAGATATCACATTATCTAGAACATGTCGGTTTAATAGGCTCTCATAAAGATAACTGTGCATACCGACATGTGCTCTTAAACGTAGAGTTGGTCATCCATTCTAATAAAGGCAAATTGTGGACGGGTGATATCGAGAGGAAATAAATATTGGGAGGGAAAAAGATCCATTGTCTCTCCTGTCTCGAATTCATTAACTAGTTGCTTTCCTTGATAACAGGGGTATTAGTTAAAAAAGTGTAATATTTTCCCCCGAAAATAGTTATTCAATAAAAATAGAAGAAATGTCTAGACTCTTTTTTGCCTCATATCAATTTTTGCTTCTAGGTGATTACTAAGAAACTTTAATGTTTTATATACATCTCCATGATGTTCTGGTATACAAAATTCCAGATAAATGAAATAAGATATGTTATGTAATTTCAATTTCACTCAGTGTATATTGTACATGACCCTTCCCATCCCACATTATACTTGCGCTCCCTGTTTGTATTATCTTCTTTAAGTTTCATGCAAGTCATATATTTTTTCAACATTGGCTATTACATGTACTTGAAAATCACGTTTAAAATTCCTGAATTTTATTTACTTCATAAAATATATTCTCGTCCATATTTTAGCATTCAAGAAGTGGTGGCGATAAATATAATAGTTAGAATTACATTTGTCGCAACAAAACGATATAGGCGAAAAAAACCCATTACATGTTAGACAGCGCTGTCTAATGTGTAGGCATCGACAATAAAACTGTTACAAATCGTATTTATTTTACACAATATATTTATTGGGTAATTGTTGTCATATTCGAGAATCTTGCATAATAAGGGAATATGCACGTGTTTCTGTTTGCACGTGAGGTCTGTGGCAAGAAATCAAAACATCGTATGGCCATGGAATTCGATATACAGGGACATAGGGAAGACACACCCATTGCAGATCCGGCCGTCCAAATGGCTGCTTATGTCTTAGGACGAGTCAGATGGTCTGGGCTTTCGACACCCATTGCAGATGACAGTATCCATGAACCGATTTCGTGCTTATTATGCGCTTATCAGCATGAAATAACCGCTAACTTCAACGGCAGCAAGAAATTTGCTATTTGCCACAATTTTACTAACTTCAGTGGCAACTAGCAATTGTAATCTTTCTACGTAGCTTACACAAAATCCATTCACTATTTAGCGGTACACTAACATATTCTCTCAAAAGGGAAATAGGTTATCTCTCTTATTTATATGTTCAATTTATTTTCTAAGATACATATTAGTAACAAAAAATAGCTTAATTATGCAAATACAATAAATACTTTTCTGCCAGTCTGTCTGTAGCGCATGGCGATAAATTTGGCAAATGTGGTGACACATTTAGCGAAATATCGCCAATCGCCTCACATGCATGTAGATATTGTTAAAATTGTGAAAGTGACTCCAAATTGAAGAGTTAATTATAAAAATAATTTAATATATGATCCATATTGCTTATTGAGGAGGCTATCAATATTGGTAATTGTCAATTTAGAGCCACTAGAAATATAAAGCTCCAAATTAACAATTTAATGTTAAAAACAACATGCCGTAGATGATATACATCATTTTTACTTTCCTTATATACATAGTATAATGTACAAAGGAAGTATTGTTACGGGGTTGAACATTCAAATTCGAGTTTTCGAAGGGAGAGCACGTTTCAAGCATCCCTGATTACGAATTGAACATTTTTGAGGTGATACCCGTTTGTGTGTGAAAGTATGTGTGTGTGTGTATGTCACTGAGTCTGTGGAGACGGTATGTCTCGAACAAATGAAGGGATCCGAATGAAATTTGGTACAAAAATTACAATCCGTGAATACTGGAAGCTGATTATTTTTAAACACAGTCGAATGTTCAATACCCTCCTAAATTTTCGAGTGAAATATTGAAAAAATCATCAAAAACTCAAAATCTTTTATAAAGTTACTCAAATAGACATTATTTATATAATTTTTTAAATGTTGCCAGATTACCGAAAATCTCGTCAAATGGATAAAAATGACGCTAAATCGATGAAAATGACGACTAACTGACGAAAATTAAATATCTTGGAAATAATATAAGTATCTACTATAAGAATAACAAAATGTTTTTACTGCAAAAATAGTAAATTAATTTCATTATATACGGAAAGTCATGTGCTACCCACATCAGATTCTTTTTACTGTTTAAGTGTTAAGAAATAAATCCATTGCATCATACAGGGACAGTCATGCGCTACACACATCATACTTGCGTCTACTTAATGAAATTGTACTGTACCTATCGAATAGAAATGATTTCCGCGCCTTCAATATAGAGATCTGAAGATGTTAGGAACAGGAAGGTACTCTTCCTTACACGTTAGAGGCGAAATATAAATCATAAAATCATGCGAGCATTATCTATTTAGCAGAAATCGGCATCAAGGAAACGAACAAGGGTGTACTGTGTCGATGGTGTAGCACGGTGACAATCGCGATTCTTGTCAAATGAAGCGACAACAATCTTTCTCGAATCCAATTATACATTGTTGCTGATGAAAGGCATCTTGCAAAGCCGGTATATTAGATTCCCTTGCACATAAGTGTTGTTTATTTTAGCATTCCTGAATATTACAGAAATTCGGCACTATTCGCGTTGTGTGGAATATATACCTTCTGTAATAGATATATTGTCGAATCCTACTCAGTAGACAATGGCCTACAACTTTGTAATTAGCTTTTTTTGCCAATATCGCTTTGTAGCCAAGTTTATTATCTGACAATTTTAAATTCTCCTCAATGGGGGTGTTGCAATTACTTTCATTCGATTGGGTATGCTCACTTTATTGTAGTTATATATGAAGATTTACTGCAGATATACTGCAGATATACCACTGATATTCCTACCCGTACAAAGTTACTGGGATGCTTAAGCACTTTCATAAAACTAAGTTCGTTACACTGAATTTTTATATGTTCCTCTAGAAACGCTGCAATCACTTTTACTGGATCGGACACGATCGTTTTACTATAGATTGAAGTCGCTTAACTATTGATTATCCCTTTACTATTGACCATTACTATTATCACTTTACAATGCGTTATCTTTATTAATTTAATATTATCACTTTGCTATCGATTACTTTACTACAGATCATTATTCAAAGTTATTGGGGTACTTAAGGAGTTTCATAGGAATCATGTTTATAAGATTCACAATATTTTTTGCGACAAATTCCGTATGAAAGAGTTTAAGCTTTGATAATAGAAAATTTCTTCTGTGCAGTGTAAAAAAATCTGGTGTGGGCAGCACATGACTTTCCTTGCAGACTTATATCCACGTTATCTTTATTTTAATTAAATGTAATTCACTTTTAATTCAATTTTAGTTCTCATTTGATATCTGGACTTATTTTCAAAGGTTGCGTAGAGAAAATAAGAAAGCAACTAAAATATCTCGAGAACGGCTAGTAGTAGTGTAATTGGATTGGTCTTATTCCTTTCATCGTTAAATATTACGTATAAAAGAAGCATTTAATGGATATATTTAAGCATACGTAGTTTTTATTTTAGAGTTTGACGATTTTTGCGGTCCATTTTGCAAAAAAATGCAGGTTATTTTTTCCGAATCGTACCAAAATCTAATCAGCACCAGGGTGATCCACAAGTGACTTATTTACGGAATTTGGCAAAATTCGGTCCATTAGTTTTACAGCTGGAGTGGATAAAGGCTTTTTCGGCCCATTTCGCCAAAAAAAGCGGGTTCTTTTATCCCGAATCATACCCAAATCTAATCAGCACCGGATTCGCCCACAAGTGACTTACCTACCAAATTTTATGAAATTCAGTCAAGTAGTTTTTTAGTTAGAGTGGATACAAAATCTGCACAGACAGACAGACAGACAGACACACAGACAGACACACACACACACACACACATAGACACACACACAAACGTCACGCTAAAAATATTTTTTTCGTATTCTAGATGTCTCGAAACACGTGGATCCGTCGAAAACTCGAGTTGCGATTTTCGGCATGATTCCAATACTTTCTCTATACATTACAATGTATTGCAGGGAAAGTAATAAAACAGAATTCACTTTATCGAGTTTGGTTTTGGAGCATATCTCACAAAGAAAAATACATTTGATACGTAAAGTAAATGTTGGGATATATTTCATGTCATTGGATAAAATTTCATGTAGCTGGATTAGAAAAAATATATAACCTGACGACATCCCTACGTAAGCTGCTATCTGCGACCTTCCTAATGAATGAGCATAAAGTAAAGTTCTAAACAAGAAAGGCCAATCATACATAAATCGCTGATTATGAAACACTTTCCAAATGAAATGTAATTTTATTTAAACATCTCTAAAATGTTATCATTTACCGATTATATGTTTTAAATTATAACAGTACTACAATCATTTACTATGTTTGAAAACTTAAAACTTCATCGAAAAAAATGAAAATTATTCAAATGACGTTATCGAAATATATATCGGCTGGCTATCTATGTAAAATCAATCAATGAATATTTTATTCTTATCACTTTTATTCCAGACTCCAGAGCTACATCATTTTGCGTGAAAAAAAATCAGCAGTTCTTATACAACTCATCTTACAATCACTTGTTTACATTCTGTATCCATTCAAATTAGGCTTCGTTGTAGAAATAATCAAAGTATGATGATCATTTAAACTAAAACATATTGTAATTTCGTTGCCAAAGAAGATAGATGCACAGATAATACACAAAAATAAAGCGGTTTTAGGACGTATGCAGTATTGAATATAATTTTCATTGAACTTTAAATATTACGACATTTACACAAAGAAAAAAATATGGATGCCATATTTTATTTTGAATCACGTGATCTCCTCATTTTATATGGATGGAATTATTATTTTAATTTTATTTACAAAACTACCAAACTTATATTACTGAAATTTCTTTTGTATATTTTATGGAATAATTTCAATATTTACTAAAATTTTCGAAGCTATTTGTGAATTTTAACTTTGCTTAAAAATGTTTGAAAAATTGAGTCCTATAGGGTTCAATTTATTCCATTTTTTCAACCCGGGTTTAATTCAAAACTAATTGGGTGATATTATTCATTTACATTTCCATATGTTCCACAAACCGTCTTAACAAAATACTAAAATGTCATTTTGATAAAGTCATTTTTACGGCAGTTGTCGTACAAACGGACAGACAGCCAGACTAAATAAATAAACAAAGTCATAAACAATTTTAAGTGTGTTGTAAATTGTTAAAAAGCGTCGGTGATACTTCTACACATTATTTCTATGCTAATTCATTTAATTATATTTTGAATTTGCTGCAAATAAGGAAACTATAAATGCCAAAAAAGTACTTATTTTTTATTTTTTACTTTCCCTGCAATACATGATAATGTATAGGGAAAGTATTGGAATCATGTCGAAAATCGCAACTCGAGTATTCGAAGGATCTACACGTTTCAAGACCTCCAGAATACGAAAAAAACATTTTTAGCGTGACGTCTGTGTGTGTGTCTCTGTGTCTGTCTGTCTGTCTGTGTCTGTGCGTCTGTCTGTCTGTGTCTGTGCGTCTGTCTGCCTGTGTGTCTGTCTGCCTGTGTGTCTGCGTGTCTGTCTGTGCAGACTTTGTATCCACTCTAACTAAAAAAACTAATAAAAAAATTTTGTAGGCAAGTCACTTGTGGGCGAGTCTGGTGCTGATTAGTTTTGGGTACGATTCGGGATAAAAGAACTCGCCTTTTTTGCGACATGGCCCGCATGTAGCCACTCTAGCTAAAAAACTAATAGAGCAAATTCCACAAAATTCAGTAGATGAGTCACTTGCAAGTCACCCTGGTGCTGATTAGATTTTGGTACGATTTGAAAAAAAAATACCCTGCCTTTTTTGCAAAAGGCCCGCAAAAATCACTAAAATCTAAACTAAAAAACTACTATGCACAAATATATCCATTAAATGCTAGTTTAAGACGTAATTTTTAACAAAGAAAATAATAAGACCAACCCCATTACACTAGGACTAGCCGTTCTCGAGAAGTTTTAGTTTTTTCCTATTTTCTCTACCATCTTTGGAATAAGTCCAGTTACCAAATGTGAATTAAAAGTGAATTAAATTTAATTAAAATATAGAGAACGTGGATATAAATCTGCAGGGAAAGTCATGTGCTGTCCACATCAGATTTTTTATTTTGGTACCAGAAAGTAATGATTCACATTTTAATGGACAATTTGATATTGAATAAAAGCTAAATTGAGAATGTATTTCTAAATTTAAAACATATGTGGGTTTGGTGCCTTTATCCACTCTAGCTAAAAACTGATGGACCAAATTTATATAATTTGGTATATAATATTTCAATAACCTACAAGTGATTTATATACCAAACTTAACAAAATTTTTTATATAAATCACTTGTAGGTTATTCTAATACGATTTGGGAAAAACTGGCTGTTTTTGCGAAATGGCCCGCAAAAATCGTTAAATGTAAAAATAAAAGACTACGTGTGCTCAATTATATCAATAAAATTCCTATTTTATACGTGATGTTTGACAACAAAAAGAATATGACTAACCCCATTACTCTAGGACTAGCCGCTCTTGAGATATTTTAGTTTTTTTTGCGTTTTCGCTACGCCACTTTTGACAATAAGTCCATCTGTCAAATAAGAACCAAATTTAAGTTTAACGTGCATATTCAATGTCATTTAAAATACTTATGGATGTTATTTAGTGCAGATAAACTCAAATTATTATTGAAGAAATAAAGAGAACGTGAATATGAGTCTGCAGAGAAAGACATGTGCTGTCCACATCAGAATTTTTAACAATATTACAACAATGATTTATGGAAGTGAACGGGGATTATTTGCAGGCTATTTCGAAAAAAATGTAGGATCTATATTTAAAGATCCACCAAATAGTTGTAGAATAAAATGTTCTACAAATTTAAGCTGTGTACCAAATTTTAATTCTTTAGGACGTAGGAAAGTGCATTAAAACGCCATCAAATAAGTATATCATGAAAATTTATTTAAAATTTAAAAGAAATTTGAAAAATTGTTCGCTACCAAATTTATTTTAAAACGTTAAGCCTCTCTCATATACAAAATAATTAAACTCTTGGAAAGATATTTATTATATGATATATCTATTTTTTCTTTCGGGAGGTTTTCGCAAAAGTCAGAATTTAATTAAATTCGTTTTTCTCCCTATATTAAATAATGTTTAATTAAAAAACTACCTAACATATTTTACTAAAAATTTTTTATACATTTTATGAGATAATGTGATTATTTTCTAAAAATTTCGAAGCAATTTGTGAATTTTAAATGTGCTTAAAAAATGTTTGAAAAATTAGGTCCCATAGGGTTCAATGCATTTCATTTTTTCAACCCGGGTTCAATAAAAAACTAATTGGGTGATATGATTTATTTATATTCCCATAGGTTCCACAGACCGTCTGAAAAGCATACTAAAATTTCATGTTGATAAAGTCATTTTTACGGCAGTTATAGTGGTAACGGACAGACAGACAGACAGACAGACAGACAGAATGAACAAAGTCATAAACGCTTTTCAACTATGTTGTAAAATGTTAATAAAAGAAGACAAAATAAATCAAAATGGAAACAGAAAAATTTGAAATAAAGAATTAAACAAAAATTTTCAATTAGCGAACGAAAGTCTGCCTGACCCAAGTAATAAAAGTTTGCTCTACGAATAATGTAGATTGGTAACTTAATACCAGATACAGAAAAATTATAATTTCAGATAAAATATTAAAGACTTGTTTATTTGTCGACATTCAGAAGTAAAAATAAAACATTGTATCATTCAAGCTGTTTAAAACTTCAGTAGCAGAACAAAAAAAATGTTCTCGCCTGGATGCAGCAAAATAAATATACGTCTCCGATGTACCAGATGTCATGTTTCGTAACATGACATCTGGTACATCGGAGATCTATGATTGTAATAGGGAAAAATGCATTAGAAATTTAATTTATGAGATGATCATATCAGGTCGTTATCATTGGTCAAGGGCGAGTTGCAATTTTCTTTTATTTATCGCAAAAAATTCAATCGCTTATGTACTATGATTGCTTGACTGGTGATGACAATACGAAATGCAACAGGTACTTTTCTTTCAAGTTTGACAATGATATTGTATTTTTAATTTTTTTCTGTGATTTTAATTTCATTTATTAGATTCGGAATGTATCTAAATTACCAGAATTAAATTCTTAAATTAAAACATAGTTCTGACGGTTTCTTTGCGATAACATATGTTGAATGGAAATTTAAGCAAACTGTTATGATTTAAAATTCGTATACAGCTAAAACGAATGTCTTTGAAATTATTTGTATTTGCATTCTAAAAATTTAAACCTTTTACTTTAATATTTACTTTAACCTATGTGTTACAATTTCCCCCATGTGCATTGAATATGATTTGTTTGTTGAATAAAGATCAATTAGATAGTCAAATTACAGTGAACAATCATAACGTTAGCTTGGAAAATATGCGGCTTCTGTTTTAAGATATAATAAATGTTTCAGTATAAGCGCGTATTTGGAGAAAGTTTCACTTGTGTGCAGTGCTGCAGATGTTTCAGGGAGTTTCTCGATAGATTCCAGCTGCCTTGGGCATTAACAGCTGCTTGGATTTTACAATATTGTGTGCGGTTCGAAGAAGTCCTAGGCAATTTGGCTTGGAGGTAATATAGTTTGCTTATCTTCAGTTTGGTTTAGGTCAATCAAGGAAGATGGATTGGAGAACCTTTGCCACCAGTACATGAATGTATTTCTGCTTATTTTTTGCATAAAGTCTTTTGCAGTAGCATATTTTAATTTGTTTACCCAGGTAAGAGGTTTTGCAAAAAGTGTTATTTACATTTTACTTTTTGTGTCTGTGTATAATTCCATGAATGTTAGGAGTATTTGATGCTTGCTTTAAAAATTAAAGTTAGTGAAGAAAAGTATTTTTACTAAACCGTTCAAAAACGACTAAAGAAACGACTAAAATTCCAAATCATTGCAAGAATACAGCACTTACAGAAATTGGTAAATATATGAGATGGCCTTTGAGGCTAAAAACATCCTCTTTATTAATGATTTAAAGATAGAACAATCACACCAACAGAAGTACAATAGGGTTGGTCAGATATCTGCCAGTCCTCTGTTAGTGTAATTGTCTTTATATTCGAAAAAGTAAGATATTTTTTATTTTATAGTGTTTATAATAAAAATTTTGAATTTCTTCTAGAAATTATTTCATTTATTTATTTAAAAAGCAGCTGCAATTTCAGATTTTAGATTTCTGTATATTCAGTCCAAATGTTCAATATTTTCGAGTATATGATAATTAATTAATATTTATATAATTAAAAATGAGATTAACCGAAAAATGTTTTCATACGTGTTGGTTCTTAAGGCTGCTGCAAGAATACGAAATTTTCCTAAAAAAATTAATTAAAGTAAGCGAGTACAAAATTTAGTAAATATTTAAGCAGCAAAAAAGTTGTATGCATAAAAACTACCTTTATAATTCTTTCCTTAATACAAATGCAATTTCTTATTCGGATTTAAGACCCGCATAATTTTAATACGTTTCCAGTGAGAAAGGGGATTTTTCTTTGAAAAAATACCCAATCAAACCTTTATTTTCTAATTTATTTTGCCTGTTTATTGGTAGTGAACTTTAAAAAACATTAAACTATCAAGGGTTTTTAATCTAAAATGTTGCTTCCAGAAACTGTACTTTTCAAATAGCATTCTTAATGCTTCTGAAACTAATTAACTTCTTCTTAAGTCTTTAATTTTTTAATATTAATTATCGCATATATAAAGCCTAATTTTCTAAAGCTTTCTTTTCTAAACCTTACAGCAGAAGGCGACATGGAGTTCTTTTTATAAATGCGGTATAAATTTTTAAATTTCTTGAATATTGGTTTCAAAGAAATTCTATGTGAAGTTGAAATAAAGCATTATAATAAAGCATAGTAATATTTAAACGCTGATTATTGTCAAGAATAAAGCAACAATATTTAAAAAAGAAAATGAGTAGTACATTTTGAGTAGTTTTCTTATTTTCAATGCAGGCATTAGTCTTTGGAATATGTTTTTATAAAATTAAGTTATAATACGGCCCAAGTTATCCATAGTTCATCCTTGACACGAAAATATATCAAATTTTTTACTGCATTTGTATTTCCTAAATGCAAATAATTACATGTTATAATTTAACACACAACGTAGAATTAATATTCCTTTGGACAAAACCCTTCTATAAAATATTGTTTATAACTTGTATCTATTTATTATGAGAAACTCTACAATTTATTTTGATTATCCAGATAATGTTAAGTATAAACTTATTTATGTTGTGAAGTTAACTAACATTGCCTCAGCAGAATAGGTGGAACGGGACTTTAGATCGAGAAATCCAAATTGAGTTATTGATCTAGTATGTTTCGTTATTTCATTTTCGACAGTTCTTAAGAAACTCTGGGTGAGTCTTGAGTTGTGAGTACTGCTGTGTGATTAGCTTAAACAACATTTTTCCATCAGAAATATTACTTCTAAAAAGCTTTGGATATTTCAGCAATTTTCATTTTTACCGTAAAAGAGCGTTACTTATTTCAAGGTCGCGAGACTAGTGTTCCTAGTCTTTGTTTCAATACCTTATGCAATACCTTGTAGTTTCAATAACTTGTGCCAATACATTGTAGTTTCAGTAACTTATGCCAATACCTTCTAATTTCAACACCTTGTTCCAATACCTTAGTTTAAATAATTTGTGCCATTATATTCTAATTTCAATAATTTGTCCCAATTTGTACCAATACCTTCTGGTTTCAATACCTTGTCCAAATACATTGTAGTTTATATAATTTGTGCCAATACCTTCTAGTTTCAATACCTTGTGCCAATACCTGGTGCCAATACCTTGTGCCAATACATTGCAGTTTCAATATCTTGTGCCAGATCACTGTTAGCACACTAAAATGTTATTGATTAATGACGATTTTTGACAGATATGATGGAAATACAATATGGGTGAGAGATATTTATAAGCATTCTGGGTATACCTTAATGTTCCAAAATTTGGTCGGATAAACCCCGTCCCAAAGTTGGGAAAGGAAAGTTGTAGAGTCCATTCATATTGTCTTGATAGTTTAGATAGAAGAGCATACGGGGATTCGAAATGATGAGAACCACATTTTATTCATACTCAAGACAAGTGCATTTATAAT
Source organism: Amaurobius ferox (assembly GCA_951213105.1). Lineage (NCBI taxonomy): Eukaryota > Metazoa > Arthropoda > Arachnida > Araneae > Amaurobiidae > Amaurobius > Amaurobius ferox. The sequence continues at coordinate 72,208,236 of OX578136.1, forward strand.
GTTAACTTAGTAAAGGTGTGTGAATTATAATTTACAAACAGATAGACAAAGCACCTTTTCTACATAAGGCAATAAATTCACTTCTGCAACAGTCTGTAATAATCATGCTACAAAGAACGATACACTGTGGTCTAAAATTACGTTTAAAATATATTTTCCATTCTATTATTTTCAACTCAGTAGATCAATAAATGTAATTTTGTTCATTGGGCATCCGTATCCTATGCCCAATTATTTCATATTGTTTTTTTAGCTAACGCATAATTCAAGATTCACGTTTTGAAATATACCATATCAGGGAATATCTACTTGATATATTATCGCCGTTGAATGAAATTTAACTTTTGACCTAACAAATCGCTAAATATAGAATATTTTACGTAAATCAAGCTAACATTTACTTTTTACGAATTACTCACACTCAATCACGCTTGTTTGATACAACTAATTTTATTTACAAGTAAGTGACCATTGATGACAAATCTTAGGGTGAGTGATACTTGTAATGCTTCAGAGACGTATATTAAAGAAGCACCTCTCTCCTGAGTTCATTCTGCCTTGGCATGTCTGTACTATCGTTTTTAACACTTTACAACAAAGTTCAAAACTGTTTATGACTTTGTTCATTCTGTCTGTCTGTCTGTCTGTCCCTCTGTCCGTTAGCACGATAACTGCCGTAAAAATGACTTAATCAAAATGAAATTTTAGTATGTTGTTCAGGCGGTCTGTAGTACCTATGGGAATATAAATGAATAATATCACCCAATTAGTTTTGGATTGAATACGGGTTAAAAAAATGAAATAGATTGAGCCCTGTGGAACCTAATTTTTCAGACATTTTTTAAGCGGATTTAAAATTCATAAATTGCTTCGAAATTTTTAGGTAATATTTAAATTGTTCCATAAATATACAAAAAAAATTCAGCGAAATATATTCAGCAGTTTTTTAAATAAATATTAAAATAATAATTACACCTCTTATATGAAGCGATCACGTGACCATGATATGAAAAGATCACATGACCCACTTCAAAATGATAAATAGCATCCATCTTGTCTCAATATCGTGATTCTTTAAGTTCTTTTTAATTCATATTGAGTGTTGCATCCGTCCTAAAACCGCTTTATTTTTGCGTAAATTCTGTGCATCTACAAACTGAAACAAAGCAAATAAAATATATTTGAATTTAAATGATCATCCAAATTTGATTATTTCTTCAACGAAGCCTATTTTTCACTTATGTAAATTGTAAACAGCAAAATATGTAGAATGAGTTGTATTAGAATTGCTGTATTTCTTTAACACAAAATTATTTAGCCCATGGAGTCTGCATAGCTGATATGATTGAAATATTCATTGATTTTATAAAGGGAAGGACAATTGTTTTCGATAAAGTTTTAAGCATAGAGTTTAATTACTTGTAGCTCCATGGTCTTAATTTTTAAATAAAATAAATTATTATAGTACTGTGATGAATGAAATGAATGGGAAAATGTTATGAATGCAATGCTGTTTTTATAGAGAGATCCAAGCGTGTTATTTTTTCTATGACGTCATTGGAATGAATTTCAGTTGTTTTCGATGAAGTTTTCAAATATAATAAATTACCATAGTATAATGATAGTTTTAAAAATATTACCGAGAAATGTATCGCATTTTAGAGATTTTTAAACCAGGCAATTTACATTTCAATGCCGTCATTTTAATGTAGTTCAATTTTTTTCAATGAAGGTTGAAGTTTTCAAATATAATAAATGAATGTAGTATTATGTCAAGTTTTTAAATATTACCGATGAATGTATTGCATTTTAGATTTGTTTTTTAAATAAAATTACACAGAAGTTGGAAAATGTTTCATAATCAATACTTTAAGCATGATTGATCTTTCTTGTTTACGTATTACTCTTTTTGGCGTTATATAACGCCATCTTCCATTGAGCAGCTGGATAGCATACGATTCACCCTTAAAAAAACCAGTGCTTCTCTAACCGGTAAATATTCGTAGTTCTATTAGTAATTTAGTGCTTCTTCAACCAGTAGGCACTTCTCTGCTGCCTCCCGTTCTGCTCCTCTGCTGCCTGCTGTTCTCTTCTGTCTGCTGCTATTGATGGTCAACGTTTAAGTTCCTTGTCTGGCGTTCAGAATATTCTGTAGTATAGCATCTAGCATTCCTTTGAATTGCATATCAGTGCATCTAATTAAAGCCATGTCATCACAGTATGTATCTTTGCAGATTATTTTGACAGCAGTTATTGCGAATTTTTATATGTGCAGCAAAATATGTATTCAAAAAATATTGATAGAAAAAAATATATATATTTCAGCTAAGTTTTATAAAATTTTAAATATGCAGTTTCTTCTAAATTGTATAATTTTATTTGTATGCAATTTAAAATGATATATGAAGCAAAAGAAGTATATTTTTTTTAGAATGTTAAATAATATTATTTATTTTCATTAATGCAATAAAAGTGAGATACATGTCTTGTAGAAACAGCAAGCTAAGCATAATTTTTTGCGCATGCATAAAATTAAAGAATATAAAATTTTAGAATTAATGTGTATACTTTCTTCCAAGAATTTTTTATAAAAACATCTGTAATATCCCTACGATACACTATATCTTTTATGGCTGCTTTGAACTTTTGAAGAAAACAAGACTAAGAATTAATGGAAATGAAAGGAGTGAAAAAAACAGTTTAATTAAATTTGAAATCTCCCGAATTTCCTCTTGAAAATGCTTTTGCTACTTTTGCCTTAAAAATCCTTGATACTGAATTGGAATGTTTTTTAAATAATCCACGATAGTTACAAAACAAATCTAAAATATTATTAAAAATGTACTTTTCAATATTATTAAAAACCCAAAAAGGAAAGAATTATTTTTTCCGCACTTTGTCCCTGTAAATGTATGACCCCGAAAAAGGGTAAAATATTCATTAAAAATGCACGTCCGGACGTTAATTTCATTCTTATTTAAACCAATATACTATTTTTCAACACAGAAGTTGCACTTGTTGTATGTGGTTTAATACTTCATCCTTCCGTAGTGCAATCGGGCTCAAAGAGTAGCCGTTTCTTCATTATTTGTTTTGCTTTACCGACATATTACACGAATGGGTCAGTTGCTATCCCCAAGTACATCTTCTTTTTCTAAAATAAAAGTCAGTATTTAACCATTTCATGTTCTCAGTCTATCATAAGTTCGCAAAAATATCACGTTCTTCATTTTCTGTTATATTATTATATCATCAGTCTTTTATTAACACTTTACAACAAAGTTGAAAAGTGTTTATGACTTTGTTCATTCTGTCTGTCTGTCTGTCTGTCCGCTAGCACGATAACTGCCGTAAAAATGACTTAATCACAATGAAATTTTAGTATGTTGTTCAGACGGTCCGTAGGACCTATGGGAATATAGGTGAATAATATCACCTAATTAGTTTTGGATTGAACCCGGGTTGAAAAAATAAAATACATTGAGCCCTATGGGACCTAATTTTTCAAACATTTTTTAAGCGGATTTAAAATTCACAAATTGCTTCGAAATTTTTAGGTAATATTCAAATTGTTCCATAAAATATATAAAAAAAATTCAGCGAAATATATTCAGTAGTTTTTTAAATAAAAATTAAATATAATAACACCTCTTAAATGAAACGATCACGTGACCATGATATGAAAGTATCACATGATCCACTTCAAAATGATATATGGCATCCATCTTGTCTCAAAATCGTGATTTTTAAAGTTCTTTTTATTTCATAATGAGTGTTGTATCCGTCCTAAAATCACTTTATTTTGGTTTAAATTCTGTGCATCTACATACTAAAACAACGCATTTACAATATATATGAGTTTAAATACTCATCCAAATTTGATTATTTCTACAACGAAGCCTATTTTTCACTTATGTAAAATGTAAACAGCAAAATATTTAGGATGAGTTATAGAGGAATTGCTGTATTTTTTTAACGCAAAAGAATTTAGCTCATGGAGTCTGCATAGCTGATATGAAAGAAATATTCATTGACTTTACCGAGAGAAGGACGATTTTTTGCGATGAAGTTTTAAGCATAGAGTTAAATTACTTGTAGCTCCATGGTCTTAATTTTTAAATAAAATAAATTATTATAGTATTGTGATGAATGACATGAATGGGAAATTATTTATGAATGAAATGCTGCTTTTTTAGAAAGAGTCAGGCGTGTTATTTTTTCAATGTCGTCATTTGAATGAATTTCAGTTGTTTTCGATGAAGTTTTTAAATATAATAAATAATCGTGGTATTATGATAATTCTAAATTATTAGCGAGTAATATATCACATTTTAGAGATGTTTAAACCAGGCAATTTTTCTTTCAATTCCGTCATTTGGATGAAGTTCATTTTTTTCGATGAAGGTTTAAGTTTTCAAATATAATAAATTAATGTAGTATTGTGATAAGTTTTAAAATATTACCGAGGAATGTATTGCATTTTAGACATGTTTAAATAAAATTGCATTGAAGTTGGAAAGTGTTTAATAATCAATGCTTTAAGCATGATTGATCTTTCTTGTTTATTTATTTACTCTGTTTGAGTCAAATGCTAAATAAATATAGTTCATCAAGTTAACTCATATAGTTTCCTAAAAAATTGCACTTTATTCATAGTTTATATCATATTTTTCTAAATTTCGCTTTATTTTATTATTAAACCAAGCTATATATTCTAACAGTCACTATAGTCATTAGTTTTTATAGATATTAACTATTAGCAATTTCAGCGCAACTGGGAAGCAAAATTATTTTGAAATTTAGCTTAAGCAGATCGAGTGGGTCCATTGAGTAGAAGATACAACGTGAAACTTACATCAAAATCGGAAAAAGTGTGTCACTAAGATAGATAAATATAAAGATTTGAAAAAGGGGGTCACCCCCTCCCCAACCAAAGAGAAAGTATAAGAGCCACAATATGGATAAAAAGGCAGATTTAATAAGGGAGGCCGCCGCCTCCTTCCACAATCGTTTCTCTTTGTACCATGATGGCCCCTTCACCAAGAGTAAAAATTAAACTAGAAAGATCAATCATGCATAAAACATTGATTATGAAACATTTTCCAACTGAAATGCGATTTTATTTAAACATCTCTAAAATACGATACATTCAGCGCTGATATATTTTAAATTATCACAGTACTACAATAATTTATTATATTTGAAAACAAAAAACTTCATCTAAGAAAATGAACTTTCTACAAATGACGTCATTGAAATATAAATCGTCCGGCTCTCTATGTAAAAGCATTGAATATTTCATCCATACAATTTTGTTCGAGACAAACAACACGACCGTTCTTCGTATACACCATAATTAAACATAAAACTCACAATCATGTGCAAATTCCTATAATATTCTAAATGGCATTGTTATTCAAAGATTTCTATTAAAATATTTAAATTTATGCTCCTAAAAAAAAATTAAGAATCGCGGTTCTTACTATACAAAATTATCTTCCCAGGAAGATGTACCAAATACAATACCTTGGTTCCGTTTGTAAAAAAATTTTTAAAATATATGAAATTAAATAAATATATGACAAAATAAAAGTGCAGTCCCACAGACCGTCTCAACAACATACTAACATTTCATTGTAAGTCATTTTCACGGCAAAAAGTCATAATAAAAGTCATTTTTACGGCAGTTATCGTGTGAACGGACAGACAGACAGACAGAATGATCAAAGTCATAAGCACTTTTCAACTATGTTGGAAAGTGTCAAAAACCAAATCCCTGTATGTAAATTCGCAAATTCTGCTTTTCACATTTTAAGGGTATCTGGATCACGTGCAGGTGTCTGGGAATCTGCATAAAAAAAATACAGACATTTTGAAAAATCCGGTTGTTAGAAGATTTGAGAAATTTATCTGTCTCCCTTTCGAACCGAAACCCGGGATTCGAACTCTAATGTTTTGGTTGTAGAGATAGCTTTTTTTTAAAAAAAAAGAGGTTTTGTTCAATTATTTGAAAATATAATAATTTTTCGAATATTCGAAACAACATTGAACATCTACGGATCTATAGCTACACTTAAAAAAACCTCGAGCTTCTTGGCTATGTAGGGGCGTACCAAATTAATGATGCGATGTACCAAATTAATGAAGCGACTTACCAAATTAATGATGCCGCGTACCAAATTAATGCGTTTCAGCAGCTGTTCTGCGATTTTTAAATATGTTTAAGAAAAGTATCAACTCTTTCAGAAATCCGGATTTTTGAGAATTTTCGGAATTTATCTGGCTCCCCTTCAAATCAAACACAATTCTAACTTTATTCAAAACTTTCTAACTTTATTTTTGGCTTAGAAGACAACTTTTTTCAAAAAAAATAGTTTTTACAAATATTTAAAAATGTATTAAATTTTACAAATTGTATCTTTATTTTTTATTTAACTGTTTTGGATTTGGTGCGTCGTTATTCAGGGAGAACGCCGAATCATAATCTGTCGTGGTGAATGACGTCGCGCGTCATGCTTGTTCTAAAGAAGAAGGTTAATTTCCTTCGATACCGGTTGACAACAATATTATTTACTATATGCTGCAGTTGTATGAAGACCTTTTATAGATATTTACTTTTATGTATATTTCATTTACCATGTCGAACGATCTGGTACTATTATTAGGGAGAAAGACAACTAACTGTACAGGGTGTCCCCAAAAGCGTGAATGCCGCTTTAATTCTTTAGCTGTTGGAGATAAGTGGGCAATGTAAATTGCAAAAATGTTGAAAGTAAGGTATGAAATAAGACTGCGTTAATGAAATAGTCCTCCCATTCATTTTCAAAAAGTTACACGTTTTAAATTTTTATACGACCCCCTTAGACAAATTTGGTCAATCAGAAAATTTTTATTTTTAATGCAACAAGATCATTAAAAAAACCGCATATATGTATCTTAAAAATTGAACGAGTTATATTTAATTGAAAATTGGACATTGTGAATGGAAACTGTATATCAAATTAGAAATGTAAATTTGTGACATATCACAAAAAGATAAAACTGGGTGATATTACACATAGGATACCCAACCCCGTCGTGAGTACCACTGCTTTATAGGATCTCTGTCTGTGTAATGCTTTATTTAGATGCATATGTGATAAAATATTTTGACCCATATTAACGTATTTTGGTCTAAATAATTTCATCATCTATTTGTTTATGATCCCTATTTTCATTGATGAAAGTCTTTCACATGGTACGGAAAAGTGGCGTAAGTCAGATTTTTATTTTATCATAATTCAGTTGATTTTAAAGATACAGATATGCGGGTTTTTTTATTGAACTTGTTGAATTAAAAATGAAAAATTTCTGATTGACCAAATTTGTCTAAGGATTTAAAAATTTAAAACGTGTAACTTTTTGAAAATGAATGGGAGGACTATTTCATTAACGTAGTCTTATTTCCGAAGAAAGTATTGAAAATAGTCTCAGCCGAAGAAGAAATTCAAAACTTAGAGCCAATTATATTGCTATTTTCACAGTTATATCGCGAAAAATTTCATACACTCCTAAAATGCAGATGCTTTGCGCGAGGTGTAATTTCTTCCGAGAGGTTGTTATTAAGTTGAGGAGTATAGCCCCTGTGAATGCCGCCACCACTGGGTCACAGTCTAAATTACGTGGCACTTCCCAGACGTCTAAACTGATACCTTACACCTTTGGGTAGGTCGAACGGTCTGGGTCGACGACAAAGAAGATTCTCTGTCCAGGTACAGCTAGTATATTTTTATTATTATACGCAAAATGAATTAAATGTCTGCTAAATGAATCAGAAGCCACATTACAGATGCAGTACTAAAATTAAACCCCAAATGTTAGATTATTATGTTTATATAAAATATTGCTCTCTATCAAATATGTTTTCAGTTGCTTTTATTTTGTCGTTTCAAATATAATTAAAGAACTGAGATAACAATGCAAACGGAAGATATTCAATTAATGTTATCAACTAACTTGCGTCCGAATCTCATCAGTTCTCTGCTTAATCTAATTTATTCGCCTGTATGTCAGGGACACTGTAAACAAATGTATTTTTTCAGCTGTGTTTCTACGGTTATTTTGCTCTTTAGAGAAGATTAATTTAATTTTTTTGTAGGTGTTTCGGTTTATAATTATCAGATGTGATAATCTGCCGATCACATATGCTTTACAGATAAATATGCTGCAAATATTATAAATTCAAGTTGAGAAATGGCTTTGGAAGCTCATCTTGTTAAAAGATATGGTATGTTTAGGGTGGTATGTTTATTATGATGGCATGTTTAGAATGATATATATTATTTATGGTGTGTTTAGAGGATGGTGTTGAATAGAAAATGACGTTTTCTGATTACATTGGAAAAAATGAACGAGTTAAAAAATCCTATGCAAGCAGCATATGACTTACCCTACAGACCCAAATGCATTTTATCTTCCTTTTATTCATCATTAAATTTTTAATTTGTAAAGAACCGTGCCGCCCCATCCAGGAGTCGAACCCTGGATCTCCCAACTGGCCAGCCGATGCTCTACAGTTGGGCTACTGTGACGAAATTGCAAGCCCTTATCGTCTAAGTGGACACTGCATTCTCCACCTTCTTATATCAGATTGACGAGAAACTAACGATCTGACTAACCACCTCCTGCTATTTTACCATAGATTAGCCTCCTTCTACTACTGTTTTTACCTAAGTTAGTATCCTATGTAGTCGTTATCCTCCTAATTTTTTAAATCGACGCTTCATATCCCAGAGTTCACTGAATCCGTGTTAGTCATACTGGGGTGACTTTCAGACCTCCGATATCTTTCCACTAACCTACAGGGCTGATTTGTTCGGGCGTCATTGTGGAGAGCCTTGCTGCCCGAACCGGGAATCGAACCCTGGATCTCCGAACTGGCCAGCCAACGCTCAACAATTGAGCTACTGGAACGAAATTGCAAGTGCTTATAGTCGACGTGGACTCTGCAAATTGCACAAAATAAAACAGATAATTATTTGGAATTGCACTGAATTTGAAATTATATTTCAATTTTCGTTTTCATTTGATGACTGAATGCATTTTCAAAGCCGACGTGGCAAAAATATGAAAAAACTAAAATGTTTTGACAATGGTTAATCCTAGAGTTATGGGATTGGTCTTAATCTTTTCATCGTCAAAAATACGTATAAACCAAGAATTTAATTGACTACACATAGCCTTTCATTTTGATTTTGACAATTTTTACGGGCCATTTCTCATAAAAGATAGGTTCTGTCTTTCCGAATCATACCCAAATCTAATCAGCACCACGGTAACCGACAAGTGTCTAATCTACCAAATAATGTGAAATTTTGCCATTTAGAATATCAGCTAGTGTGGATACATGCGATTTTTGCGGGCCATTTCACGAATATAGAGAGGTTACTTTTTTTTTCCGAATCGTACAACATTCTAATCAGCGCCAGGATAACAGACAAGGGTGTCATCAACCACATTCCACTAAATTTTGAGAATTAGTTTTTGAACTGAAGTGTATACATGTATTACACAGACAGGCAGACACTCAAGCACAGACGTCAGGCTAAAAATGTTTTTTTTTCGGGTTCCATAATGCTCAAAAGATGTAGTTACGTCGAAAACTCGAAGTACGATTTTTGACACAATGACAAAAATCTGATGTGAGTAAGTAGCACGTGAATTTCCCTGCATACTCCTATTCGCGTTCTCTTTATTTCTTCAATAATTTATTAAATTGAGTTTAATTGCACAAAATAACACCCATAATTATTTTAAATTATACACAAATTGTACATTTAATTCAATTTTTGTGTTTCGATTTGAATTAGTCTCCTCATTTATTTCTTAAATAATTCATTAAATTGAATATAATTGTACAAAATAACACGCATAATTATCTGAATTTACACTGGATTTGTACATTTAACGCAATTTTAGTTTTTCTTTATTAACTGGACGTATTTTTGAAGGTGGCATAGCGAGAATGCGAAAAAACTAAAATATCTCGAGAACGGCTAGCCTTAGAGTAATGTGGTTGGTCTTATTATTTACATTGTCTAAAATCAAGAGGTCCGAAATAGACTCATAGTCACATTCTCTTTATTTCTTCAACAATTCATTAAATTGAGTTTAATTGCGCCAAGTAACAACCATAATTATTTTAAATTACATTGAATTTGCATTTTTGAATTCAATTTTCGTTCTTATTTCGTAACTAGATTTATTTTCAAAGGTGGGGTAGCAAAAATGTGAAAAAATAAAGTATCTCCAGAAAGAGTAGTCCTAGTGTAATGCGGTTGATCATACTATTTTTATAGTCAATAATTACCTATAAAACACTCGTTTAATTGATATATTTGAGATACCTAGATTTTTATTTTAGACTAGCAACATACCCATTCTTCGTACGGAGTATATAATATACAGAAATTTATAATTCGCAATCATGTGCATATTCTGTTAAAATATTAAATTTATTGCTCCTAAAGAGAAGTTTAAGAATATATGTTCTCACTATGCAAAATTATCTTCACGGACAGATCTGAAGAATAAAACATCCTGACTCCTTTTGTGAGCAAATTTACAAAAAAAAGGAATTGAATCAATATATGCAACCCCGTACTACTTATAGTGTCGCAGATTAGAAAATATGCCAGTGTGTTAGTAGAAGATTACCCATATTACAATATCAGTCTCAAAAATCTTTCCCAAAATAAAAGAGATGACGTAATAAATTGAAAATATCAATAATCCCCGTACTCTTTATACCAGAAGGTCATAATCGATTCCAATATATGTCAATATGTATCAAAACATATGCCAATATACCTGCACTACTTATATTCTCGTAGATTAGAAGATATACCCGTATATTTGTAGAAGATTACTCGTAAAACTTACAATATATGAGTTTAAACAAATTTTGTCATAATAAAACAATTGCATAATAACTTGGAAATATCAATAATCCCTGAATCAATAATTCCCGAAAATATCACTAATAATAACGTTTAAACCTGAAGACCGTAACTGATATTATCCAGTCGAAAATGCTATAAGAAAAATCAAACCGTTCTTTTCTAAAATATATTTTTATATCCATTGATTTATTATACAAATCGAAAAAATAATAATTAAAATTAACAGACAAATCTAATTTAATTGCGTTTCTGAGCAACATGATATAAGATAGAATCTTCCTCATAAACTGTGAAATTAAATAACCAATTTGATTTTTTTATACTTTTCATTGTTCTGTAAAAGCTTGTGAGAAATAGACCATGGAGATAGATTTCCCATTTAAATCATGTTTCAAACAATTCATGTTTTCAGACAGTGACTAATTAGCGCAAAAAATCTTCCATCTAACTCAGAGATAAAGTTTTAATTCCCTTTGAAGCGATTTTCAAGCATTTCGTTTGGATAAACCACGGAGTTAGATAGTAGAACTCCTAGGAAAAAGTTTCGTTTTTCATTAATAGCTCGACAACCCCTGGTCTTAGATACTCGAAATTTGGGCTAAATTTATGAAGGGCTATTTCAAGGCTATCCAAAAAATCTAATTCGGTCCAGCCGTTCTATGAGACAATCGATTATGAGACAAACAAAAATTTCGTTTTATACTAATGTCTCGAGAACCACTGATCGTAGAAACTCCAAACATAGACTAAATTTTAAGTGGGACTATTTTCAGGTTGCCCACAAAATTTCATCAAATTCGGTTCAGCCGTTCTCCCGTGATGACGGGACAAACAGACAGACAGACAGATTTTTCAATTTTATTTATATAGATTTTGCAAAAAAACTTTTTACCACTTTGCAAAAAACACCTTTTTACCACTTTGCAAAAAACACCTTTTTACCACTTTGCGAAAAACACCTTTTTACCACTTTGCAAATAAAAGGCAGGTTCTTTTCTCCGAATCGTACCAAAATTTAATCAGCACCAGGGTATCTCAGAAGTCACTTAACTACCAAATTTTATAAAATTCGGTCGGTTAGTTTTTCAGCTAGAGTGGACGCAGGCAATTTTTGCGGGTCATTTCGCAAAACAGGCAGGTTCTTTTATCTAGAATGGTAACAAAATCTAATCAGAACCAGGGTCACCCACAAGAGAGTTAGTTACCTACAAAATTTATGAAAATCGGTCAATGTGTTTTCAGTTAGACGGGATACATACATTTCACAGAGAGACAGACGCACACACACACACACACACACACACACACACACACACGCACAGACTTCAGGCTAAAATTAATTATTCTCTAAAATTAGTTAGGTAATTTTCCTATACATTACCATGTATTGCAGTAATAATTCCGCTATACTTTCCCATGTATTGTAGGGAAAGTAATACCAGATATTTACGGCAAACAATCTGAAAATGATGTTTTTCGTGTTAATTAAAATATGTTTTTTAAAATTATTTGCTGACAATATATGGAACTACTTTCTCTACAATGCATGCTAATGCATTGGAAAAGAACATTAAACTAATTTCAATTTCTCATTCCTACATTTATCTGGTATAACAATTTATTGGGAAAGTTAGGATTACACTACTGATGCAGATTGCAGTAGTATCTATGGTGGAGTAAAATTGACATAAAAACAACACCACTGCTTACCAATAGTGTCCCCCAGTTGACCCTGAAGATGGTGTAGTGGGATTTGAAAAGATCAAAGTGCATTGCGTATACACTAAAGAACCTGTCGATTTGTGGCCACTAACACATTTATTTAAATACACAAAATCATCAACATTAATAATAATACTACGAATATAATACAATTAAAAGTACCAGGCTTGACCTCAGGGATGTACGGGATAGTTGTAATAATTCCTACTTCGAATTTTCATTAATTAAAATCCTATCTGCCAATTAAGGGAAAATTCCCAAAGCTTAGAATTACACTCACACTTTGATTCCGATTAACACACAAATACATTACATCACAATCGAAACTTAAAGGACACAATACCTCCATACAGATGAAAGGATAGTAATCCCAAAGATAGATCCTTCGCATAGTGAAAAGGACTTGGGTATTCGAGAGATACACAGTTCATTGGTTACACGGTTTCTTACGAGATATCGCTACAATCTGGATTCCGTCACGGATTATCGCGGTGTTAGGGATAACAGCACACAATCTTCTCCACCGCCCAATTGCCGGTTGATCCAGCGACACCTGGAGGTTCAGGAACTGCGTGCAGGTCAGTGTCAGATGGGTCGCAATAAACTTTGCGGTATCTTGCCTCAGACATGCCTCACCGATGACGGTTGACGCACTCAGCTGAGGTCCTTCCCGGCCACTCAAATTCCTGCTGTAAGTCTTAGGGATAGCCTAGTGGTCTGGGCCTTCAACACTCAGCTGAGGTTTGCTGTACACTGCGTAGGAGCCCAGGATCAGTGCCCAGTAAACGCTCAATCCGCGTACTCGTCCGTGAAGTGAGATAAACACTGAGCTGTCGTTTACCATCCTTGCAGTCGACACAGTTGGCACGGCTTAAATGCAGTTGATAGAGTCCAAAGGGTAGTCCGTCTATTTTCTACGCCGTCTATTTTCAGAGCTGTGTGGTACTGCGTAGCAAAAGTTGGAAGTACCCGCTTCTTCGATGGTCGTTATAGTCCGATGAATGCAGAACTCGGTCTGGTTCTGCGCTAGCTCTCTTTGGCTTAAAGCAGCCATAAACTTAATTTGCTGAATGGTTGCGCCTGACTACGAGCTACACTTGAGTGTAAGTTCTCGCAGCAGTGTACATAATGCATTGATTCTGTGCTGTATGTATAGGACTGCCGCTAGAAAGAGACAGAGGACACCATGACTAAAAATTCATCAAAATGCATATCGGATTGGGCTTCAAAAACAAGTGTACACACACTTGGAGACCTACTCTAACGAGATCAGAAAGGAGTCTGATTTTACATTTTTAAACGAGTCCCATCAGATGTTTAAGAGGGAGGAACAAAATTTTGGTGGAAGTCACCTCGTCATCTCATTAATTATTTCACTTATGTGTGAGGAGAGATCGGTTCAAATTCCTACCAAATTATTGGATTGCGTAGTGAAGCTCATTTTCTATGCGTCCCAATAGAAATTGATGACCGGAGGGAATCCCGCAGCCGAGAGGGCGCCAGTGGCTAACACTTGACAGGGGCTATAACTTTCGAGAGAATTGTAGTTTCCAAATTGACATTTGCTACGATATACATTTTTCCGAAATTTACAACTTCTGTCTTGTGACATTCAAACCATGGCGCCAAACTGCCCTATCTCGTCTGTGAGGAGCATCATAACAATAACTCACCATACATATAGCTTACATTCAGTAATTACTACTCCCCCGTCTTTCATTCCTGGGGCTAACCCGGGACAATGAACAATAATTGCATTATGTGCAAATAGGTTATGCTTCATAACATATTCACCCTCACCACCAGGGGAAAATAAGTCAAGCTAGGTTTACATGACACACTATAGAAAAGGGTTACGTATATTTTCTGTGATACTTTACATACTGTCTGAAATCGTTGTTGTAACACCAAAAATTATTCGTTTATCAATTTACAATTCCTCAGAGTTTGTGCTCTGCTTCAAGTAACTGCATCATCACTATATAGTTATACACATTAATTCAAATCAATTATATGGTTTTCATGGTTGAAATATCTCATACAATCACCAGTGAGACTAACAGTTCCAATATATATATATATATATATATATATATATATATATATATATATAATAAAAAGGTTTCAAGGTCCAATGAAAGTAAAGTGAGAAGCTGTAACTCGAAAAACCTAACTTTCAACCTAAGTATAAAACAGCAAATCTTCACGCAAATGGAAAAAAAATACAAATTTCGTATCATCAAGTCTAAGAAAAATATCAAAAAACAAAGGTATGAAATCGATAAAAGAAAAACAGATGAAATTCAAGCACAGACGCTATACACGTCGACAAGGCTCTAAGCCTAAATCAGGATTTATTCACTTCTTCAAAACTCGTTTTCAAGTCCAAGTGTCTTATAGAAGCAAATACAAAAATGTATGTTTCTGAAGAAATAGATAGATTATATCTATAAACTATTTCTACTTGGACTATATACATAAAGAAGAAAAAATAATAGAAAAAAAGGATACCTTTTAGGAGGAATCTAACTGATCTAGGAATCTAACTGATAGGAATCTAACTGAAAAAATGCACGAACCTATCGAGCACGAAAACACAGAAAGAAGTGACAAGTGTTGCCATACAAAAAAATGAGTAAATAGGATTTTGCATTGTCATGCCTATTTACTCATTTTTTTAAATTTGCATATTTGCAAAGTATCCTTAATTTTATAAGTTTGCTACGGTATTTATAAAATACACACACATACACACATATATATATATATATATATATATATATATATATATATATATATATATATATATATGTATGTACATCAAAGGCAAGATTTCACTTATCATTTGCCAAAATTCAAAATTCCATCACAGCCGTGACGCTATTTTACAAAGGCGCTCCACAGTAAAACAAAAAAAACACAGCCTAGAAAAACGCTCTTTTATCTTCTCTGTTTACATTCAGTCATTTCGGTCAGTTGCTGTAAAAAAAACACTGGTCGTAACAGCCCGATGAATGCAAACGCAGTCTGGTTCTGCCCTAGTTCGCTTTGGCTTAGAGCGGCAATAAACTTAATTTGCTGAATGGTTGCGCCTGACTGCGAGCTACACCTGAGTGTATGTGCTCCCACGGCGTACAAAAAGCGTTGGTTTCGTGCTGTATACATAGGGCTGCCGCTAGAGAGTGGCAGGGGACACAGTGACTAAAAATGCATCAAAATGAATATCGGATCGGGCTACAAAAATAAGTGTACATACACTTGGAAACCTACTCTAACCAGATTAGAAAGGAGTCTGTTTTTACATTTTTAATGTCAAGTCCTTTCAGATTTTGAAGAGGAAGGTACGAAATTGGGGTGGCGCAACCAATCAGCGAGTGATCTCATCCTCTCATTCGTTATTTCACTTATGTGTCAGGAAAGGTCGATTTTATTTCCGACCAAATTACTGGATTGCGTATTGACGCTCATTTTCTAAGCGCCCCAATAGAAATTGATGACCGGAGGGATTCGCATAGCCGGGATATCCCGACCGGGCCCCGGGGTGAGCTAACGCTTGAAAGAGGCTATAAATTTGGAGAGATTTGTAGTTCCCAAATTGACATTTGTACGACATCTCTTTGTCTGAAATTTACATCTTCTCTCTTTTAACCATTCAAGCCATGGCGCCGAACTGTCCCATCTCGTCTGGGAGGAGCATCGTAGCAATAACTTACCATACATATAGTCTACATTGAGTAATTACTCCCCCCCCCCTTTCATTCATAGGGATGTCCCGGTGCAATGAACAGTAATTGCATTATGTGCAAATATATTATATTTCATATCAGTATTCAAGGTCTGGTTTCGAGCTTATTATATTCGCATGAGCATGGAGTAGTTATTTTCTTCAATGGGAGAAAGAAACCTTACTATGGGCAACAATGGCAAGTTATCTCGGTGCCATTCATATCAGCTAACCCATATTAATGGCGCAGAATAAGCATGGAATTGCTCCACAGATGACGTTACCTTCAACAGAAGTGTAATCTCAATTTCATCTCCATGGCGGATTCTGTAACTGTGTATAGAAGTATTGTGGTATTGTAAAAAATCGATGTTCACGAAAAATTACACTTTTCGGTATGGACTAAAAGTTTTTAAGGTAACGTGAATTTCTGTTTTTAGAGTTTTAGATTTAATTTTGAGTGCATAACAGCAATAACTTGAAATCGTGGATAAAACAGTGGCGTAACTAGATTTTTGGCACCCTGGAGCAACAAATTTCAGGACGCACCCTTTCCAATAATTCATAGTCTTTAATACTTAAACCATAAATGTGTTCAGTATTAAAAGCGCTCTCTTATTATTCAGCGCCCTGGAACGATCGCTTCATTCTGCTGGTACACCACTGGTATAGATGGTACACCACTGGTATAGATCCTGGATATATTGGAAAACGCATTACATGCTATGATTTGATCCCTGGAGTTAGAAAGAAGGAGATAAAACTCCTATGGATGAAACGTTTGAAAATATCATGCCTTGAGAATTATATCTCGGTGTCACTAGTGTTAGTAAAGTAGCTGCTACTATCAGTTGACACAATAGAAATGCGTCGTTGTATTTAGTATATGTAATATTGATTATTTTTAAATTAAGAGTTCTCTAATTATGAGTATAATTAACCAGTATTTTTTCATAGTTGTAGGGTAGAGTTCAGAATATAGGGAGATAAAAATCAATTGAAAGGTGTAGTTCTTTTGAATACATAGGGATATTCGTTATTGGTTCAATTTTACTTTGGATTGCGATAATATGTTATTTTTATAAAAGTAAATTAGTTATGCCTTCCGCCACAGAAATCCATACAATGCAGGGTTACTTATATTATCCCACCGCGACCTGAATTATTGTCTCAAACGATGTTGGCGTTTTTTTACTATGAACTTTTAACTCCTTGCTTTTACCTCCATGATTTGCACCGTTATTACCAAAAAAAGTAGTTCTTTTAAATTAATTTACAAAGAACAGAGTGAATAAATATATGTGAATGGAGTTCAATATTTGCATTCGTTTAAATGCTATGACGCCATAAAAAATGGCATATTTAAATTTTCGAGTTATTGTTCCAATGTGAAAAAATATATTCAACGATTTTGATAAAACTGTTAAAAATATACATTCATTACAGTAATGTTTCCCATTTCGAGGTTCCCGCAACTCTAGGAGTAAATAGTTAAATGGATACGTAGCTTAATTTGACAAATTGAAGTTTTTACTGACAGAAACAATGAATTAAAATTTAAAACAGAATTTTTAAAAGAGACTGTTAATGGAAAGGCGTCCTACATACCAAAGAAGGGATTTTAAAAATTCTAGTAATTAAGTTATTTCAGTAAATCTTTATTTTGCCTCAGATAATTTCTTAGTTTAGAACTTAAGGACAGTAACTCGCTTCAGAAATATATATGAAGATTTGAACAAGGCATTACAAAATTTCAAACATATTGGTAGCGCAAAATGACACCAAATTCATAATTAATTCACTGAATAAATTCTATATATCAATTTAAGAATAAAACAAATACGTAATACAAGTGCGTTACGCCCTGCGTTGCCCATTCAAAATGCATTTGTTCATTCTCATCAATTATGCAAAATAATTTTATCTTCAGAACAAATGTTTTCATACAGAAGATTTAATTTCACTATTATATCTGATGAAATTTGACAGCCTGCTTTAGAATGCAATTAGAATGCAATATTGAATCAAAACAATCCAAACTCTGTCATATAAAACGACCAGCAACTATAGCATAATCCGCTCGCGATGAGGAAATACACTATAAATATAAACTTCTGCAAAATGGTACAATAAATCAAAATAATATATAAATTAATATATCACCTTCTAAAAAGGGGTACGCGAATGTTAAGTTTAGCAAATACTGCATACAGCCCGTAACTGAAGTCACGTGTTATTGCCACTGACGTCACCCAGTCTGGCCACTAGAAACTAAATATCTTGTTACAAAGCAACCGAGTCATTCGATGCATTTATAGCAAAAATCGCTTATCTTAGTATAAAAAAAGAATTTGTGCTTTAACCTTTCCAAATGAAATAGAAAGTTGAATTCAAGGAAGAAAACCCAAAGTGTTCTCAGATAACTAATAAAAATAGAGAAAATTGCGAAAGATAATCTTCTAAGTTCTTTTTCGAGTTAGGTTTAAGCTGTAGTCTCTAATTTAGGGAAAAGTAAGGGGATATAAAAGCTGCAGTCTATTTTAGTACACTGCAGCAAAAAGATAATGTTAAATCGGCAGAGAAGCATTTTGTCCTTTTCTCTTTTTAGTGGTGACTTTGTGATTCACTGTGCATTTTCTAAAAAAATATCGTAATGCTACATTTGTATTGTTTAATTTATTCAAGACGAAAACTTGCGTTATATAAATAATCCATAATGTAGACATTTTAGTTTTGACTAATGAAAAATGTTTCACAAATGGCTAAATATCTTATATTTTGGAAGATAAAATGGCGAAAGAGTAGATTTAGCTAAAAAGGGAGATTTGCAAGATATTGGATTTTGGTACATAGCCAAATAAGCCTATAAACATTTTCACTTGGAAAGATTGAACAAACGAAATAGATATTTTAAACTGTATAAATTACTAGCCATTGTCCCCGCGCTTTGCACGTTATTAATGACTAGTGATCACAAAATGTGACAGCTGCACACTTCATAAAAATCTGAATATCAAAAATATTTTCTAAATTTATGCATTAATGATGAAATAGCCCACATTTTTTAAAGACAAAGGAGTATAAGATTTTTTCATATCCCTTTTTATTGTCAGATCTAATTCGAATGTTCAAAATTCTCGAATAATTCTCTGCTTAATTCTGGTTCGCTGGTGCGCTCGATTCGTTGGTTCGCTCGAATAATTCTCGAATATATAAGCTGAGACAGATTGAATGAGATTAAAATTAAAATTATAACCTAAGTATAAGTGCTCGATAATTAAACGAAGTGATTTTCAATTATTCCCCTTTATACTATAAATCAGATTTCTGAAATTTTAAATTTTCCCTTTACTTTGAAGTTGAGGCAGATCAAATTACACCAAAACCGTGGTTCTAACTATGGAAGAGCTCAATAATATTAATACATCACTCCTCACTCACTCAGTAAGTCTGTCAGTCAGTTCAACGATTATTAACCAGATTATAATTACAATTCATTAAAGATGTTGCAAATTTTAGCCATGTGTGACGAAAATAAAAAAAGACTGTCTGCAGAATTTTGACATCTAGATAGACCACAGTGTGAGACCAGGAGACATTTATAAAGTTTTGAGATTTATACGATATGTACAACGAAATAAAGTGCGGACACGTAGACGCCATTTTATGACAGGCTTGGCCCGGGAGGTCATGATCCCAATAAATTCAGTTCACATAAATCGCAGGTGTGGTTGGGGCAGAGAAATATCCTTAGAGAATAAGTCTTAAACCAAACAGCATTGGATAATAAAGTGGCCAATGAAGACTTGTTGCTATACCGCCTTGAGGAGCAATCAATAGAGATACGAAGGATGTACCTTGACCTCAGGCAAAATGTTGTGGCAACAAGAAGAGAATTCAAGCTATATTCAGTCAATTGAAAGGAAATGACTGTCTAAGAAGGTGTTTTTCCAGTCTCAATTGGAGACTAGGCTTTCCCAAGTGTTGTATTCAGTAGACTTGCAGTACATAATGTCTGAGATTGTGCTTTAAGTAAATTGGAGTCCAGAATGTCCAAGAGAGCATTTCATAAGCAGTGACTGTCCTGTAGCTAAATAATATTCAGGCAATGAATGTTCAAGAGTGAGATCATAAGCAAAAGATTGTGTAGTGGTTATGTTAAAATTTGAGAGTGTTTAAGAATAGAGAAAGCTGACCCCAAAATGGCAAAAAAAAGCAACGGCCATGCAAATATACGGCCATGCTAAAAAGCAACGGCCATGCAAATATACGGCCATGCAAAAAAGCAACGGCCATGCAACGGTATGTGCAAATCTACATATACAATATTAGGTCAGATATCTGATTTGCGGTATCTCAGACGTGCATTTTCTCCTCCTTAAGAGTGTATATAAAATTAATGTAAGTTTAACCGTAATAATACTATGTGTTAATAAATAATGTTTATGTTCAAAGTTAAAATTGTGAAATTCAATGTGTAGTATGTTAATTAATGATTATATTTTAGGAACTCGTACAAAGGAATAATGGTGGATTGTTGCAATACATTCAATTATGAGCTTAATGTTTAGCATCTTTACTTCCTTTTCCGTACACCACACACAGCTTCACACATTTTTATGTATTTCAAAGAGCAAACAATCAGTTGGGCTTGGTTAACAAGATTTTGAAGTCAATATAGACCTACACAGATCTTAATGGCTTATGTACAATGCATGTGAGGATAAATATGCGCGTCACGGGGTTGACGTGGCAATAATCAAACAATTCATGACAATATATGTCAAGTATGAATAGAATTCAGAGTTCGAGACAATGAAATATACATTGCCTCGAATGATATGTCCAGAGAAATCAATTTTGACATTAAACCTAACTAATATTTATGTTGCCACGATAAATATGTACCACACCGGTTAACCATCGCATGCGATACTAGCTGTAATGGAACACCGCAAGCAATTACGCTCCTATGTATTAGCAGCCAGTAAAGACAGCGATGTGGGTGTAATGCTTGCAGGAGCAGAAATCGAGGAGAAGCCAGAAAAGAAGTGATGAAGCAAGTTCATATGATTTAGTCAGTTTTTGCTAAAAAAGACACTGGTGACTCCACGGAGAGAAAGTGTGCATTTACAAGTTAAGCAGTCGACTGGGTAAGCCTTTAAGATATACTTAGCGACAGTGCTTTAAACTTTACCAATCCTGATCATTTCATATATAATAAATTTCCTATTTATTTTATTATTGACCATTTATGAAATATTTACATAAGCGTAAGATTAAAAGTTCTCCGTATTGTTTTTATATTCAGCTTGGTAATGTTGACCACTGCGGTTTTCAATGTATACATACAATTAATTACCATTTGTCTCAGCCCAATGATATAAATAGGGGTGCTTGGCTTTCTAGAGTCATTGGAAATGTCAACATTTTTACTAGATTTAAGGAGTGTATAATTACCGATGGTCGAATATCCGACAGTCTTAATTAATCTTTTGGGGTTTTCCTTTTATTTAATGTTTTATTTCTATTATATTTCATTGTTATTTAGGTTAATTGCTTTTAGTTTTCACAATGTGTTAATTAATTGATTTATTTATTTTTAATTTTATTCCGTTCTTTGCATAAACTAGATTCTCAAAATTGTTGGGCGTATTGTTCGTGAGGAATATTTTCCAGTTCGAGTCAACGATTTGTACAATTTTAGATTTCTATATTTTGCTTGTTGATATCTATTTTGTTATTGATATTATGTTTTATTGTTATTTCTGTGTTATTCTGTTCTATTGTTTTTCTGGGTTGTTCTGTTATATTGCTATTTCTATTTTTATTTCTGACCATCCGTTTTAACTGTTATACACCTTTTGGGCGTGTTATACGGCCTGTGCAATAAATAGAAAAACTATAATGTTATAAAATTTGTAACCTGTAAACAGCATTTTATAGATGATAGTATGTTTCCGTTCTGATTTTAATGATTCAAATTCTCAAAAACATCGATCTTATAAAGTTATATTTTCAAGAAAGCATATGTATTCAAATAACTCAATCATATTTACAAAATTCATCTTCACAGAATTCATCATATTTCTTTTTGCAGATATCAATATACATGGACCGGTGTTGGGCTTGTCAGTAGATAATAGGCAGTACATTCAATGG
This sequence comes from Amaurobius ferox, assembly GCA_951213105.1. Taxonomy (NCBI): domain Eukaryota; kingdom Metazoa; phylum Arthropoda; class Arachnida; order Araneae; family Amaurobiidae; genus Amaurobius; species Amaurobius ferox. Next base: position 72,230,784 of record OX578136.1, read on the forward strand.
CAGAAGAACGTACTTTATGCCACAATTTCTACTAAGTAGACGGCTCCAAATCCATTAGATAGATTGATAGATTCCAATCTATTTGAGACTAAACGTTCTGTGAGTATGAAATTCATCGGTTTAGCCAAGTTCAGCCTGAGATCAATCTCAAGCTGAACTTGGCTGAACTTGGCTGAGAACTTGGCTGAGAAGAATTTTGAAGCTGATAGCGGGATGGTAATAAAATTGTGTGCCCTCATGCAGGTTTCTTGATATCCTCCCATATTTCTTACATTCAATACTAACGAGGGCATACTAAGTTCGGAGATCCAGAGTTCGATTCCCGGTTGGGGGGGAGCAAGGTTTTTTACACTCTAAAGCATAAATACTATTATATGCGATGAGGACGCGATTGTAGCAAACATTACGGCTTTCCGTACAATTTGCTACACCACACCTCACAGAAATCAATTCAAACAATTTTACATGTAATTCAAAATCATGTAATACTTTTTCGATACGATAAACACTAGCTACAGTTTTCATCGATTTGTTGTCCAGTCGTCATCGATATCTCGTTCAGAAGATCAGTCGTGTGTGTGCCTGGGTTCGATTCTTACATTACGTTGGGATTGCATTGGATTCCTTTTTATTCCTGAATTCTTTTATTTCCAGGATTTGTTCCCGATTTTCATTCCCTTCACAACTCAGAGGCTTTTTCCATGTCATTTATTTTATTGCCTTGCTGGAAAGATTGGGAGATATATTAACATTGCATGAACTGTAAAATAAACTAAGTACTTAGTTAAAGAATATTTTAAGACTCAGATTTCTGTTCTTTCTATGTTGTTGTTTATTTTATTAAATTCGGGAAATTTATGTTTTATATAGGATTTCTGGGAAATCCGTATCAGGAGATATTTTTCGAGAATGAAGAGAACCCCATGGCACTACACGATGATACAATATAAGGGGGGCTAATTTTCCTTTGAGCGGGCTATCTTGCTCCGTTTTAAAGATAGCGAATAAAATCCATAACAAATTTGTAGAGTGTTCCCAAACTAGCATAAACATGTGTTTGTTCGATAGGAAAAGCTGCAAATAATGGTTCAAAATATATTTTTGAAAACATGCAATTCTCTAAACTACTAAATCGTCTAGAGACAATATTTGACAAACTATGTAATACATTTTGTTTCAATGCTAACTGTTTTATTTAGCAGACGATATATCGGTAGACATCATCCTAATCGAACGCAGAAAAATAAATCAACTAATCTGAGGTTGTGAAGAACATTTCATCTTCCATATTGTTTTCTTATGGTATATGTTTTTCCGTTCGTCTTATTTTTATTTCTATTTTATGAACCATGTCTACTATTAAGAATATTGAGACAGAAATGCTAGTGCAGCTGACCGATTAAGATTTATTTAAGGGGGTGTAGAATCTATTTCCTTAGAATCTACGTCCAACTTTTCTCCTTCGAACATACACAATTTTATACTAACTTTGCACTAATTTTATACTAATTTTGCAAATATCTGCAACTTTGTAATTGACATTTTCTCTCTATCTCTATGAGGGAGCGACATATCTTCCTCTCCCCATAAAAAGGGAATTCATTATACCGAAAGTTGTCTCGTTGTGTATTGGTATAGGGTTTTCTATGCAGCTACATTAAAAATAACTCTGATTCAGGCAGCACATGATTTTCCTTATATAATGCAATAAATTTACTGCTTTTATAGTCAAAAAATAATGTATAAGATCCACGGTATTGTATTTTTAACGTTGAATTGTACATTTGGCGATTTTCCGGATGACAACCTACTTCAAAATATCTTATTAGCTTATATTTTGCGCAAATCTAAATAAACAATTTTCAATATTGATAGCATCCTCAATAAGCGACATAGTTTATATATATATTAAAATATTTAAATAATTAGTTCATCAATTAGACGTTATTTTTTAAATTTTGACGATATTTTCGTCAATCTGGGGTGAAATATCTCCAAATTGACAATACGTCGCTAGATTATTCTCCAAGTTCATCAAATGCATTAACAAGTTCTATAGACAAACGGAAAGAAAATCATTTCTTATATACTAGAAGACATAGCCGTCATATAACGGAAATCAAAATTTACGAAACATTACTTCCCATTCGGCGTCATTTTTATCATTTTGGCGACATCTTTGTTACTTTGGCAAAATTTAATATAGTCGCCAAGTCGGCTACATCCAGCTGAATTTCTCGCCAAGCGTTACTGGACGGACGGACGGAAAAATGGGTTATTCTTATAGTCTACCTTTATGTTCTTTCCAAGATATTGAACTCAATTAGTCATCATTTCATTGATTTAGCGTCGGTTTTATCAAAACACATTTTTCAAAAAAATTATCAAAAAGTCATATAAAATAAAATAAAAATATTTCCTATTGAGAAACATGTTCACTTTTCATATGTAATACCATGCGATAAATTGTGTGAAATCATTCTCGTGGATCTAGCTCGTTCCATTCATGAAAAAAGACTTTGAGCAATACTTTCGTATTTGAACGCCAATAGTCATTTATCTGCTGTAAGAATAACTTATTTCTTCGTCCATAACGGTTGGCGAGTGTTTGGCAACGAATTTGGTGGAATGTCGTCAACTTGGCGACTTTTTTAAATGTTAAATTTACGAAAATCTCTCCAAATGGATAAAAATGACGCTAAATCAATGACGACTCATTGATGATGATGACATGGAAAATGACGACTCATTGACGAAAATTCAGTATCTTGGAAAGAATATAAATAACTACTATAAAAATAATCTATTTTTTTACTGTAAAAGTAGAAAATTCATTGCATTATATAAATAAAGTCATTTGCTGCCCACATCAGATTTGTTTATATTTCATTAAAAGTATAAAAAGTATTGTATGAAAGTGTTAAAACTATTTATTTTGCTATAAAAGCTGTAGACAATTAATATCAACGAATCCTTTAATATGATATATTTAGTCTCTTCACAAGAATTATGTTCTTAATTTGGACAAATTCACAAAAACATATGTTTGATGTAAAAATATAATAAACAATTTATTAAAATTCTGTGTCTCAAACCCTATATAATATTTTTAAAGATTACAGCAAAGCAATTTTCAGCATTTCATAAATTTCTAAAATTACCTATGATTGGAGTTTCTATAACGTTAACGGAAATAAACAGGAGTTGAGAGAGAACATCTTTAATACATTCAAGATTACATGTAACATTAATTCCCGGCCTAGTCCTCAATTTATTAAAGTTTAACTCAATATTTAAGAACTATACTAAATCATGTGACACTTTTCTGATGAAGATCATAGCCCAAACTCTGGTCAATTTGTTGAGTGCGCTCAATTTCCAAGTCATTCCTTATCTGGGTTCGATTTTCATATTCCATTATAGTCAAATTGAATTAGATTCCTGTATTTAATATTCATTGATATTGCTTTCATTTGCAGAAAGGTCTTCGGTTATCTTTATCTAAAAAATATCTTTATTTTTTTCCCGCCGCTCCCTTTACAGCAATTCAAGAAAGTACATGTGGGTTAATCAGAATTAATTTACTTGGTCGTCTCACAAATTACAAAAATGAATATATATATATATATATATATATATGTATATATATATATATATATATATATATATATATATATATATATATATATATATATATATATATATATATATATATATATATATATATATATATATATATATATATATATATATATATATATATATATATATATATATATATATATATATAGTGAACAACTGTGCATTCATGTGTGCGTAAATATACCTGTCTGCGAAATGTACATATTCATTCTACCTCAATTCATCAGATTTTTGTGCCCAATTCGTCAATTTTAGGTTATACATAAGGTACGTTAATGCTAATTTAATTTTGTGCAAATTCAAAAAATGAACATTTTTAAATGACTGACAAAATAAATAAAAGTTATCCATATACTTTAAGACAACTAAAGTGGTCACTTTAGTATCTGCAGTCCAGTGTCTATTTTACTAGCGAATAGTGGCACTGCTTTAGTGCGTTAGTTTGGCTTACTACTCTAGTGAGTTCTGTGAACGGTCCTGGCCGCATGCTGTAAAGGGAATGACTTCATACACAGATCAATTGGCAGCTTTATTATGTAGGTTAAATCGCTGAAGCTATTTCAAGAACTAGTTGTAAGAAACACGATAGAATGCAAGAGACACGGGTAGCAAAAAATACGCATGGCAACATTAACTGCAGTGACAGTGCATTTAAAGGTTATTCCATGCTAATAGGTGCACAGTAAGCTCAAAACAGATCTATAGATTATGTTATCTGCAAAGTTAGTGTCTTCCGTAAGACTTACTTACCCATATAAGTGTCGTAAAATAAGCTCTTATGAGCAAAGTTCGTAAAGCAGAGAAAGAGGGAAAAGGGGAATTTTGTGCAAATTCAAAAAATGAACATTTTTAAATGACTGACAAAATAAATAAAAGTTATCCATATACTTTAAGACAACTAAAGTGGTCACTTTAGTATCTGCAGTCCAGTGTCTATTTTACTAGCGAATAGTGGCACTGCTTTAGTGCGTTAGTTTGGCTTACTACTCTAGTGAGTTCTGTGAACGGTCCTGGCCGCATGCTGTAAAGGGAATGACTTCATACACAGATCAATTGGCAGCTTTATTATGTAGGTTAAATCGCTGAAGCTATTTCAAGAACTAGTTGTAAGAAACACGATAGAATGCAAGAGACACGGGTAGCAAAAAATACGCATGGCAACATTAACTGCAGTGAAAGTGCATTTAAAGGTTATTCCATGCTAATAGGTGCACAGTAAGCTCAAACCAGATCTATAGATTATGTTATCTGCAAAGTTAGTGTCTTCCGTAAGACTTACTTACCCATATAAGTGTCGTAAAATACGCTCTTATGAGCAAAGTTCGTAAAGCAGAGAAAGAGGGAAAAGGGGAATTTTGTGCAAATTCAAAAAATGAACATTTTTAAATGACTGACAAAATAAATAAAATTTATCCATATACTTTAAGACAACTAAAGTGGTCACTTTAGTATCTGCAGTTCAGTGTCCATTTTACTAGCGAATAGTGGCACTGCTTTAGTGCGTTAGTTTGGCTTACTACTCTAGTGAGTTCTGTGAACGGTCCTGGCCGCATGCTGTAAAGGGAAAAACTTCATACACAGATCAATTGGCAGCTTTATTATGTATGTTAAATCGCTGAAGCTATTTCAAGAACTAGTTGTAAGAAACACGATAGAATGCAAGAGACACGGGTAGCAAAAAATACGCATGACAACATTAACTGCAGTGACAGTGCATTTAAAGGTTATTCCATGCTAATAGGTGCACAGTAAGCTCAAACCAGATCTATAGATTATGTTATCTGCAAAGTTAGTGTCTTCCGTAAGACTTACTTACCCATATAAGTGTCGTAAAATAAGCTCTTATGAGCAAAGTTCGTAAAGCAGAGAAAGAGGGAAAAGGGGAATTTTGTGCAAATTCAAAAAATGAACATTTTTAAATGACTGACAAAATAAATAAAAGTTATCCATATACTTTAAGACAACTAAAGTGGTCACTTTAGTATCTGCAGTCCAGTGTCTATTTTACTAGCGAATAGTGGCACTGCTTTAGTGCGTTAGTTTGGCTTACTACTCTAGTGAGTTCTGTGAACGGTCCTGGCCGCATGCTGTAAAGGGAATGACTTCATACACAGATCAATTGGCAGCTTTATTATGTATGTTAAATCGCTGAAGCTATTTCAAGAACTAGTTGTAAGAAACACGATAGAATGCAAGAGACACGGGTAGCAAAAAATACGCATGACAACATTAACTGCAGTGACAGTGCATTTAAAGGTTATTCCATGCTAATAGGTGCACAGTAAGCTCAAACCAGATCTATAGATTATGTTATCTGCAAAGTTAGTGTCTTCCGTAAGACTTACTTACCCATATAAGTGTCGTAAAATAAGCTCTTATGAGCAAAGTTCGTAAAGCAGAGAAAGAGGGAAAAGGGGAATTTTGTGCAAATTCAAAAAATGAACATTTTTAAATGACTGACAAAATAAATAAAATTTATCCATATACTTTAAGACAACTAAAGTGGTCACTTTAGTATCTGCAGTCCAGTGTCTATTTTACTAGCGAATAGTGGCACTGTTTTAGTGCGTTAGTTTGGCTTACTACTCTAGTGAGTTCTGTGAACGGTCCTGGCCGCATGCTGTAAAGGGAATGACTTCATACACAGATCAATTGGCAGCTTTATTATTTATGTTAAATCGCTGAAGCTATTTCAAGAACTAGTTGTAAGAAACACGATAGAATGCAAGAGACACGGGTAGCAAAAAATACGCATGACAACATTAACTGCAGTGACAGTGCATTTAAAGGTTATTCCATGCTAATAGGTGCACAGTAAGCTCAAACCAGATCTATAGATTATGTTATCTGCAAAGTTAGTGTCTTCCGTAAGACTTACTTACCCATATAAGTGTCGTAAAATAAGCTCTTATGAGCAAAGTTCGTAAAGCAGAGAAAGAGGGAAAAGGGGAATTTTGTGCAAATTCAAAAAATGAACATTTTTAAATGACTGACAAAATAAATAAAATTTATCCATATACTTTAAGACAACTAAAGTGGTCACTTTAGTATCTGCAGTCCAGTGTCTATTTTACTAGCGAATAGTGGCACTGCTTTAGTGCGTTAGTTTGGCTTACTACTCTAGTGAGTTCTGTGAACGGTCCTGGCCGCATGCTGTAAAGGGAATGACTTCATACACAGATCAATTGGCAGCTTTATTATGTATGTTAAATCGCTGAAGCTATTTCAAGAACTAGTTGTAAGAAACACGATAGAATGCAAGAGACACGGGTAGCAAAAAATACGCATGACAACATTAACTGCAGTGACAGTGCATTTAAAGGTTATTCCATGCTAATAGGTGCACAGTAAGCTCAAACCAGATCTATAGATTATGTTATCTGCAAAGTTAGTGTCTTCCGTAAGACTTACTTACCCATATAAGTGTCGTAAAATAAGCTTTTATGAGCAAAGTTCGTAAAGCAGAGAAAGAGGGAAAAGGGGAATTTTGTGCAAATTCAAAAAATGAATATTTTTAAATGACTGACAAAATAAATAAAATTTATCCATATACTTTAAGACAACTAAAGTGGTCACTTTAGTATCTGCAGTCCAGTGTCTATTTTACTAGAGAATAGTGGCACTGCTTTAGTGCGTTAGTTTGGCTTACTACTCTAGTGAGTTCTGTGAACGGTCCTGGCCGCATGCTGTAAAGGGAATGACTTCATACACAGATCAATTGGCAGCTTTATTATGTATGTTAAATCGCTGAAGCTATTTCAAGAACTAGTTGTAAGAAACACGATAGAATGCAAGAGACACGGGTAGCAAAAAATACGCATGACAACATTAACTGCAGTGACAGTGCATTTAAAGGTTATTCCATGCTAATAGGTGCACAGTAAGCTCAAACCAGATCTATAGATTATGTTATCTGCAAAGTTAGTGTCTTCCGTAAGACTTACTTACCCATATAAGTGTCGTAAAATAAGCTCTTATGAGCAAAGTTCGTAAAGCAGAGAAAGAGGGAAAAGGGGAATTTTGTGCAAATTCAAAAAATGAACATTTTTAAATGACTGACAAAATAAATAAAATTTATCCATATACTTTAAGACAACTAAAGTGGTCACTTTAGTATCTGCAGTCCAGTGTCTATTTTACTAGCGAATAGTGGCACTGCTTTAGTGCGTTAGTTTGGCTTACTACTCTAGTGAGTTCTGTGAACGGTCCTGGCCGCATGCTGTAAAGGGAATGACTTCATACACAGATCAATTGGCAGCTTTATTATGTATGTTAAATCGCTGAAGCTATTTCAAGAACTAGTTGTAAGAAACACGATAGAATGCAAGAGACACGGGTAGCAAAAAATACGCATGACAACATTAACTGCAGTGACAGTGCATTTAAAGGTTATTCCATGCTAATAGGTGCACAGTAAGCTCAAACCAGATCTATAGATTATGTTATCTGCAAAGTTAGTGTCTTCCGTAAGACTTACTTACCCATATAAGTGTCGTAAAATAAGCTCTTATGAGCAAAGTTCGTAAAGCAGAGAAAGAGGGAAAAGGGGAATTTTGTGCAAATTCAAAAAATGAACATTTTTAAATGACTGACAAAATAAATAAAAGTTATCCATATACTTTAAGACAACTAAAGTGGTCACTTTAGTATCTGCAGTCCAGTGTCTATTTTACTAGCGAATAGTGGCACTGCTTTAGTGCGTTAGTTTGGCTTACTACTCTAGTGAGTTCTGTGAACGGTCCTGGCCGCATGCTGTAAAGGGAAAAACTTCATACACAGATCAATTGGCAGCTTTATTATGTATGTTAAATCGCTGAAGCTATTTCAAGAACTAGTAGTAAGAAACACGACAGAATGCAGGAGACACGGGTAGCAAGAAATACGCATGACATCATTAACTGCAGTGACAGTGCAATTAAAGGTTATTCCATGCTAATAGGTGCACAGTAAGCTCAAACCAGATCTATAGATTATGTTATCTGCAAAGTTAGTGTCTTCCGTAAGACTTACTTACCCATATAAGTGTCGTAAAATAAGCTCTTATGAGCAAAGTTCGTAAAGCAGAGAAAGAGGGAAAAGGGGAATTTTGTGCAAATTCAAAAAATGAACATTTTTAAATGACTGACAAAATAAATAAAAGTTATCCATATACTTTAAGACAACTAAAGTGGTCACTTTAGTATCTGCAGTCCAGTGTCTATTTTACTAGCGAATAGTGGCACTGCTTTAGTGCGTTAGTTTGGCTTACTACTCTAGTGAGTTCTGTGAACGGTCCTGGCCGCATGCTGTAAAGGGAATGACTTCATACACAGATCAATTGGCAGCTTTATTATGTAGGTTAAATCGCTGAAGCTATTTCAAGAACTAGTAGTAAGAAACACGACAGAATGCAGGAGACACGGGTAGCAAGAAATACGCATGACATCATTAACTGCAGTGACAGTGCAATTAAAGGTTATTCCATGCTAATAGGTGCACAGTAAGCTCAAACCAGATCTATAGATTATGTTATCTGCAAAGTTAGTGTCTTCCGTAAGACTTACTTACCCATATAAGTGTCGTAAAATAAGCTCTTATGAGCAAAGTTCGTAAAGCAGAGAAAGAGGGAAAAGGGGAATTTTGTGCAAATTCAAAAAATGAACATTTTTAAATGACTGACAAAATAAATAAAATTTATCCATATACTTTAAGACAACTAAAGTGGTCACTTTAGTATCTGCAGTCCAGTGTCTATTTTACTAGCGAATAGTGGCACTGTTTTAGTGCGTTAGTTTGGCTTACTACTCTAGTGAGTTCTGTGAACGGTCCTGGCCGCATGCTGTAAAGGGAATGACTTCATACACAGATCAATTGGCAGCTTTATTATGTATGTTAAATCGCTGAAGCTATTTCAAGAACTAGTTGTAAGAAACACGATAGAATGCAAGAGACACGGGTAGCAAAAAATACGCATGACAACATTAACTGCAGTGACAGTGCATTTAAAGGTTATTCCATGCTAATAGGTGCACAGTAAGCTCAAACCAGATCTATAGATTATGTTATCTGCAAAGTTAGTGTCTTCCGTAAGACTTACTTACCCATATAAGTGTCGTAAAATAAGCTCTTATGAGCAAAGTTCGTAAAGCAGAGAAAGAGGGAAAAGGGGAATTTTGTGCAAATTCAAAAAATGAACATTTTTAAATGACTGACAAAATAAATAAAATTTATCCATATACTTTAAGACAACTAAAGTGGTCACTTTAGTATCTGCAGTCCAGTGTCTATTTTACTAGCGAATAGTGGCACTGCTTTAGTGCGTTAGTTTGGCTTACTACTCTAGTGAGTTCTGTGAACGGTCCTGGCCGCATGCTGTAAAGGGAATGACTTCATACACAGATCAATTGGCAGCTTTATTATGTATGTTAAATCGCTGAAGCTATTTCAAGAACTAGTAGTAAGAAACACGACAGAATGCAGGAGACACGGGTAGCAAGAAATACGCATGACATCATTAACTGCAGTGACAGTGCAATTAAAGGTTATTCCATGCTAATAGGTGCACAGTAAGCTCAAACCAGATCTATAGATTATGTTATCTGCAAAGTTAGTGTCTTCCGTAAGACTTACTTACCCATATAAGTGTCGTAAAATAAGCTCTTATGAGCAAAGTTCGTAAAGCAGAGAAAGAGGGAAAAGGGGAATTTTGTGCAAATTCAAAAAATGAACATTTTTAAATGACTGACAAAATAAATAAAAGTTATCCATATACTTTAAGACAACTAAAGTGGTCACTTTAGTATCTGCAGTCCAGTGTCTATTTTACTAGCGAATAGTGGCACTGCTTTAGTGCGTTAGTTTGGCTTACTACTCTAGTGAGTTCTGTGAACGGTCCTGGCCGCATGCTGTAAAGGGAATGACTTCATACACAGATCAATTGGCAGCTTTATTATGTAGGTTAAATCGCTGAAGCTATTTCAAGAACTAGTAGTAAGAAACACGACAGAATGCAGGAGACACGGGTAGCAAGAAATACGCATGACATCATTAACTGCAGTGACAGTGCAATTAAAGGTTATTCCATGCTAATAGGTGCACAGTAAGCTCAAACCAGATCTATAGATTATGTTATCTGCAAAGTTAGTGTCTTCCGTAAGACTTACTTACCCATATAAGTGTCGTAAAATAAGCTCTTATGAGCAAAGTTCGTAAAGCAGAGAAAGAGGGAAAAGGGGAATTTTGTGCAAATTCAAAAAATGAACATTTTTAAATGACTGACAAAATAAATAAAAGTTATCCATATACTTTAAGACAACTAAAGTGGTCACTTTAGTATCTGCAGTCCAGTGTCTATTTTACTAGCGAATAGTGGCACTGCTTTAGTGCGTTAGTTTGGCTTACTACTCTAGTGAGTTCTGTGAACGGTCCTGGCCGCATGCTGTAAAGGGAAAGACTTCATACACAGATCAATTGGCAGCTTTATTATGTATGTTAAATCGCTGAAGCTATTTCAAGAACTAGTTGTAAGAAACACGATAGAATGCAAGAGACACGGGTAGCAAAAAATACGCATGACAACATTAACTGCAGTGACAGTGCATTTAAAGGTTATTCCATGCTAATAGGTGCACAGTAAGCTCAAACCAGATCTATAGATTATGTTATCTGCAAAGTTAGTGTCTTCCGTAAGACTTACCCATATAAGTGTCGTAAAATAAGCTCTTATGAGCAAAGTTCGTAAAGCAGAGAAAGAGGGAAAAGGGGAATTTTGTGCAAATTCAAAAAATGAACATTTTTAAATGACTGACAAAATAAATAAAAGTTATCCATATACTTTAAGACAACTAAAGTGGTCACTTTAGTATCTGCAGTCCAGTGTCTATTTTACTAGCGAATAGTGGCACTGCTTTAGTGCGTTAGTTTGGCTTACTACTCTAGTGAGTTCTGTGAACGGTCCTGGCCGCATGCTGTAAAGGGAATGACTTCATACACAGATCAATTGGCAGCTTTATTATGTAGGTTAAATCGCTGAAGCTATTTCAAGAACTAGTAGTAAGAAACACGACAGAATGCAGGAGACACGGGTAGCAAGAAATACGCATGACATCATTAACTGCAGTGACAGTGCAATTAAAGGTTATTCCATGCTAATAGGTGCACAGTAAGCTCAAACCAGATCTATAGATTATGTTATCTGCAAAGTTAGTGTCTTCCGTAAGACTTACTTACCCATATAAGTGTCGTAAAATAAGCTCTTATGAGCAAAGTTCGTAAAGCAGAGAAAGAGGGAAAAGGGGAAAAAATCCTCTTGCTGTCTTTCAAATACATAGTTTTGGCCAGGCTCTGAGATGTCCTTCAATTTGCATCGGGAAATCTGAAGACGAATATGGTGATGCCATATGCTCAAATATTTAATTAAAAACATTTGTGCAGTTTTAGAAAGAAAAATGATACGGATTCAACAGCTATCATTGTACTGCGATGAACCTTTCTCAATATGTTACCGATTTTTGGAATTTTAGGAGATTGGTGCTATTTGTAAAGAGACAAATATCCAAATGAAAGACTGAATCATAAAATTGGATATTGAAAAGCTTATTCTTTATTGAAATTTACTGAAAAGATTGTAACAGCTACAGTTGATTTTATTTTAGAATTTTGGCGTTATTTAAAAATACTCAAATGTGAAATATATGCAAAACTCTAAATTTTATCTACTTTAAAATAAATATTTAATTCATGTGCTGTTTTCAACAACACAAAGCTATATCATTATTTAATAAGTTTAAACAACAAGCGATAAAATATAATTTGAGTTCTCAAAAAAAATAATAATTTACTGTCATTGTCACATTTGTTAATATTTTAAAAGCTAATTTGTGTAAAATTGCAATTAAAACAATTCTTATAATAATCAACTCTGAAAATTTGTAACTCACAAAGCATTTTTGATTATTACTATCAGGTTATTTTTAATTACATTTTAATTGTTAACAGCCCTCGGTCTCCTACTGAGATTGAAATGCTAACTTTCACAGCTGCAGAATTTCTAATTATTTTATCTTAATGCAGCTGCGCAACACATAAATTAAATATAAACAGCATGGGTTAGACTTTTGGGGAACTAAAAACATTTCGGTGCTTGGTGATCTGTCATTGTCATAGGATTTGATGACAAAGAAAATTGGAAGACAGATTTCTTAATGGATATGGAGTATCCTTTTTGATGATATAGACAGAAAAAATCATATTTATATTTTACTTGCGATAGACTACAATGTATGTAATAAGAAAGTATATTGGTGAGGATAGGAATTCGAATTTGATCCAAATTTGAAGTGATATTTGATGTGAAACATCTTAGAGTGTGGGTAGAATAAATCTTGAAAAACATGTGACTTTGATGAAACGTAAGTGGAAGTATACAACGAAAGTGACTTCATTTAGTTACAAATTACCTAACCTAAAATTATTAATATAATTGAAATATGCCGACCTCAGTACAGATATTTTTATATACTGTACCATCTGATTCCATAGACCCTTTAAGCTAAACAAAGTCTATTAGAAAACTGCAAAAAAATTATATTTTAGATTAAACATTTTGAAACATTTACTTAAGTAGCTTTCACTATCGTCAGACACTGCACATTGAAATTTTCCAATCTAAAATATGCGATAACTGTGATGTTCCACACACACACACACACACATATATAACGAATAACAACATTATTCACTAATTTTTTATAATTATCACAAATTGTTCCCTATACATTAGAAATTTTACTTTCCAATATCATGCAAGATATCTGTCATAAGAATTGCGGAATTAGAAATAAATTCATATACATTATTTCAAATATATAAGCAATAACCATAAAGATTAAGCTAGAGCAATTCTGTTTAAAAACTGTAACAAAAATTATATTTTAGATTGAAAATATTGAAACATTTGCACTAATATTTTAGATTCATCACGAATTGTTCTCTATACATTAGACATTTTACTTCCCACTGTCATGCACGATATCCGTTATAAGAATTGCTTAATTTAAAATAAATTCATATAAATTATTTCAATTAACATGAATAAGAATCACACTGACTTTCTTAATTTAATATAATATGTAATTCTATTTTATTATTGTTTGCTAACAAAATCAAAATTTGTTAATTTCTAGTAAAAGTTGTTTGCTGGACACATTGAACACACAAAAATTTTTATGTTAATTTATTATGTTTAAAAACTTCATCGAAAGCAAATGAAATTTATTCAAATGACGTCATCGAAATATAACACGCCTGGCTCTCTCTATAAAATCAGCATTTCATTAAAAAACATTTTTCCATTCATTTCATTCATCACAATACTATAATAATTTATTTTATTTAAAAACTTAAGACCATGGAGGTACAAGTAATTTAACTCTATGTTTAAAACTTCATCGAGAAAATCGTCTGGATATTTGGATATTTCATTCATGTCCGTTATATTACAGACTCCATGAGCTAAACAATTTTGCGTTAAGGAAATGCAGCAATTCTTACACAACTCATTCGACATATTTTGTTGTTTTCGTTTTCCATAGTGAAAATTCGACTTCGTTGTAGAAATAATTAAATTTGGATGATCATTTAAATTCAAATATATTGTAATTGCGTTGTTTCAGTATGTAGATGCGCTGAATTTAAGCAAAAATAAAGCGGCTTTAGGACTGATACAACAGGAAATATGAATTAAAACGAACTTTAAAAATCACGATTTTGACACAAGATGGATGCCATATTTTAATTTGAAGTTGGTCACGTGATCTTTTCATATAATGATCACGTGATCGCATATAAAAGGTGTAGTTATTATTTTAATTTTTATTTAAAAAATATATTTTGTTGAATATATTTTGTTGAATTTTTTTTATATATTTTGTGGGATAATTTGAATATCTCGTAAAACTTCTGAAGCAATTCGTGAATTTTAAATCCACTTAAAAAATGTTTGATAAATTAGGTCCCATAGAGTTCAATGTATTTCATTTTTTCATCCCGGATTCAATCCAAAACTAATTGGGTGATATTATTCATTTATATTCTTATAGGCCCTACAGACCGTCTGAAGAACATACTAAAATTTAATTTTGATAAAATCAATTTTACGGCAGTTATCGTGCTAACGGACAGACAGACAGACATAATTAACAAAGTCATAAACACTTTTCAACTTTGTTGTAAACTGTTAAAAAACACATCAAAATTTAGCTTAAATATTTAATTTGAAATACATATAATTTAACTGTTAGGAATTGTTCTAAAATAACGTTAACGATCTATTAGCTGTCGTGAATGCAGCTTTCGGTAAGTTTTCTGAAAATAAATAAAAGAATATTTAATTTAATCTGGAACTTTCAATTATTTTTTGTTAGCAAATTTTTAATTTTATATTTAATATATTTCGTTTATTTGTTCGTACATTATATTCCATAATTCTTTTGACTGTCTTTTCAATAGTTTGAATATTAAAACATTTTGTTTACTTACCGATCATCCAAATTTGAAAAACATTTTTGCTTACCAATAATACAAATTTGAAAAACTTTTACAATAATTTAAATTTAAAAAATGCTTTGTTTACTTATTTACTCATCCAAATTACAGAACGTTAATTTACTTTTTAATAATTTAAAATTTAAAAAGCATTTGTTTATTACGAATTTTAACTATTAAATGACTCTCTTAGAAGGAAATGGTGACATTATATGCAAAAGGACTGTAATTTGGACTGAACGTAGAGTCAAATTATGTCACATACTCAAAGTGCCACGCACCTTACTTCTTAATTTGCTAGTTATTTGTTTTAGGCTACAAAAATATGACTGTAGATATTGAATACAAATATGCTACATTTAGTTATTTTTGAGTTATCGGATCTCTCTATTATAAAATGTAAGGTCTATATAACGTTTGATTAAGGTTTAATTTAGTTTACGTTCTAAGTTAAATGTACAACTTGATTTGGTTATGTAGACCAATCCTGAGCCAGCTAATAATTTCTACTAGCCTGTTATAGGACAAGATAAGGTTTCGGTTCGGATAAGAGAGCACGGCTTGGGCTTGAGTAGGTGCATGTCCGTGCGCGTAGAAGTTTTGAGTTCCCACATTTGCGAACTGTAACAGGAGCATGCACTTTAAGCCACGTTAGTTGGGTGACCGATTATCTAGCATGAAGTACTAACCGAGATGTGTGCATCATGGTCAAAAGGATCTACTCCATAAAAGTGTCTTCTGGCGTATCCAAACAGATATTAATGAATTGGGTAAGCATTTGCCGTCAGTATTCTATTATTACGAGTATTCCAACTTTCATTTAATAACTAAGCCCGGGTTTATCGAAGTATTTATATTCAATCACGTTACAAGCATGTGCAACTCAATCTCTGTTTTATATAAAAACCTCTTCAGTTTTACAGCCAGTTGCTATATCAGTTATATGCATTGTTAAAAACAGTTTTGATTGAAATACTTAGTCTGTGTGTCTTCATTTGGCCGTAAGACAACTTTAAATTAAGACAAAGGTTTGTAGTATGGTCACTTTTATATGAATACTCTTTAAAAACCCAGCTATATACTCCAGAATGGTCCTGAACAGAGGTCGTACATGACAAGAGTAGAAATATCATCACTGTTTTTACTTTGTTAATTTCTGCTATTACTTTGTTAATGTATCTTTAGAAATATTTTCCCTAGATACCACGAAATGAACACAATCCTGTCGGAAATGTTAGTGTGTAGACTTTTCTTTTCTTGCTACTTATTCCTCACAGTAATGAGATATATACTTATGGACACACCACACAAAAAATTTGTTTAAAAGATGAAATAAATATTCAACAACGACGTCTTAAACACTTTAACATTTATAAATAATAGCAAAACTATCGAAATCTTCACAAAAAATGGCCTTGTGTCTTAATTTATTGACGCGTTTTAAAGGTGATAAATTGAGACTATGTAGAATTTATTCTCCAATACCTTTGACATGAAATTAAAATACGATTCAGTTAAAGAAAAAATGCTGTCTTTATAATCAGGGCAGTTTTGGTCCTTTTTTACCAGTCCCTGACAATGATTAATATGCTACATGGTGTAATAATCTTTGCTGTACCAAATAAAAATATTTATTAATGATGATGGAGTGCTCTTAGTGTGAAAGCACCCATTTTTCTAACAATCACGGAATTCAGTAACATATGAAATAACGACAAATTAACTTGCTAGAAAAGTTTTGCGTAACAAATAGCATACAAAAATGAATTAAAAGAAAAAATGTATGAAGGAGCTTTCACATGGAGTCATTTTTGACTGATCTATTTAGCATTTTTATTCTATTTTGCACACTTATTTCGTACAGTCATACGAACTTTAAAAAAAAAAACCATGGGAGTGACATTTCCAGAACCGTAAATGTAAATATTTAGTGAAATCCTAACTCCTCTAAAAGTTGGTGCTGAATTCATATTAGTCATCAGTTGTGCTCTATGTATAGTCCATTCTGAAAAAAATAGATGCAACATCTTGAGAAAGATAGATCGTCATAGATAGATAGCCAATCTTGAGAAAGAAATGTTTCAAGAATTTTTTGGAATCGATAGTTAGTAAACTACCCTATTAAATTACTCTACCTCCTCCAAAATTTTATACAAAATTATACCAGTTATCAACTATTCTCTATCTTTAACTAATCTTGAAAAATACATGTTTATAATAAATGGAAAAATTTTGAACCGGAGATGGATGGTGAACTGAAAGTGGAAATACTTAGTGAACCCTCTCATTACTCTAAAATATGATGGTGAGTCAATATCAGCCACCATCAAATCTCTATTATATAATTATCTAACACTTTTAGTATGTTTTGCCTTTCGTGACCCTTCAGAAGCCCTCTTATAAGGCTTAATATTTGCACAATTATAGTACTAGCCATCAGACAGAGCCTAAAGTAGTCGTATTTCTAATGTACCCGCATTCGCGGATAGCGTGTAGATTTTCTGAAAGTAATTTCTGGCCACAATAAACCCTCTGGACACCCAGAAGACCGAATATTTCTAAACTTATAGTATAGACAATTGAACAGAAATTAACGTCGTTTGAATTTCGACCCCTTCCCCTGTACAGGGATAATAAACATTTTTTTAACCAAAGGAATTTTCAGCCCCTTAAGTAGTTTAGTCTTCTAGTGTATTAGGAGGCTAAATTTTTGCACATATGGTATCCCCCAGTGAATCAATCCTAATGGATTAGGCATTTCAATTTTTCTCCCTCCGTGAACCAGTGGGCGACATTAGGTAGGATGATAAAGTATCTTTAGAATACTCTCTAAACCGAACATAAGAGGCTTAACTCGGCCATGTGACAGAACCTAAGCGGACAAATTTTCAATTGACATAGTTATTTTCGACGCTAAGCATCATACATTGTCAAACAAAAATTTTTTAAAAAGTAATTAAAGCTTAATATTTTAAGACTGTACCTTCCCGCTTTTGACGGGTTTAAATACTAGTCATGGATCCTGAGAAATATTTATTTTAAGGAGATCAAATATTATGACTTTTAAAATAAGTTAAAGATAATTGTCAAATTGTACGAAACTTTAAAATACAAATATACAGCTTTAGCGCTTAATTGCGTATGAATGTCTTTCGTAAGAGGCATATCACATGTAATGCATATCAGTGCAATGAAAACTCTAAATACAGTCCAACTCACAATTTAAAGTTTGAATAATTTCAAATGCCATGCGGCCACAAGTAAATTAAAAAATTTAGAGAAGACGAAATCGCAGATTGATAAAGAAAATAAATTAAAATACCGTGCAAATAGAGAGACATGCTAAGATTTTTAATAAAATGTAAAAATTTAAATATGTAAGTAAGTTGATAACGATTTAGTCTTTTAATCTCTATCTAAAATAAGACGCCAGGCACAACTATATTTTTACAGGGCAGAAATTACACATACAATCCCGACAAAAATAAATGGACAAGGATTCATAAAGAATGAGGAATATTTGTTCATTTATCCTTGATGAATCCTCTATAAATCCCTTTTGATGCTTAACATATATTTTTATAAGAAACTAGCTATGCAGTCAAGGAACCGAAGTTGATGTAAATGTAATATATAAAAAGAGACGTTACTACTTTTTTTCTAATATAATGTTGGCAAATGTAGAATATCCATCAGAATAGTCATATAGACCTATTTTCTTTATTTACATATTTTCTTTATTTACACATTTTCTTTATTTTTAACCAGACCGTTCGACCAACTCGAAGGTGTAAGGTATTTGTTTGGATGTCCAGCACAGTGCGACCTAATTTAGACCTGAATCCAGTGCGGGTGACATCCACAGGGACCGTTTCCTTCTTTTCTTACCACCAACCTCAAGGGCAGATTTATTGATCTATATATGTAACGTGGCAGTACTCTGCGTGAACACGGGTACAGTTTGGGCAAAACAGGGAACTGAATTCAGGTCCTCCGAGTTCAATTCCCATGTCTTAACCACTAGGCTTTTCCGTCTCTTATTTAGTTAAACTTTTAGAATTTTATGAAAAGTCTGGAATTTGTTTTCGATGTATATCAAAATCTAATCATTGTTAACTTAACTCTTAAGATACATAAAAGCCAAACTTCAAAAATATCCAGAAAATTAACTCGAGAGAAATAGAATTAAAAAATATATATACACATACATGCATTATGTACTGAACACACACACAGGCTCCAATTAGTACACGAACACACATATACACTAGATAGTACACACACACACACACACATACAAGAATATGAGAAAGAGAGGGAGAGAGATAGAGTCAGAGAAAGTTTCTTTAAAACCTCAAGTTGAGGTACATGAAAATATTTTCTCGAAATTCGATGTTTGACTCACAGCGTCTTTTATATATATATATATATATATATATATATATATATATATATATATATATATATATATATACTCAGTATTATGGGTAAAGTGAAAATGGAAAAGAAACAAAAACATATAAAGTATGTTCTCTGCAAAATATTTTAGATATATATAAGTAAATAACTTATAGCATTGCTTGTAAATTAAATTCTTATGTACGTTACACTGAAACTACCTATTTTCTTTAGAAATGCTCTTTCCTGTCCTGCCTAAAACATCCGGTATTTTTTACTAAACCGTTATTTTATCGTTCTTAATTATCTCTCTAGAAATAAAATAAACTATAGAAAAAGAGCTTACGCCAAGAGTATATTTTGATATGGGTAAACTAAATTTAACTGAATAAAATATGTTTAAATTTACTTTTAATTTAATGTTTAAAGCATTTAGGCATATTTCTCGCGTATATTTATTGAATAAACTATAATTATGAAGCAGTTTCTTTCTTTAAATAGAATTAGCATCAACACCTAGATTAAAATTATTTGTTTAACTGTTTGTAGAAGAGTTCACCTTTAATGAACGATAAACTTTGTTGTTTATTACTAATCCAGTATCTTTAGTGTTTTAATTATACAAAAAGAGTAACATGGTTTACCGCAAGTAAATGTATAATATATGTAAGTAAACTTTAAATTAGAAAAATGAAATTTTAGTTTCAAGTTTTAAAAATATTTGTATTCTTATATAATTAATTTATATCCATCTTCGTACGAAATAAAATACGAAGAAACTCCATATTTCCCGGTGAACTTGTAATATTTGGAGTCTTTCATTCATGCGAAAAGTAGCAAATAAATCTAATCCCACCTTGCTGAATGTCTGCTCTTGCTTCTGCTGTCTGCTCTTGCTTCTGCTGTCTGCTCTTGTTTCTGCTGTCTGCTCTTGCATATGCTGTTTTTCCTTGCTTCTGCTGTCTGCATTTGCTTATAAATATTCTATAATCTTTAAGATATAAAATCTCGAACAAAAGTAGGGTTACATTATCGGATTTTGAATTTCAATTATTATAGAGCGGCTCAAAAGTGATTAGAATACATTAATTTGGAAATTCAAATAACAATTGGGTAAAGCCGAAAGTGAGGATACAGTTAGAAGGGCATAAAGATAGACAGCCTGACGGACGGATGCCTATATTTAAGGTGAGACTATACCAAGGCCACGCAGCAAAATTTCATGAAATTCGATGCAGACGTTTTCGCTGGATTATGTAACAAACTGACAAAAATTATGATATTTTAAATTTTTATTTAGACTAACTTAAAGCGAAAGCATATTTTGTATGTTATTACCCACTTGCTAAAGGGAAGTATTATTTTCGAAGTGAAAACACTTGTGAAGATCCTTGCTACACCAACCGGGACTCGAACCCTGGATCTTCGAATTGGCCAGCTGCCGCTCTACCCTGGAGCTACTGAGATGAAATTGCAAGCTCTTATTGTCGAAGTGGACTCTGCATTCTCCACCCTCTAATGCCAGATTAGCGGGCAACTGATAATCTGACTAACTATCTCCTGCTATTTTTACCGCAAGTTAGCCTCCTACTACTAATTTTACCCAGGATAGTATATAGCGTGGTAGTTATCTTCTCAATTTAAAATCGGCGCTCAATCTTTCAGAATCCACTGAATCCGTACTAGGATCACTTTCAGACCTCCGATATCTTTGCACTAACCTGCAGGGTTAATTTGTTATGGCGTCATTGTAAAGAACATCGCTGCCCCAACCGGGAACCGAACCATGGATCTCCGAACTGGTCGTTGAGCTACTGGGACGAAATTGCAAGTTCTTATCGTTGAAGTGGACTCTGCACACTTTTGGGCCAAATGAAAATTGAATAATTTTTCGAAAATGTTGCTCAGTAAATGGATCTATAATCAAATCCATGTAAATCAGTTTTTTTAAAACTATGTAACAAATGAAACCAAATTTTGTATAAGCTGCGACACGAAAACGAAATCAACCTTGGTTTAAAATTTTGCTTGAATTGTGCACAATATGCGAAACTGTAATTTTCACGACATTGTTATATCTTGGAAACATTGTTATATCTTGGGTTGTTATATCTTCTCTGCCGACTGCAACAAAATTTCGTACAAATACATTTACTCTATGATATGACCTGTAAAACATATGTAAACATTTGTTTTTATATTGCTTCTGTAATTCGCATTTTGCCCTACGAAATAATGAAGAAAAAAATTTCTAAAAGTACTCAAATAATTGAATTAAAAGCTAGATGAAAGAGAGACGAAAGAGAGATGAAAATTATCTGAAAGAGAGACGAGTCTGACAAAAATGTTGAAAAGAAATATATACAGAGGTGACATGAAGTTAATAAGAAGTAGTGTAGGGTAAAAATTCGTAATAGGTAATAAGAAGTAGTGTAGGTAAAAATCTCCTGTGAAAAATAATTATTTAAAATCTTTAATGATATTCAAAAATATTTTATTAACACTTTCCCACATAGTTGAAAAGTGCTTATGACTTTATTCATTCATTCTGTCTGTCTGTCCGTTCGCACGATACTGCCGTAAAAATGACTTTATCAAAATGAAATTTTAGAATGTTGTTGAGACTGTCTGTAGGATATATGGAAATGTAAATAAATAACACAGCATAATTAGTTTTGGATTGAACCCGGGTTAAAAAAGTGAAATACATTGAACCCTGTAGGACCTAATTTCAAACACTTTTTAAGCGAAGCTGAAATTCAGAAGGATTTTAGGAAATATTTAAATTATCCCATAAAATATATAAAAAATTTCAGCAAAATATGTTCGGTAGCTTTTAAATGAAAATTAAAATAATAATTACTTCCATATTATATGAAGAGATCACGTGACCCACTTCAAAATAAAATATGACATCCATCTTTTTCCTTGTGTAAAAATCTTGATTTTTAAAGTTCGTTTAAATTTTTATTTAGTGCTGCACCGTCCTAAAGCCGCTTTATTTTTGCGTATTTTCTGTGCAACTATATTCTGTGCTAACGCAATTACAATATTTTTTACTTTAAATGATCATCAAACTTTGATTATTTCTACAACGAAGATTAACGTTAATGGATGCAGAATGTAAACAAGTAATTGTAAGATGAATTGTATAAAAATAGTTGAATATTTTTCAAGGAAAATTATTTAGCTCTGGAATCTGGAATAAAAATGATATGAATGAAATTGCTTTTGCATAGAGAGCCAGACGATTTATATTTCGATGACGTCATTTGAATAAAGATCATTTTTTTTCGATGAAGTTTTAAGTTTTCAAATATAATAAATGATTGTTGTACTGTGGTAATTTAAAATATATCAGCGTTGAATGTATCGCATTTTAGAGATGTTTAAATGAAATTGCATTTTAGTTGGAAAGTGTTTCATAATCAATGCTTTATGCATGATTGATCTTTCTTGTTACTTATGAACAAGATACTCCTGATACATCGGGTGAAATTATTATATATTTATATTTTAAATTATGGAGCGATATGGATTTTTAAATGGATATTATAATTTATGGATATTTTAAATGGATATTTTAATTTATATGGATTTTTTAAATGGATATTTTAAATATATATTTTAATTTTATGGATATTTTAAATGATGGAGCAATGGAATGATGATTTTGGAATCAGAAGTCCTTCCGAGAGGTTGGTGGTAGGGGAAGGAGGGTACTGTCCCTGTGGATGCCTCATCCACTGGGTTCCGGTCTAAATTGGGTGGCACTTCCTCGCCGTCCAAATAGTTACCTTACACCTTTCTGGTAGGTCGCGCCTGCGAGTTTGCCATGCTCGGAATTTTCAAGGGTAGCGAACTGGCTGGTCGCCGAAAGCGGCTAGTATATAATAATTAAAGAACATTTAATATTTTTAAATTTAAGCTTCCAATGCACTGGCGGTGCATATATATCATCAAATCGCCGTTAATAAAACAGGATATAGCCATATTTATTAAATGCATATCAAACAAAGCTTAAATTTAAATCTCCGTTAAATAATGTTAAAGTATTTATCCAACGCTTATAACTTGTGCTATCTATTTTATCAAATGAAAATTTCAAAACCATAAATTAAAAGAATGGAAAAAGAGGAAACGGAATTAAATATAATAAGGTATACAACACAATAATTTATATTGTATTTAATTAAATAAATTAAATATAATATTCTACAAATATTTGCCTTATTACATTATAATTGCAACGAAACATGTTGTTTTAAAATGAAGGTTTGCAGCTACATGATATTACAGTTATTTTCTGACTGGAAACTCACATATTTGTTTCAAAATACCATGCGAAACCAAAAACTGACGTAAAACAGAATTTATTATTAAACATAGTCATCATGCTAACAATTTTTAAAATATACTGTAGCAGACAACGCTACAGTCTAATCACTACAGGCAGAAAAAACGGATGAAAAAACCAGACTGTCCCCTTTGTTCAAAATTAGCAGATGGAAGATTTTGGCCCGTTTACATCTTAAAAAATCTGTTGTGAGCAACACATGACTTTCTTTATATGATGTAATGAAATTACTACTTTTATAGTAAAAAAAAAATATGTTTTTCTTATAGTAGATACTTATATTCTTTCCAAGATATTGAATTTTCGACAATTAGTCGTCATTTTCATTGATGTAGCGGCATTTTTATCCATTTAGCGAAATTTTCGCTAATTTGGCAACATTTCAAAAAGTCGCCAAGTTGGCGACATTCCGACAAAATCTTCGCCAAAATCTCGCCAAGCGTTATGGACGAAGAAATAAGTTATTCTTACATTCTTACAGCAGATAAATGACTATTGGCGATCCAATACAAAAGTATCTTTTTCATGAATGGAACGAGCTAGATCCACGAGAATGATGTCACCCAATTTATCGCATGGTATTACATATGAAAAGTGAACATGTTTCTCAATAGGAAATATATTTTTTTAATTTTATATGACTTTTTGATAATTTTTTTCAAAAATGTGCAATATCTCGAGAACGGTTCATGTTAGCGTTCTAAAATTTATGACAATTGTTTTCTAATGAAAAATTACATAAGAAATGCCTATTTGCGTAACTTTATTAGCGGTTTTGATTTTTTCACGATTTTTTCAAAATTTCACTCGAAAATTTAGGAGGGTTCTGAACATTCGATTGCGTAAAAAAACAGTAGACTTCCAGTGTTTGCAGATTGTGATTTTTGTACCAAATTTTGTTCGAATCGGTACATTCGTTCGTCAGTTATCGTCTCCACAGGCTCACTGACACACACACACACATACTTTCACACACACATACACATACTTTCACACACACACACACACACACACACAGACATCACTTCAAAAATGTTTGATTCGTGATCAGGGATGCTTGAAACGTGCTCTCCCGTCGAAAACTCGAATTCGACCCCGTCACAATATTTTCCTTATACATTATGTATATAAGGAAAGTAAAATGTAACAGTTGTTAATTAAAGTATTTATATCTTTCTATTAATGTTATGATATGGTAACTACTATTCCTCTTTTGATTAAATCTGTATTCGTTATTATTTTTCAATTAGTCGCCGAGAGACAAGCGAAGAGACGGTTTTTCTTATGTATTATAAATGATTATTGGCGAGTTGTTAAGCGTCAAAATACAAAACTATTACCCAAAGTTTCGTCCCTCGTAAATCAAACGAGCTAGATCCACTTGCATGATCTTCACAAATTTATTGCATAATATTACATATGAAAAGTGAACATATTTCACACTTCATATGTAATATTATGCGATAAATTCTTGGCTTTTCTTATGTAGTATAAATGATTATTAGCGAACTGTTAAGCGTCAAAATACAAAAATATTACCCAAAGTTCCTTCCCTCGTAAATCGAACGAACTAGATCCACTTGCATGATCTTCACAAATTTATGGCATAATATTACATATGAAAAGTGGACATATTTCACAATAATTAATACTTTTTTATTTTATGAGATTTTATTTTGATAAATATGTTTGGAAAATGTACAGCATCTCGGGAAAGATTTATGCTAGCGTTCTGAAGTGTGTGTCATTTGTTTTCTAATAAAAGACTGCTTAATGAATTATAATTTATGAAAAACCATTGAAGGTTCTGATATATTAATGATATTTTTTCACACTTTTCATTCGAAAGTTCTGGAATCTTCCGAATATTCGATTGCGTTTAAAATCAATATGGTTCCAGTATTCATTCACTGATTGTAAAATTTGTACCAAACTTCATTCGAAAAGTTTCATTCGTTCATGAGATAAAGTATCACTAGACTTACGGACACACACACACACACACATATATATATATATATATATATATATATATATATATATATATATATATAACTTAACTTTCGATTGCAGTTCAGGGATGGTTGAAACGATTTCTTCCATTGAAAACTAGAATTCGTATATTCGACCCCATCCCAATTACTTACACTATACATTATAATATCTACATAGAGAAAGTTATAAGTAAGAAAGCATCAAAAATCAATCGAAACTGAATGGTGTGTCTAAACATATGAAATATAAAAATACACTAGACGGGATATACATGTTATCAGGGCTTTATAAGGCAGTTTTTATTAAATTTGAAACATACTTTTGCATTCAAATTTATTTAGAAAGTATATAAATTATTTGAGATTTTTAACTTTATCCAGAAATATTTTTCTCAGAAATAATTACTTTTATTAAACTTCAAAATTTTCAAAATTGTCATTAATATTAACCCATACTTAGTTAAATATATACCAAGTTAAATATATGATATTTTTAAGTATGTATACTTTGTTTTAAAACACTTGTAGTTAAGGATACAAACACTTACAAATGTGCACATGTTTATCACCATTGAAAGAACGGTATAATTGTGAATTAGTTGATGCTAAGTTATAGTGAGGGCTAAAATGACCGCCGCTTATGACCAGAGCATTAGAAAACTAGTTTCGGTAATCTTTGTCATAACCGCTATCGTTTGAAAATTCATTTCAACCTAGCCAAAATTACGGAAACAAATTCTTAGATATCTCGGTTATATGGTCAGGTGATGCGCGAAAGACATGTTTTGCTATTTTCACCGAAAATGCTGTCTAGAACTTACTTCAAAAACTTTTGATTCTAATTCAGGGATTCCTGAAACGTTTTCTTTCATTGAAAACTAGAATTCGTATTTTCGACCTCATCACAATTACTTACACTATACATTATAATATCTACATAGGGAAAGTTATAAGTAAGATAGAATCAAAAATTCAATCAAAACTGAGTAGTGTGTCTAAACATATAAAATATAAAAATACACTAGACGGGATATACATGTTATCAGGGCTTTATGATGCAGCTTTTATTAAATTTTCACCGAAAATGCTGTCTAGAACTGCGCAGTATAGCCACGCTGAGAATTTTACTATTAAGTAACCAATAACATACACAATCGTAACGTATTTGGTCATAACCCGGATTACCAGTCGGTTGATATTTCATAAGCGCCCTGGAACATTTCTGTAGTTAAATTATAGTATGTGGTTACTAACATAAGGTATATCAATAAGTATATCAATAAGAAAAAACACTCTGTGCAAAGTATAAAAATAGCTTTAGCAACGTAATTAAACACAAATCGATATGCAACATACTGATATTTCAAAGATACGCCCTTCTTTAGTGTAGACAGACCAAACTAACAGAATTATAAGGACGAAATTGGTACAAATGAAGAAAATAGAGGGGTATATATACGCAAATCAGTGGATTCAATGTTTCTCTGAAAGAGTCAATTAGAAAGCAGAATGACGAAAATTCCGGCAAATCCTAGAGATAGAAATAACACATAAGGTTGAAGTGTCCCGAAACACAAGATACGTCCTTTTTTAATGTAGACAGACCAAAATAACCGATTTGTAAGGACGAAATGGGTACAAATGAAAGAAATAGAGGGATATATATACGCAAATCAGTGGATTCAGAATATCTCTGAAAGAGTCAATTAGAAAGTAGAAGGACGAAAATTCCAGCAAATCCTAAAGATAGAAATAACACATAAGGTTGAAGTTAGACAAATATCACAATAAGACAAGTCCGGTCCAGATTAAACGGATCCCATCAAAATGAAAACAAATAAATCAGAATACACATATGAGTCCCAGTCTAAGAAATGGAAAAAATGGAACAATAAAAGAAGAAGATAGTAATTACAGAACATAAAATATATGGGATAGAAAGCCGACAAATTACAATTTTCCCTGGGGATGAATACATGCATTGATCTTTAAATGTTCTTTCCTATTAATAATCTTGTATATGCCTGCAAAAACATAATAAAAAATGGGAACATATTACACAAAACGAAATGCTGCAAAAAGTTTGCTGAAAATAGTAGCAGGGTAAACACAAGTACAGATATTGCTTGCTAAGAAAATGCATATTATGAAAAAACATTATCAGAATAATCCCTAATAAAGATGACAGTAAACAATGAAGATGAACCAGGTTGGTTAAAATCTATTATAAAATTTTATATAAAATTTTCTATTATAAAATGTTATTTAATTTAAAGCATTCAATTGCTACTGATTTTGGATAAGCAAATAAAACTAAAGTATATGAAAGTACAATAAAAAAACTGAAGTGCTTGATGTTCATTGGAAGAGAAATTAGGCAGAAATGGCAAAATGTCTTAAAGGATTATTTGTCTGTTGAAAATTCATAATGCATGTATACATGTGTATTTTATTTTAAAATATGGCAACTGTACTCAAAATGATTAATTAACATCTGAGGTCTTCATAAACTATTAATATTTCAGTTACATCTCTTATTTTCTGAAATTAATTGTTGAATACTATAAGTAAAAGAGTTCGTAAAAGAGGCAAAAGAAGTAAAAGAAGGGTTTTATTTTCATCCTCGGAATTTTTCAAAGTGCTAATACATTACAGATGAAAAAATGTTGCTTGTATAAATGCAAATTCCATCTGCTTTGCGCTAAAAGTATCTGGTTAAATAATTGGAAAATCATTTATCTCGCTTTCAAAAAACGCTCCGTGTGTTTTGCTATGCAAACACATTCACCTTTTCTAATTATCTCTGAGAAATAAAACGCTGTACATGCGAGTTTTATGACATGCATAAATAAGGCTTAGCAAAGAATTTAGTACAATAGTTTGCTCCCATGATAATTGTAATGCAAAGTGTTAGAAAAATGCTGCATACTCTTTCTATTTATTTAATTATTTTTTATTTAATCGTTAAGGATTAGACACTGAAAAATGTCAGTAACAGAAAGTATCATGAGCATATTTTTCACAACATATTTTATCTACACATGAATTTATGGCTCATTTTATTAAATTAAATACATATGTTATTAAATTAAACCATACAAGATGAAAATAAACAGATTTAATTGATATTTTGGGAATATATATTATTGTAAGATAAACATAATTAAATTCACCCATCCACACCTTAAATATATATACTACCACACCTTAATATACTGTATGTATATACTCTCTCTCTGTATCTCTGTATGTATATATATATTATTAACGTAGTCTTATTTCCTACTTTACTTTCAACATTTTTGCAATTTACATTGCCCAATTATCTCCAACAGGTAAAAAATTAAAGCGCGTTTCAATCTTTTTGGGACAGCCTGTATATGACTAAATACAATAAAATTGCGTCAAAATAAAAACTGTACTTAGACAAGGATCGAACTTGAGACCTTTGAATGGCAAGTTCAATGCGCTACCATCTGAGCTACCCAGGACACAATCATAACGACCTTTACATTTTGACTTTTCAAATAAATAGACAGTAGCTTCCAAAAAGTATGCACTCGGCAACTCCCAAACCTGGTAAGATACTGATATATTAATAATTCAATCATAATTTAATTCAGAAATCGCTATTTCTTTAAGCATAACTAAACAAATAAAACATAAATATATCTAATCAGGACGCAGCTGCTTTAAATTAATTGAAAACATTGCATATAGTTTATCAGAAATGAAACACAATTAAATGTCAAAAAACGACTACAAAATGTGCGGGATCAAAAATCGAACTAGTATGCATAATAAGCCCAACAAGCTACTATTTATTCCCAGGTATTTATTAATTAAATGAAGTGTGACTGATCTGAACTTTTGAATAATAGAATCCATTTTTAAATAGCTTGTAATATATATTTTTTCTTTTTTACAAATTTTGCAAGAAAACCTTTGGAAAATCTGTAACAGTGGTCTAAATGATCGCAATTATAGCGTGTGATACTCTTCGTTTGAAAGGATATGAAAAAATATTTCGATTGATATCAAGTTTGACAGTGTACCCCCTCTGGGGGTATAACGTGCTCCCTTGATGGAGATTAATGATGTCAGGAACACAAAATTTGTATCGCGACTAGTTTTCATAACAATTACTTAAACTATTAAGTTTCGTGATTATTGAGCCATAAAAAACCATGCTATGCATAATTATGTCAAATTTTGTGCTATGATGCCTTGTTAAGTAAGTATAAACTTTAGAATAAATATCGAAGATTTCGCTCAAATTTAAAAAATTCTATCCAGTTCTAGATTGTTCGTTAACAATGCCAGGAAAAAAATTTTCACGAGCTATCGTTTGCGTAAGAAATCGGCCACAAAGAGATAACATACAGCACTCTAAAAATGGTTAGGAAGTCCTGAAACATGTATTTTCAATAAAATCTCGAAATCGAAAATTTCTTGAAAACAATACTTTCTCTATACTAAATTGTGTAATATGGGAAAATGAAAATTAAAAGCTAGTTGATAATTTCTTGATGCATTAGAAAGTATTAATGGTTAACATAAAGTCCTATACAATTAAATATGAAGTAAATGTTTATTATCTAAATTATTTATTTTAGACTTTTATATAACTTTTTATCAAGTACATGGAGTTGGACATAATAAGAATATATATTGGAACACAAGTTATTAGAATCACTGCATTTAATAATATAATATATCCTATAACGTATGCTATAAAAATTATTAAGTTATAAATATTATTATTTACTTCTAGTTGGACATAGCAAATAAGAATTATTGAAAAATAACATATTTTATAAATATATATATATATATATATATATATATATATATATATAAATATAAAAGCATATTTTATATTTTCATAAAAACATATTTTATAAAAAATATTAAAAATATTTTCCAAGATGTTATCTAATGCATTACATATAAAAAAATTGCTTGGAAATGCAAATTACTATTTATTTTCAAGTTTATTAGTATTTGCTTGCATTATTTGAAACTCATTTACAGTTCTTGCTATATACATCCATTATTTCTGCTAACCTCAATATTTTACCGTTATCCCAACATTTTACCAATCGTTTACCGATAACGTAATTATACACATTTTATAAAAAACATAAAAAATATTTTCCAAGATGTTATCTAATACATTACATATAAAAAAATTGCTTGGAAATGCAAATTACTATTTATTTTCAAGTTTAATAGTATTTGCTTGCATTATTTGAAACTCATTTACCGTTCATCATATTTTCGTTCTTGCTATATACATTCAGTATTTCTGCTACCCCCAACACTTTACCGTTACCCCCAACATTTTATCAATCATTTACCGATAACGTAAAGTATTGAAAAATAGTTCACTGTAAGCATGTTTTATGACGTGGATAAAGTTTAAATGGGATAAAACATTGTAAATTAAAGTATAAAAATGTTAATTGTTTTCGACAATTGTACTTAACACTTATTTCAGGCTATCATCAACAGATTTATGTAAGCTGTAATATTGGGTTAAAGGAAGTTACTAATATATTCATTTAGGATTATGCATTCATTATTATGCCTTTATCGTTATGCATTTAGTATGTGCATTATTGATTGTTTTCCTGAAATATTTTCATTTAGAAATTTTGAAAAGGTGATATAATTAATTTTATTCATATTATGCCAAAAATATATCATGTCTATAAATAGTATGGTACATTAAACTAAATTCATTTTAATATCTTTGCTATTTTGACAGTATGTTTTCAACTAGTACCATCCGCAATATCACTATAACACAACCGCAATATCACTATAACACACTATATTTATAAATAGTATGGTACATTAAACTAAATTCATTTTAATATCTTTGCTATTTTGACAGTATGTTTTCAACTAGTACCATCCGCAATATCACTATAACACAACCACCGCCGAAAGAAATATTATCAATTCAAACAGTGTATTTTTAACTTAGACGGCATTATTTTTTTTTCATTTGAAGAATGATCAATATAAAACTTCCTTATTACTTTTCTTATATACATATTATAATGCATAAGGAAAGTATTCTGACAGGGTTGATAATTCGAATTCGAGCTTTCGAGGGAAGAGCACGTTTCAAACATCCCTGATCATGAATCAAACATTTTTGAGATGATGTCTGTGTGTGTGTGTCAATTAGTCTGTGGTGACCATATCTCACTAACTAAAGGAGCGATTCGAATGAAATTTGGTACACTAGTTACAATACGTGAATACTGAAAGTCTATTGTTTTTAGATACAATCAAATGTTCAGAACCCCCCTAAATTTTCGAGTGAAATTTTAAAAAAATCATCAAAAAATCAAAACCTTTAACAAAGTTAGGCAAATACGCATTTCTTATGTAATTTTTCCTTAGAAAACGATTGGCGTAAACTTTAGAACGCTAGTGCCAACCGTTCTCGAGATATTGCACATTTTTCAAATACATTTATCAAAAAATCCCATAAATTAAAAAAAAATAACTCTTGAGAAACATGTTCACTTTTCATATGTAATACCATGCGATAAATTTGGTGACATCATTCTCATGGATCTAGCTCGTTCCATCCATGAGAAAGGATACTTTGAGTAATACTGTTGTATTTGAATGCTAATAGACATTTATCTGTTTTAAGAACAACTTATTTCTCAGTCCATAACGTCTGGCTAAATTTTGGAGACGAATTTGGTGGAATTTCACGAACTTGGCGACTTTTTTAAATTTTGCGAAACTAACGAAAATCTCGCCAAATGGATAAAAATGACGCTAAATCAATGAAAATGACGACTAATTGTTAAAAATTCAACATCTTAGAAAGATTGTAAGTATCTACTACAAGAATAATCCATGTTTTTTTACTGTAAAAGTAGTAAATTCATCGCATTGTATAAGGAATGTCATGTGCTGCCCACATCAGATTTTTTTCAATTATATTGTAATTCAATTTCAGAAAATATAATTTTTACTCAGATCTATGAGGATAAAAACCAAATCTACCGAAAAATAAGAACACAAAAAATATATTTTACAGTTTAGGATTTCGTTATACAGTCAAATATGTTTGAAACGGAATCTGGAGGAAACGGATTACTGTCATAAAAGAAAAATATTTTAGCCCCGTCCAAACATATAGGAAATGCGTTATTTTCCCTGTGTCAAACGGAAACTGAACAATTTGGATACGAACGGTCTTTTTAAAATAAAACGTTAATAAATCACCTGTTATAACTAACAAAGAACTGAAGAAAATCACCTAACCATTTCAACCATCTATTTCTAAGAGAACCAACCATTTCTCATAGAGCTTTCTATTAAATTACATGGCGATTTTCTGAAACATGTTTTAGAAAAGAATTTTCAATTAATCAGAAAGATTCTGCAATGCTAAATTAATCAATGCCCGATTTTAACTAATACCAGCATCATTAATAAGACATATGTCCAAGAAACCATGTTGGATTATTTTAAAAATTCATATCTTTAGAAAATACAGATGTGGTTTTCAATTTATTTGTTTGTTTCATGGTAAGTACAATAATATTTTGCCGAAACTTAATTTATCTAGTTATAAGGTATGATAATAAGCTAACAAACAATAGACTGCGTCGGAATCATACGACGGTCAAACGACCATACGACGGAATTCAAAATTTGCAAATTATTACCTCCCATTTGGCGTCATTTTTATCAATTTGGCGATGGATTTGATATTGCTGTACAGATTCATGCTCAATTTGCAGCCTATATGCTTCGGCATGTTCTTTTCGATTTTTTTCCAAATATTTTTGAATTTGACGTGCTCGCCATTTTCTCACTCTGCCTCTGTTTAACCGACGTTTCTTTTCTTTTCTATCCTCTTCATTTTCCATTGACTAACACGTTTGTGAAATAAAACATTTGTCAAAAAGTTTTTTTTTGTTCAATCTTTTAAATATACATTTCAATCTGCTGACACCACTCAAAGGCAAAAATAAGAAAAAAAGAGAAAAGTCGAACAGCGTTCAAGCAAAAATTTAATTAGCTATGAAGAACACTCCGGTTTTTAATATGAATACATAATGCCGGGAAAAATAACTTGTCTTTTCCCCCGAAATGGCCCTCCAAAAGCTCATATATCCACTCCGGCTAAAAATCTAATTGGCCAAATTTCACAAAATTTATTAAATAAGTAACCTGTGGGATATCTTGGTGATGATTACATTTTGGTACGATTCGGAAAAGAAGAGCCCGCGTGTTTTTATGAAATGGCTCACAAAAATCGCCAAAACTTAAAAATCTAAAATAAAAGACTACATATGCTTAAATGTATCGATTAAATGATTATTTTATACGTCATTTTTGACGAAGAAAAGAATAAGACAAACTCCATTACTCTAGAACTAACCGCTCTCGAGATATTTGAGTTTTTCTTCCTTTAAAAAAATGCTACGCTGTTTTTGAAAAATAATATCCAGTTACCAAATAAAAACAAAAATTGAATTAAAAGTGCAAATACAGTGTTATTTTGTGCAATTAAACTCAATTCAATGAATTATATTACAGAAATAAAGAGAAAATGAAACTGAGTCGGCAGGGAAAGTCGTATTCTATCCACATCAAATTTTTAAGTTTAATCAGTTATTACTTACACACATTCACGTATTAAAATGTATCATATCAGAAAGATCCCATTCGCACACAGATTTCACTAATCTTTAACTTTCATTTCATTTTGCAATTTACTTATATATCATTTACACACATTCACATATTAAAAGGTATTATATCAAGAAGATTCCATGCCTGCACTGATTTTAATAATCGTAATTTTTCGTCCAGTTGTGCAATGCTTTAAAATATCATTTACACACATTCACATATCGAAATATATCATGTCATGAAGATTCCATTTCTACACTGATTTCAATAATAGTAAACTTTCATTTCTTTTTTCAATTTCCTTAGATATAATTTACATACATCCACATAATGATATATATCAGGAACATATGATTTGCACACTGATTTCAATAATCGTAAACGTTCATCCAATTTTGCAATTTCCTGAGATATCGTTTACCCAGATTCACGTATACAAAAATATTATCTCAGAAATATTGCATTTGTACACTGATTTCAATAACTGTAAATTTTCACTCTACTTTTCTATTTTCTTAGATATCACTGAATACAAATGCATCATCTTAAAATGATTCCGTTGGTATATTGGTACTCAAAGCGTATAAATACATTAAAAGCTCGAAATAAAACGTACAGTTTCCTTAGTGTGTTATGGAAAATAGTGGACTAGAAGATATGCTTGCCATCTGACGGAAATCAGAATTTTCGAAACATTACTTCCTATTTGGCGTCATTTTTATCAATTTGGCGACATCTTTGTGACTGCAACATTTAAAATAGTCGCCAAGTTGCTGACGTCACTCTAAATTTCTCGCTAAGCTTACCGTTTTTTTTAACCTTTTTATATACAGATTTAAATCTGCTGACACCACTCAAAAAACACCACCCAAGAAAGACACCACCCAAGAAAAAATAGAAGAAAAGAAAAAAAAAACGCTCTCAAGCAAAAATTTAATTAATTAAAAAGAATACTCCGATTTTTACTATAAACACTGAATTCAAGCAGCAGTGTTCGAGGAAAGACAATGGGTAATCGGAAAATTTTAATGTTCACATGGAGGGTTATGAAAATGCTGATGATCTGGGTTAATATCTTATCACACGTTGGAAAACACGTTTGGCTACATTTTCTAGCAACATTACCCAGATATAGATAGATAAACAGACAGATAAATCAAAGTGTTTATATTATTAATATTTGATTTCCATATACTCCTGTGATCGCAGTATACAGAAATGTACGTGTATACATATTTAAATTGTTTCAAATAACATTAAGGACATTTTTAACACTTTGCAACATAGTTGAAATGTGTTTATGACTTTGTTCATACTATCTATCTGTCTAGTCTATCTGGAAGTTAGCACAATAACCGCCGTAAAAATGAATTTATCACGATAAAATTTAGTATGTTATTCAGACTGTCTGAGGGACCTATGGGAATATAAATGAATAACATCACCCAATTAGTTTTGGATTGAACCTGGGTTGAAAAAATGAAATACATTGAACCCTATGACACCTAATTTTTCAAACATTTTTTAAGCGAATTTAAAATTTACAAATTGCTTCGAAAATTTTAAGAAATATTCAAATTACCCCATAAAAGATATAAAAAAATTCAGCAAAATATATTCAGTAGTTTAAAAAAAAATTAAATATTAATTACATCCTATATATAAAGAGATCAATTGGCCATTATATGAAGAGATCACGTGACCCACTTCAAAGTAAAATATGGCATCCATCTTCTGAAAAAATCGTGATTTTTAGAGTTCTTTTTAATTTATATTTAGTGTTGTATCCGTCCTAAAACCGCTTTATTCTTGCTTAAATTATGTGCATCTACATACTGAAACAACGCAATTACAATATATTTGAGTGTAAATGATCATCAAACTTTGATCATTTCTACAAAGAAACTTAATTTTCAATTGAGAATGTAAACACGTCAAGCTGTAAGATGAGTGGTATCAGAGTTGCCGAATTTCTTTAATGCAAAATTATTTAGCTCATGAAGTCTGCAATATATCTGATATGAATTAAACTTTAATTGAATTTACATAGGCAAGCAGACGATTTTCTCGATGAAGTTTTAAGCATAGAGTTAAATTACTTGTACCTCCATGGTTTTAAGTTTTTAAATAAAATAAGTTATTGTAGTATTGGAATGAATGAAAGGAATAGAAAAAAGTTTATAAATGAAATGCTGCTTTTATATAGAGAGCCAGGCGATTTATATTTCAATGACGTCATTTGAATAAAGTTCATTTGTTCATTTCTGTCCATGAAGTTTTAAGTTTTCAAATATATAAAATTATTGTAGTATTATGATAATTTTAAATATATTACCGTGAAAAGTATAGCAGTTTGGAGTTGTTTAAATAAAATTGCATTGAAATTGGAAAGTGCTTCATAATAAATCATTTATGCATGATTGATCTTTCTTGTTTATTATATTGTATTTTATTTTCAAAAAAATAATTTTTACGCGTGTGTTAAATTATGTCTCGATGTGATATTACTTTTTGGTATTGTAATCGCGCCAGGATATATTTAAGCATTGCAGTAGTGCGTACAGCGTACAACGCTTTTATGCACTCAAATATTTATTATGATTATATAAAAAATGAAAACAAATTATTCAATCATTAGAATCGTATATAAATTATGAGAATAGTATGTTATAAATTATGAAGAAAATAAACAACAAATTAAAGGAACATGTTTTATAAAGCATATTTATATATTCCCTAATGCATTATAGTTAAAAATATTTTATTTGGAAATGCAATTTGAACCTGAGTTCACTTTTATTATTTGCATACATAATTTGAAACTCATTTACTGTGCTTTCGATATACACCCGGTGTTTTTACTACCTCAACGTTTTACCGTTACTAATTATCTTAAAGAAATAAAGTATTGAAAAAGAGTTCACAATAAGTACGTTTTATGACATGTATAAAGTTTAAGTGGAATAAAGTACTTCAAAGAAGTTTAAAAACATGAATTTTTGAAGTATTTATACTTAAAACTTATTCCGCGTTCTCATTACCTGCTTTATGCAAATTATAATATTCGGTTAAAGATAGAATAAAAGTGATTATCATCATATGCTGCATTTAGGTTTATGCCTTTATTATTATGCATTAAATTGTTTTCTGAATAATTTTCATTAAATTTAAATTTAGAAAAGATGATATATTTTATTTTGTTCATAATATGCTACAAAATATATCATGTCTATAAATAATATGGTATTATAAAATCTACAATCATTTTAATATCAATTTTCTTTCTACAGCATTTTTAGAACTGCAACTTTGGACATGACCATATCATGGCCACCGCAAAAAATATAAAAATAAGTTTAAAAAACATTTTATTTTTAATCTACGCTTCATTATTTTTTACTTTCCCTACAATACATGGTAATTTATAGGGAAAGTATTGGAATCATGCCGAAAATTGCAAATTGAGTTTTCGACGGATCTACACGTTTGGAAACCTCTAGCATACGAAAAAACTAGACATGTTTAGCGTGACGCCTGTGTGTGTCTAGCTGTACATTGTATGTATCCACTCTTAACTCAAAAACTACTAAACCAAATTTCATAAAATTTGTTAAGTACAGGGTGGTCATAAAAAATTTTCCCGATATATAAAGCCCTAGCGGCCTATCCGCTCAACCAATCGAAAGAAAATTTCAGATATTGTTATTTGAAGATATGCGCTCGGGATTGTGATGATTTCAAACAATAGTTACGGTTACGGTTACAGTGAAATAATTTCAAAATTTTCGAATGGCAACACCCACTTTTTTCCAGATCAGATTGATCAGCGCATTGAAAAACCATAAATGGCTTTAGAACGGTACACGTATGACGAAAATTGGCGGCGTAAAACATTTGCAAGGAATAGAATTGTACAGGACCAATGACAACACAGAGAGGAGGTACATCGACGCACTTTTCATAATTCACAGGGATAGACAGTAGAAACACCAATCACAGAACACCATGTACAAAGCATTGCTTGTGGAAAACCTTTAATAAGCAGTGTAGGAAGATTATTTCTTCAATTAGGTGCTCGAACGTGTCAAAAATATTAAACTTACAGGGAAACAACGAGATGAATTGATAAAGCTGTTTCATCTGAACGGGGAAAATGCTGACGAAGCAGTGCGAGTTTATCGGCGAAATCATAAGCTAAGACGAGTCCCATGTTCCATACGGACTGTACGTGATTTGGTAAAAAAATTTGAAGAGAAACTGGATGCACATGTGATAGACAGCGATCCGGACGACCACCTGTTCCTGTTGAAGTTGTTGCGGAAGTGCATAATACGATTACTGCAGGTCCATTGCACACTACAAGAAGTGTTGCCCGCAATTTGGATGTACCAAAAACCACAGTCCTCACGCTTCTGGTTCTGTTCTGCGGATGTTTCCTTATCGATTCCAGCGCATCCAGATGTTGCAACCTGGAGTCGAACAACAGCGTGTCGGCTTTGCGAATTTTTTCCTAATCAGATATGATGCAGGTGGCCGCTGCGGATATTATGGACGGATGAGGCACATTTCTCATTAACTGGGAAGGTAAACTCCAAGAACTGCGTTCACTGGGCTGACGCCTTTACACGAAGCTAAAGTGACTGTGTGGTGCGGCATCGCAAGCACATTCGTTCTCGCTCCGTACTTCTTCGAAGAGGTTCCGTTCCAATATTATGCAATCGTGCTCCATCACAGGTCCTCGGTATAAAACAATGTTGTAGAATTGCATAATTCGAGAATTACAGCAGCGAAATGTCGTTAATGGCATTGTATGGATGCAAGATGGTGCTCCTCCATACGTCGCAACATGTGTTCGACAAGTACTGCAACAGAACTTTGGTGATGGAGTTATCTCCAGCAAATTTGCAGTTTTGTGGCCACCTTGATCCCCACGATCTCATTCCGATGGATTTCTGGTTCTGGGGTTATCTAAAATCTAAGGTATACACATCAAATCCACGAGATTTGTCAGAATTGAAAGATGCCATAAAACGTGAAGTTCTGAGATGCGACTTTCATCATTGTTGTCAACAATCTCCCGCATGCAATGCGTTATCGTCTGCGAAGGTGGGTACGTTGAAAACTTACAATTCCAATAAAAGTTTTTCCCTCTCCTCTCTTGCGGTGTCCTTGGTCCTTTACAATGCTCTTCTTTGCAAATGTTTTACGCCGCCAATGTTCATCATACGTGTATCGTTCCAACGCCATTTATGATTTTTCAATGCGCTGATCAAATTGCGCAGGAAAAAAGTGGGTGTTGCCATTCGAAAATTTTGAAATGTTTTCACTGTATCCGTAACCGTAAGAGCTCTATTGTTTGAAATCATCACAATCTCGAACGCATACCTTCAAATAACAATATCTGAAATTTCCTTTCGATTATTTGATCGAATTGGCCGCTGGGGATCCATATATCGGGGGAGATTTTTTATGACCACCTTGTATATCACTTGTGTGATCCTGGTACGATTTGGTAAATAAGAACTGGAATTTTTTATGAAATAGCCCTAAAAAAATCAGTTAAATGCTTATTTTATACGTAATTTTAAACGACAAAATAATAAGACTCACCCCATTGCTCTAAAATGAACCATTCTCAAGATATTATTTAAAGGTTTAATTTGCGGAAATGAAGAAGATTTTCACTGTAGTTAAGAAACTATTTAATTAAATTTCTTTAAATTTTGTTGTTAAATCCCATGATAGTTATCCTGATGCTGATTAGATTTTGATGTGATTCAGAAAGTATAACAGACTCTTTTTTACGAATGGACCGCAAAGATAGTGAAAATCTGAAGTAAATGACTAAAAAGAACATATATGTATACGTTCAAATATAGTGATTAGTACTAGTTCTTCAGGTAAATTTTGACAAGTAAGCGAATTAGACTAACCCCATGACTGTAGGATGAACCGTTCGCGATATTGTTTATACTTTCCTTATATACATAGTATAATTTATAATGAAAGTATTGAAGTAAGGACATCGATAAGTGGTACTGTATCGATAAGTGGTTCGAATCCAGGTTGGAATAGAGAGTTCTTTATAAGTACTCAATGAAATTTCACTTTTTTATATATTCAACTAAGTATAATAAATCTCCATGATTACTCTAAATCATGATATAAATCTTAAAATGATTATTTATACTCTTTTGCAGAAAAAACGAAGCACTATGAAGAAAGTGACTGTATTTTATTGAAATTAAATGTGCGTACAGCTCATACACAGGTAATGAAATGATTACAAAATCAAGGCCACAGGACCCATAAATGGTAAACAATTGCACATTGGATTTTCAAATCAGTAATTGGTGAAACTCCCCTTGACGGAACTGTATTTTTGTATACGTCTAGGTAAGGAGTGATAAAGTTTCCTAATATCATTCTGCGATACATTCTGCCAGGCGTTCCTCAATTGTTGCTCCAGAACATTATCAAAAGCACATGATATCCAAGGAGCATTATCAAAAGCACGGAGACAGTTCACAGATGTGCGAGCCGTATGTGGCGTGGAATTATCGTGTAGGTAAATAGCCCCAGAATGACGTGCCTAGAAGGGTAACGCAAACGGCCGCAGAATTTCATCAACATATCGTTGAACTGTTAAAGTTGTACGCAGGATGACTAGGAGAGATCTGCTGTCGCAAAAGAGAGCACCCCACACCATCACACCAGGGGTAATGGCTATGTGCCTATTGAAGACCTAGACCGTCCAACTAGTTCTAAGTCATGAGCAGCTGTTTGGACTGTCGGGGCTATGTGCCTGTGTAAAACAAAGGCTGATTGGGACCGCTGACCCTGGCGACTAAAACGTGATTCATCGCTGACCACTATGCGATGTCAGTTTGCTGGCAGAGATAATGCTCGGTACGCCACGACTCCAAACGACTCTGTCGATGTTGTGGGGTTACGGGCATACGTCCTAAAGGCCGCGTGAGCGTAATCCCACCCCAGCCAAGCGCCGTGAAATGGTAGAAGGTACCACGGATGGTATGGAAGAGGCTGTATCACGCTGAATGGCGGACAATGATGCCACTAGGAGAGTTCGGGCCTGTTGCACACGCATTCATGCATCTTGGCTTTCCAGAGCCTTCACTCCGCCTTTGAGTTCCTTGCAGCATCCATTGCTTCCAGCACCTTTGCCAGCTGCCAGCACCTTTACCAGCTACCAGCACCCCAAAGCAGTGTCCGTTCGGTGAAGGTGGATGCCGCTGGCCATACTGCTCGGTATGACCAGCCAGTTTCATTCATCCCGACTACACGACCACATTCGAACTCGTCTAATTGCTTATAAGGTCTTCGGCAACATCGTAACGGCATTATTGGTTGTGTCTCCTGCAACGCCGATAACGAGCAAAGATACACCGTCCACATTTTTAACCTGTTTTATACGGTGCTCGTTGCGTAGTAGAGACGCACGCTATGATCGAAGTTAACACTCACTGGCCTTGCAAATTTAATCATTTGCATACTTGGTATAAAGGAATTTGGATGGGAAATTTCGAGATGATCGGATTATTTTTTAGGCGTGCTTCGTTTTTTCTGCAAAAGACTATATATAAGAAGCTACAAAATTCAGAATAAATTAAGTATGGATGTAATTTTATTCTTTTATTCAATTTATGTAATTTAGTATAAAATTGATAAATCAATCTATATTTTGCAGTTTTTAAAACTCAATTATGCTTCCATTTATAAAATATTTTTAGAATAATTACTTATTGCCATTAGCAACCTGTTCACAGAAATATTTTACCACGTTTAATGGTCTATGCATAATCTAAATTGATCGTAAAATAAGTAGTTTGCTCATAGTTTAGAATTCGCAGTTTAAGAGTTAAAGTAAAATAATAATGGGCTGAAATAAATAAAAAATAATAATGGATATGACACGTGTCCCTGTGTTAGGATGAGATTAAAATTCTTGTTTCGTTTTTCGTTTAACGACTACCTAAATCCTTCATTGTATATTTAATTATAAGTTTATCTCTAAATCTGTTGTGTTTCTACTAATGGTTATTTGTGCTTTAATGAAGTGTGACCATCAGTATCTTCGGCCTCGTCACTCCATTCTGTAAGTTCATGTCACGTTTACTTGGATAATTATACGCTATAATAAGAAATATAATATAAACGACTCATTATTTCCTTTCCAGATGATGGTTTAAACTTTATATCCCAAACCGGTTGTTTCTTTTATTGCATAAACTGTGTTTACCTCTCTGTCTGATCTTTCTCACTACATTTCCAAAATTTTGTATTTTTCCTTCATTTCCAACTATTGTTTTACTTTGCGAAGGAAGTCATCATCTCATTTAGTTTCTGACACCTTTTGTCCATAGTTATTGTAACAACTCTATCTTTATTGC
Organism: Amaurobius ferox; assembly: GCA_951213105.1. Lineage (NCBI taxonomy): Eukaryota > Metazoa > Arthropoda > Arachnida > Araneae > Amaurobiidae > Amaurobius > Amaurobius ferox. The sequence goes on from OX578136.1 coordinate 72,273,788, forward strand.
TGTTTGTAACTAGAAACTCATGAATCCACGAAAATTTAGGATCCGCTTGTTTCTTTAATTTTTGTTAGGTGCAAACATGTTCAGCATTCCTCTGCTATTTCTTTCAAGCTGTTTCATATACTTAGTTTCCTTGACTTTATTTTTTTCGGATCTAAAATGCTTATCTGAGTCACGTGAAGCAATTTTAATTGACAGATATTTTCGACTACATTGTCTCATTTATAGTGACGTGGAAACATTTTTTTTCTGAAACTGGTAGATGTATTCTGATGTCATCCACGAAATTTTTTCATTTACAGTTTATTTAGAAAGTTAAAGTTGATTATATATATAAATATCCATATATATATATATATATATATATAGATTATGCATAGACCATTAACTATATATATATATATATAATGTATCCAAATGGAATCAAAGAATTAAAAATTATTGAGCAGTACCAAAAAGAGGCTATGAAGGATCTGTGACCCCCACTCCCCCGTTGAAGCATGCTTTGGAGCCGCGACAACACTATCGGAAGCCGGTACAAATCATAGAAAATCGACTAGATTAATTTATGTACTGAATAAGAAAAACCAGAAAAATAAAAATTACGAGTAATACTTTATACAATGAAATTATTTAAAGCTATTAAAATATTTATAACTATTGAAATCAAGATATACTAGATATATAAAATAATAAGAATTATTAATGCAAAACACACATACAAAACCGTATAGCATACCCAAATAAGTGTAATTTCCTGTTTATCAAAATGATCCAATAATAATCGGTTCCCTCATTAAGTACTCACGTCGCTGTTGCCACCAATTCTGTTGTACGCCGACAATTTCACTTTGCATTATTGTATATCGATATGATAAGAATTGGCTACGATTCTGTAAAGAAACTTTTGGGGGAAGCTCACTTTTTAGCATCCTCGAGGTATTCAAGAACACTCAAATTTTGGTCCTCCGTCATCGAATTTAATCTTTTACTTCTGATCATGTAATTGATTGTAATGATTCTGAGCACCCCTTTGTGTAGGCTAGATTACCAAGGAATTATAAAGTTTATTTTAAACATAAAATCACTTCGTTTATCGTAAATACGAAAGTATATGTTATGGTGTTAATACTTCTTCTTGTTATTTACAATGCTGATATACAAAAAATTAACCACACCTTCTTAGTTTGTCTCGTTTTCGACTAATTTTAAACTGCTAGGGTAAACACTCAAATCCAATTACAAATCCTCTTTCCCGTATCCAGTCAACATATCATCCACATATCTAATGAAAATGATCTCATTTAATATATGTATTCCAGAGTCCTAACTGTTTAGATATATGCCTGCTAGAACAGACGAGCAACTTTCTCCCATGGGTATACCATTTTGAATAACCCTCCATTGTTGGATAACCCCTTTCCAGATTCAACTTCAGAGTTAAGGCACTTTGCTGAGCATGGCGTCGAAAAGATTAAAGTTTCAATTCTAGAGTTTCAATTCACACATCAAGCAACAGTAAGCCCTCGGATCTGTCGTGTGGTCTGGGTTTTTCACATAGTACACAGAAATTATGGTGTGAAAATCATCATATTTTACAACAAAACAAAATTTTCCAATATGGACTAAATACGGTTATTTCTAAAGCCATATCTAATAGTAATTACTATCGTGATCTGAATTCTAATACTGTTGCTAAGAGAACTGTAAACCCATTTAAGAGCCGGATAAAAAGGTGTGGCAGAAGAATAAAGATAGTATATAAAAATACTGTTAACAATTTGAAGGAATTCTTCAATACCAACGACAATTGAAATATATACCACATAGTTGGATCAAAAATTTGGTATATGGAATAAGAACAAAATATATAGCCAAAATTTGGAATTCTGTAAAACAGAGTGCGAACATTTTTGACAATAATATGGACTATATTAATTTGGCAGTTCTAAGGGATTACATTAAACTACACACTACGAACTTGAATATAGATTTGAAAATAAATAATAACAAAATTGTGAATAGAGAATTTGTTATGGTAAATTTTAGCAATAAGAAGTATGACACTATACCATTGGGGCGTATTGTAAATGAATGAAAGATCTGTTGCCAATTAAACATATTAAAGCGTGTGTGACTTACAGATATAATGCATCCGTATGAAGGAGAATTTTTAATTACAATAAATTTAGTAGTGAAATGGGGGAAGATGGGATGGATAATTGTAAATGTGCAAGTGAAGCATGTTACATCGATCCTTTTTATCAACATATTATTAAGGGAGATTTGAACCTAGTGCGTTTTGCGTATTTGAGGAAAGTAATATAAAGGGGGACGAAATATCGATTCCAAGAACATAGGAATGTAAATGGAATTTCCAAAGGTGACATCCAGGATTTTATTTACAAATTAGCTGTAAAGTATAGCATTCCAAGTGACATTGCAGAATGGAAATATAATGTATTAAAAATGGTCAATGCAAGTTATGACAGCAACGCGTCTATGATACATCGTGAGTATTTGAATAATGGGGAACTGAAGGAACTGCAAACTATTTACATAATAACTTATTTAGACAAAGTCACGTCTAATTACGCCTTACATGCAAAAAATTGTACTACAATTCTTTAAGGGAATGCTATAACAATAATATAATGTACCAACAGTTAGATCAATCACGAAATGTCATAGAGAATCGCATATTGGCAATGTATCGAAGAATTGGTTATAATTTGAAACATCTGAGATTCCCGTAATTAAATCTTATACCAAAACTGCATAAAAAACCAATCGAATTCCGACCAGTAACAGTGGGTTTCAAGACATATTTAACTACGGCAAAAGACAAATTACTGACTATATAAAAAAAACTGTCATATCTAAAATAAAAAAACAGGGTGCCCACATAATTTCAGAGTGCCCACATAGTTATGGGGTTAATAAAGCTCTTGAAAAGGTTTCAGATAATGTCTATTATCGAAGATACGATTTCACAGATCTTTTCAACAATATAAACATCAACGACCATTTTGACATTTTGGTAATAATCTTTGAAAATACGACTTACAAACAGTATTAATATTTTATAAAGATAAAACTTTGGTTCGAATAGTGCTTTTCGAAAGTGTATTATTCAATGGTTTCAAATTTTACAAACAAAAAGAATGGTATCACCATGGCAGGAAGTTGCTCGTCTGTTCTAGCGGACATATATCTAAACAGTTACGACTCTTTAATACATATATTAAATGAGATCATTTTCATCAGATATGTCGAGGAATTGTTGACGGGACACGGGGAAAAGGAATTTGAATTCGATTTGAGTTTTTACCCTTACAGTTTAAAATTAGTCGAAGACAAGACAAACGAAGAAAGTGTGGTTAATTTTTTGGATATCAGCATGGTACATAAGAAGAGGAAATATCAACAACATAACACATACTTCCGTATTAACAATAAACCAAGTGATTTTAGGTTTAAAATCAATTTTGCAATTCCTTGCTCATCTAACCAAGGCAAAGGAGTGTCCAGAAACATTGTAATGGATTACATGATCAGAAGTAAAAAATTGGACTCAAGAACGGGGGACCAACATTTGAGTATTGTTAAATATCTCGAGGAAGCTATAACGGTGGGCTTCCCCAACAAGGTTCTTTACAGAAACGTAGCCACTTTTTATCATATCGATATACAAGAATGCAAAATGAAATTCCAGGCGTACAACAAAATTGGTGGCAATAGCGATGTGAGTAATTAATGAGCGAACCGATTATTAGTGGATCATTTGGATAAACAGGAAAGTACACTTATTTGGGAATGCTATACGGTTTTGTACGTTTGTTTTTGCATTTATGATTTTTATTATCTTATATATCTAGTGTAACTTAATTTTACTCGTTATAAATATTTTAATAGTTTTAAATAATTTCATTGTATAAAGTATTACTCGTAATTTTTATTTTTCCAGTTTTTCTTATTCCGTACATAAATTCGTCTAGCCGACTTTCTATGATTGATACCGGCTTCCGTGAGTGTTGCCGCGGCTCCAAAGCATGCTACAATCAGGGAAAGGGGTTCACAACCCTTCCACAGCCTCTTTTTGGTACTACTCCATAAATTTGAATTCTTTGATCCGATTTGGATACAATATATTGCATTTATGTGATAGTGCTGTTTTGCTCCTACTATATATTTTTGTATAGCTTTTTTTATATATAATACAGTAACTTTTAGATTTTATTCAAAACATATGACAGTCTTTCTTTTACGCAAATTTGTATTTAAAATATTTTATATATTATATATATATATATATATATTATCATCTTCACAACCTTGTTTTATGCGTATTTCAAAACACTCTTCTTGATTTACGCCATGTATGTTAATGGTATGTTAAAGCAGGGAACAAGGGGATTAGTACCTTAAGTACCTGTATTAGATATATTATTTACAACATAAAATAAAAACTTAATCTAAGGAAGTAGTTAAGGGATACATTAACAATCTTTACCACATGTCATTCGTTTTCAATTCCTTAACTTATATATAGAACAGGGAAAAATTGGTATTTTTTATCAATTTAGTACCTGTTTTATTTGTAATGTTTTATTTATAATATTTTCTTTATCATCTTCACAAGCTTGTCGTATGTGTATAGTCACTAATGATTTCAAATAATCCCTTCAGACTTATTTTCTTCTGTTTTGTTATACAGAACTTTTCAATAAATGATCAATCTCAAGTATATATAATCCAACTACATTAAGATTCTTCAATTATATATATATATATATATATATATATATATATAAATATATATATATATATATATATATATATATATATATATATATATATATATATAGATATGTTGACGACTTAATTTGTATTATCATTGATGATTCCTATCCAATTAATATTGATTTTTACCCATCTAACCTAGAATTAATTCCTAATGAGCCTAGCATTAGTCCAACTGTAAATTTTTTAGACCTAAATTTAGATATCCTCAATAATCATGTAATCACCAATCTATATGATAAAAAAGATTCTTACCTGCTATCATATCAATCTTGTAATTCTATTCAATTGTTTAGAAACATCATTTTAAACCAGCTATTTCGAATACATCGACTTTCTGATACTCGGTTTCACTTTCTCCACATCAATAATCTTAAACGCATTTGTCAAAATTACCAATATCCGGAAATATTTGTAAATAATGTTATTAGTACTTTCAAATATACCTCGTAATAATTTTACACATGCATTATTTTTCTTTTATTGGATAACTCAATTTTGAGAATTCATCTATTCTTATCACCTAACTTACCACTTGGCCTGAGTCTAATACTGTTTACTATTTTCCACTTGTCCTGAGTCCTATACTGATTACTATTTTTGAAAGTATCCATACATATTATGTATCGTTCAAATGTATTCATTCCGGTGCCCTCTCGCATTGACGAAGTGAGGTGAAATGCTCAGTCGCTTGTTCAACGTCGCTTGTTGTGCTTACTCGTGGTAACAATGCTTGTGAGTTCTTATTTCTGTTCGAGGAGGTATTATTTTTCTGATTTGTAATTCTATTGATTTATTTTTCTCCTTCCACTAGCCAGTAGACAGTTCCAATGGTGTCTATAGTTAAATACTATCGCCATTGTCAGAAACTGGCTATTCTATCGGTTTTAATTCGAATTGTATGGCTGTCCTGATGAGAATGCAATTTCGAACTAACCGCCATTTTTTGTGTATTTTCAATTGATTGTTCTCTATGTCTTAATATTTTATCTTGAGCTAATTATCATTGCCTTTTCTCATTTTTGCCGTGTTTTCTTTTTAATTATATTTATATACATTTAATTGTGAATTTTGTATCCTAATATTCTTCTCATCCCCCTTTCCATTGTAGTGATATGTTACCTTCTATTTTATCCTTAGTCTTGGTCTATAGTTACTCATTGGTAACAGATATGCTAGAGATGGGTTTTATTGTACATACAGTAGTTTATGCATAATTTTCGAATAAAATCTTTCAATTTTTATATATATATATATATATATATATATATATATATATATATATATATATTATATATATATAATATCCAAAAGGAAGAAGAAATTACGTTACTAAAAATGTAACAATGTAAAAAGTATTTCATAAAATTGCGCTGTGTATAGCTGTTAACTTCAAAAAACACAACATATGACTAAATTGCAAAGACAGAAGAGGCAATTACCTTCATATTGCCATAAAAGTTGCGAAATAGCGATTGTCAACTCTTTTAGTCCCGATTAATAGCTAGCTACTAGGCCATGGCACACTCTCGGACGCCAGCATATGAATTAGCAAATGCCTGGAAATGTCGTCATAAAATCGAACATAAGACAAGCACGAAGCCATTCCTGTGGCAGCTATACAGCGCAATTATTGATTTCCTGTGGCTTCATGCTTGTGTTACGTCCGATTTTATGACGACATTTCCAGGCATTTGCTAATTCATATGCTGGTGTCCGAGAGTGTGCCATGGCCTAGTAGCTAGCTATTAAGCGAGACTATGAACACAATCGCTCTTCCGCCAACTTTTTTGGCAATATAAAGGTAATTGTCTCTTCTTTCTTTGCAATTTTGTCATATATATATATATATATATATATATATATATATATATATATATATATATATATATATATATTTATATATATATATATATATATTTATATGTATATATATATATATTTATATGTATATTTATATGTATATATATATTTATATGTATATATATATATATATATATATATATATATATATATATATATATATATATATATATATGTATGTATATATATATATATATATATATATGTATATATATATATATGTATATATATATATATATATATGTATATATATATATATATGTATATATATATATATGTATATATATATATATATATGTATATGTATATATATATGTATATATATATATATATGTATATGCATATATATATATATATATAGAGAGAGAGAGAGAGAGAGAGAGAGAGAGGGTGTCCAGTGCTATCGGTGGCCAATGGCTACTTCCTCAACCGTTAGTCACAGAGATATACTTCCAATTGCAAAAATGTTTTAAGTTTTAAAATATATTATCTTAGAAACAGTTTATATCATTAAATGCATGTCTGAAAGAAATACGAAATATAAATTTTTATACGGTCCCCCGCTCCTACAAGTTATATTTAGGAAAATTATCCTCATACGATTTGATGCACAATAAAAAAATTCCATTATTATACGCCCAAAATTTGCCGAATTATGAAGCATTAAACTCTATGACTTAAGTCGATTTTCCTCTCCCGCTTCAGGCAACTGTTAAGGGAGCGTATAAATAGTGAAATTCCGTTTTCAAAGTATTATGTTTCGATTGCATTTGCTGACATAATATCGAGAATGAAGCAAAGTTTTTTATCGAATAGTAATTCGTTTAGAAGAGTATTATAGTCAGGGTTCAACTAGGATCTTCTGGGGGTCTTTCTAAGATCTTTATTGTAAATGAGGTAACACATTATCGTAAATGTCGTTAAGTCAATAAATGCATTTCTGTAAAAATTACGAAATTTAAATTTTTATACTTTAATAAACCAGTAATGAGACCAGTTGCAGCGTGCCTGCAGACGGAAATAAAAAATTACGCACATTAAATCTAAACTAATAGAAGCTTATAACACCTAAAAAATAACAGATTTGTAGAACGTATCTGAATAAGCTGAAATGAAGTAGCATGTCTGTGATAAAATGCTCAGCAGACGATAAATATTTAATATTTTTATATTTTTTTATGTGTTACAAATAATTATAACTTTAATATTGCTTACTGTAATATATATTGCTGCAAAAAATAATGAAATTGCTGCGAAATATTTGTCTCTCCCATTATTTTGTGTATAAACCCCACAAAATGTGCTCTAATTTTAAGCAGCTATAAGTTGGGTAAATATTGGTTGTACAACAATGGGATTTTTTTTATTTTTCACGAAATTGTGTGAGAATGATTTTCCTAAATGTAACTAGTAGGACCAGGGAATCGTAAAAAATGTATATTTCATATTTCTTTCAGAAATGCATTTATTGATTTAAACAGTTTCTAAGATAATAAATTTTAAAATTTAAAACATTTTTGCAATTAGAAATATATTAGAAGTATATTATATATATATATATATATATATATATATATATATATATATATATACATATATGTATATATATAAATATATATATATATATATATATGTATATATAATTATATATACATATATATATATATGATTTACGAAGATCTTTTTTTTTATCAACTAAGTTGATAAAGCCTCTAAAAATTTTATATAACATTTCTGTTAGATTATTTAAAAAATAATCATCTTTTTAAACTTGATTTACATTCCATTAATAGTATTAAATTGAAAATTATCAATATAGTGATTTAAATATTAAATATAAATTTCTTAAATATACATATATTGTGGTTATTCCAAAATTTCACAAAAACCTCATTAAATTTAGAACAGTAACTAGTGGGCATAATACTTACACTATACTGTGGTAGAAATAGTGTTAGATGTGGAACTAATTGCAACAAAAACTATTTTTGTTGTAAATGATAGTTAACACGCTCCTAATCAACATACTAAAAATATACATCCGTACTGTTGCGCAAAATGCGTTTTTTTTTTTTTTGCAGCCATGTTGAAAAAACATGAAAAAAATCACAAAAAATTTAAGAAAATCACAAAAAATCATGTGTGGTATCAAATTACAGGAAATTTTATGCTGAAAAAGAATAGGATATTGGTGTTAATAAAGAAATAGAAATAACAAAATGGTGGCCGAAAATCTGAAAGCTTTTGCAATGTTGAAAAATATCTTTTTATTAATCTAAGCGGCTTAAAAATCCTAGGTAGCTGTAACTTCGCTCACAATTTTTTAAAAAAAATGTTTAATTAAAAAAATAATTGAAATTATTAAAATTATAAAATATAAAAATATTAAAAAATATTAAAATTAAAAAAGAATTAAAATTATTTAAAATTAAAATTTCACATTAAACAAAATCTAAAATTTGAAAAAGTTATACAATAAAAGGGGTTCTTATAATATAAATTCATATTTGTTTCATCAAAATTAAATCCCATCTTCATCTAAATCAAAACTGTCTCCTGTGTTTGTACGGTTCTTTCCACAACAGTTTTTACAAACTCCTGAACATGGAAGTCCATATCGGCGACATGTACATTTCATGTTGTTACATGGTTCTGCAATTGTAGTTTGGCAGGCACATTTAATCATATTTAAGAGTTTGTCTGGTGATGGGATAAAATCTGTTAATATCGGCTGAAATTCTCCATCAACCAACTGCCAACCCCATAGTGTAGGATCAGGGTATGGCATATTAAGATTTTTCCAAATAAAACACTGCATAATCACTCGAAGTCGAAGTACATGGTATTTCGCTGCATTTTGTGTTGGAGGCAAACGAGTTATATCAAATTATTTTTAGCTGAATCTATTTTCTTAATGTATTGTTCATAACGAAGCACATTTAGGTTGTGTATTGATGTTACCTCCATTTAGTGGCACAATAATGTTACATCCAATTTCGACCAAATCTTTCTTAGTAACATCCTCGGATGATCCAAAATGGGAAGCCCATTCGCATAAGATTTTGGATTTTATGATATTCTTGAAAGCAGAAGATTTACTTTTGCAAAATAACGCACTGGTGATGTCACACCTTGTTAATGCTTGAACAAAAAGTAAAGTTTTGCAAGTCTCCTCTCCAATAGATCTTTGCATGGCTTGAATGTCACGAACTTTATCAGATTGTGCGGCAGACTGCATTAAAATGTTCTTAAAAGAATGATATAGTAGTAGGATTAAAATATCAGTATCATCAGCTACTACAGGGACATGTTTTTCCTTGGCTATGTTTAAAGCTTCTTTGACGATTAGTGTGTCTGCATCACCTGTATGAATGACCGAATGACATCTTCCTTGAAAATAACTCCCCGGTATACTGATAAAGCGTTATTTGTTTGTAAATTTAGAAAGAAATTTGTTTTTCTTTTTATGATCACAGGCGAATTTTCATCAAAGACTACTAGAACAGATGACTCGTGGTGCGTAGGCGCACCTTCACCACGGGGAATTAGTAACGAACGAACAACAGATGACTACTTCATACGCAATCTGTACCCCATATCTTTTATATTTGGTTTTTTATACCCACCAAACACTATTGTCACTTTTCCATACCTTCTGTTGACTTACGATTCGTGTTGTCTTATGACATCGCCAAATGTAGAAGCGGGCCATGGTAACTGGTGAATTAATGCACCCCCATCAAGAACGCAGGAAGTACTTTTTTGGGAATGAGACCGTTGTATTTCATGGTATGTCAACAAAAGGTATGGAAAAGTGACAATAGTTGATGATATGAAAATATAGTGATGATGGGTATGAAAAACCAAATATAAAAGATATGGAGCACAAATTGCTCATGACGCAGTCGTCTGTTGTACTAGTCTTTGATAAAAATTCGCCTGTGATCATCAAGAAAAACAAATTTCTTTCTAACTCTACAAACAAACAACGCTTTATCAATATACTGGGGAGTTATTTTCAAGGAAGAGGTCATTCCGTCATTCATACAGAAGGTGATGCAGACACACTAATCGTCAAAGAAGATTTAAACATAACCAAGGGAAAACCAGTCATTGTAGTAGCTGATGATACTAATATTTTAATCCTACTACTGCATCATTAAGAACATTTTAATGCAGCCTGCCACACTATCTGATAAAGTTCGTGACATTCAAGCCATGCAAAGATCTATTGGAGAGGAGGTATGCTAAAATTTACTTTTTGTTCAAGCATTAACAGAGCGTGACAGCACTAGTGCGTTATTTGGCAAAAGTAAATCTTCTGCTTCCAAGAATAGCATAAAACCCAAAATCTTATGCGAATGGGCTTCCCATTTTGGATCATCCGAGGATGTTACTAAGAAATATTTGGTCAAAATTGGCTGTAAAGTTATTGTGTCACTATATGGAGGTAACATCAACACAAACAACCTAAATGTGCTTCGTTATGAACAATACATTAGGAAAATAGCTTCAGCTAAAAAATAATTTGATATAGTTCGTTTGCCTCCAACACAAAATGCAGCGAAATACCATCTACTTCGAGTGCATTTGCAGTGTTTTACTTGGAAAATCTTAATATGCCAAACCCTGATCCAACACTATGGGTTTGGCAGTTGGTTGATGGAGAATTTCAGCCGATATTAACAGACTTGAGTCCAGCACCAGACAAACTCCTAAATATGATTAAATATGCCTTCCAAACTACAGTTGCAGAACCATGTAACACCATGAAATGTACATGTCGTCGATATGGACTTCCATGTTCAGTAGTTTGTAAAAACTGTTGTGGAAAGGACTGCACAAACACAGGAGACAGTTTTGATTTAGATCAAGATGAAGATGAGATTTCATTGTGATGAAATAAATATGATTTTATATTATAAAAATACCCTTTTATTGTATAACTTTTTCAAATTGTAGATTTTGATTATTTAAATTTAAAATTTCACATTAATTAAAATTTTAATTATTTTTTTAGTTTAACATTTTTTTTAAATTGTGAGCGAAGTTAAAGCTACCTAGGATAAGCTACCTAGCCGCTTAGATTAATAATTTTTTCAACATTGCAAAAGCTTTTAATTTTTCGGCCACCATTTTGTTATTTCCATTTCGTTTCTAAACCACTATCATATTTTTTTTAAGCATGAAATTTCCTGTGATTTGATACCAAATGTGATTTTTTGTGATTTTTTTAAGTTTTTTCTGATTTTTTCATGTTTTTTCAAGATAGCGGCAAAAAAAAAGCATTTTGAGCAACAGCATAGGTGTATATTTTTAGTATGTTGTTTAAGATCTTATTACCCACCATTTACAATAAGAATCATTTTTATTGCAATTAGTTCCACCTCAATGAGTTTTTTCCTTATTTCTACTACGCAACTACTGCGAGTAAATTACTTCTAAATTCTTTAAATCAAATAATTACCTTATTCTAAATAATAGTAAAGAATTAAAGTATGAATTAACGTCTCTTAAAAAACTAATAGGATTTCAAACTTTTGATTTTAAAGATCTTTTTTATAATATCAAAATCTCATACCTGTATGATATAATTTTAGCTCTATACAATGCTTATATTACTAATCTTTCAACTCAATCCAGTTTTATGAATTTTCCTAAATTTCTTCATTTTGTTATTTTCAATAATTCCATTTTTCAAGGAAATAAATCATACCTACAAGTCTCAGGAATTCCACAGGGTGGCTTCAGTAGCTATATGTTAGCTAATTTATACTTTATCATTAAGAACAGTCTTTTACATCAATAGGTTATACATTATACAGATATGTTGATGATCTGATTTGCTTAGTATATACTGAAAATTGTGTCATAGATATAGATTTATATCCTGAGAATTTGGATTTAATCCCTAATGAAGCTACTATTAGTACAAATACTAATTTTTTGAATTTAAATCTTATTATTGATCCTTCTAATACAATTGTTACTAATTTATATGATAAAAATACTTTTTTAATGTTAACATTAATAAAATCTTACCATTTAATTCCTGCAACTCGAATCTATTGTTTAGAAATATTATTCTCAATCAGCTTTTGAGAATTTATAGATTATTTCATAAAAAATTTCATGCTATACATATTGATAATCTAAAAATTACCAGTAATTTATATAAATATCCCTCTTCTTTTGTAAATGGTATAGTTATAAAATTTAGATTAGCTGGATTTTCATGAATTCTTTTCATGGTGTTATATATATTAGTCTAATATCTCCATACTCTTGTTTTAATTATATTTTATTTTTACATCCTCTTACACATTAGCCTTTCTATAATTGCCCCTCTTGATTGTATATTATCTCTTATACTTGTCTTTTCGCATTACTGTTACTTTTTTCTTACGAATGGCAACGGTTGATCATATATTTTTCCTTTTTGAATGGCAACACTGGTCTCTTCATTCTGTGTTCCCGTGTTCGATAGGTTAGTGTATTTTTTGAGTTAGATTCCAGGTATCCTTTTTTCCTTTTACTTTTTTTTCTTTATGTATGTTGTCCCAGTAGAAATAATTTATAGATATAATCTATCTATTTCTTCAGAAACATACATTTTTGTGTTTGCTTCTACAAGACACTTGGACATGAAATACTAATTTTTTGAATTTAAATCTTATTATTGATCCTTCTAATACAATTGTTACTAATTTATATGATAAAAATACTTTTTTAATATTAACATTAATAACTTGGAGCTTTGAAGATGTGAACAAATCCTGATTTAGGCCTAGATCTTGTCCACGTGTATAGCGTAGTGCTTGGATTTCGTCTATTTTTCTTTTATCGATTCCATACCATTGTTTGTTTGATACTTTCTTTGTCTTGATGATCCGAAATTTGTATTTTTTTCCATTTGCTTGAAGATTTGCTGATTTATAGCTTTATTTAGTAAGCTTGTTAGAAAGTTAGGTTTTTCGAGTTACAGCTTCTCACTTTTCTATCATTGGACCTTCATACCTTTAGTATATATATATATATATATATATATATATATATATATATATATATATATATATATATATATATATATATATATATATACATATATATATATATATGTATAAATATATATATATATATATATATATATATATATATAAATATATATATATATATATATATATATATATATATATATATATATATATATATATATATATATATATATATATATATATATATATATATATATATATATATATATATATATATATATATATTATGTGAATCAAAAGTTTCCGGACACTTTGGATGTTAGAATATTTTTCGAATTTCTATACAAACTCTTGGAGAAATGTTCTGTAACTTGGTGACTTTAGCGCTACGAAGAACATGCTTGAACGCAAACTTTCCAGTAAAGTTTCCGTGATTTGTATACTATAGCAGTTATATATAAATAGTTAACTAGATTTGTTCAATGTGTATAAGCATTTTCGTAAAAGAAAAACGTATATTCATGAAGATGTAAGCGTTTCTTTAAAAAAACAATGTTACATGTTTTTTGCTCACAGTATCCATACGTTTCAAACAAATTTCACGAAACTCACAGAACATTTGTCAACGTCCAAGAAAAACATTATACTTCAATTGAAAATTAAAGCATTGAATATACAATGATATATAAGATTTGAAGAAACTAAGTTTTTACTGCGTAGGCGCGAAACATAGCAATAGGTTTCTTTCATGATTTTGTAGTGAATACTGTAAGGCAACTTCAAAAAAAATCACACTGGAATATCGTGAAAATTCACAAAGATATCGACGATATAGTGAACAGTTTTTCTCTGACTCTCTGAAAGTGCCTGGATATAAAGGGGGATTCCACAAATTAGCATTTTACAAATTCATCTTACACACCTGTTCTGAAAAAGGAGCGAGTCCAATTTTATGCAAATAATGATCAAACGTCTCCGGACACCCCTGTACGTAGTGGATTCTGCCAGTGACATTAAACTTCTGGCTCTCAGACAAGTACAAAAGAAGTCAGGCAAATTAACAAATTTAATTTCAAAGCCAGAAAAGTAAAATGGGAGAAAAACGCGAGCTAAATGAGTTTGAACGTGGTGAAGTGATTGGTTGTCATCGCTGTGGAAAATATTTCCGTGAGATTTCTGTCATGTTACGAGTGACCGTTCCACCATAAATGACGTTATCGTGAAGTGGAAACGTACAGACGTTACAACTGTGCATGCACGACCTGGTCGACTATTCCGTCTAGTAGAAAGCGACCGCAGAGTGCTGCTGAGAGTTGCGAAAGCGAACCGAATGCAATCGGCGGAAATAGTTTGTTCGGAATTGCAGGAAGCTTTTGGATACAACGTCAGCACAATGACAGTTCGTCCGAAGATGGGTTTTCATGGGCGAGCAGCTGCATATAAACCAAGCATTACGGCAAACAATGCAAGTTTCGCTTGCAGTGCTGCAAACCGTGCAAAAAGTGGAGCCTTCAGCAATGACGTCAAGTGTTAAGGAGCGACAAATCATGGTACGCTCCCTGATAATCCGATGGTAGAGTCTAGGTGTGGAGAATAACGAATGAACGCCTTTTACTTAACTTTATTGTGCCGCAAGCTAAGCTTGGTGGTGGAAGCTTAATGGTTTGGAGCTGTTTCTTATGGTTCGGGCTTGACCTTCTTATTCCTGTGAAAGGAACTCTGAAGACGGATAGATATCTCACCATTTTGTACAATTCCATGCTGCCTGCATTGTGACAACAGATTGGATGGGGTCCATTCTTATTTCAACAAGATCGTGCTCCTGTCCGCAAAGCACGGTCCATGCAGAGCTGGTTTGCTGACATGGATGTTTAGGAATTGGACTGGCCTGCTCAGAGCCCAGACCTTAATCCCATAGAACACCTATGGGATAAATTGGAACGTTGACTGAGAGCTAGGCCAAAACGCCCCACATCGGCTGCAGAACTCACTTGGCGTGCAATTCCTGCTGCAACATTCCAAAAACTAGTGGATAGCCTCCCTGATAGAGTGGCAGTTGTCATTGCAGCAAAATGTGGCCCCACTTCATACTAATTTGTAACTTTTCTGATGGAGAAGCAAAACATACAGGTATCCGAATAGTTTTGATCAGATCATTTATATGTATTTAGTATATTAGTTAATTGCATTTACTCCAGTTTAACTATCCTATGATTTACGATTTAAAATGTCAATTTGTGGAAAACCCCTTATCATCCAGGTACTTTCATAGAGTCAAAGAAAAACTGATCACTATATCGTCAATAACTTTGTGAATTTTCACGATATTCCAGTCGATTTTTTATAGAAGTTGTCCTACAGTATTCACTACAAAATCATGAAAGAAAACTGTTGCTATGTTTCGCGCCTGCGCAGTAAAAACTTCTTCAAATACTTATACCTCATCGTATATTCAATGTTTTAATTTTTAATTGAAGTATAACATTTTTCTTGGACGTTGGTAAATATTCTGTAAGTTTCGTAAAATTTGATTGAAACCTGTGGATATTGTAATCAAAAAAACATGTAATAGAATTCGGTTTTTTTTTAAAGAAACGTTTATATCTTCATGAATATACATTTTTCTTTTACGAAAATGCTTATACAGATTGAGCAAAGCTAGTTAACTATTTTGTGAAAGTTACAAATCATTTCGAGCTTTTAATGATACAGGGTGATAAAATAGATTTTTCTCCTTTCTCAATATCTTGGTGGTCCCTTAAATGCATATGTCACCGAAACTTTACTAGAAAGTGTGCGTTCAAACATGTTCTTCACATCGTCAAAGTTACATCGCCAAGTATTTGTTTTGAAATTCGAAAAACATTCTAACATCCAAAGTTTCCGGATGTCCGGATACTTTTGATCATACAGTGTATATACAAATATAGTTACGAAAAATTCCTCGAAAATAAATGTTGTACATAAATTAAGAATTCGGAAATTGTATGAAACGATATGACATAAGAAGACTTATTGTAGAGACAATAACACATCTTAGGAATGGTATAATCAAGCCACAACTATTTCAGAGGAGAATTGAATAAAATAATAAATGGTGTAAATAAGCAAGAAGAATATTTTAGTAGTAAAAAGTTGTATAACATAGTTAATTACCTGAGATAAAATCTACTCCATTAATTCATTGTATATGGCCTTCTGAATTATGATTAATAACTTTATGTTGCAACTGCTTATGTTACTTTTAAAAGCTTCATTAATTAAAAAAAGATTTTGATAGTTTCGTGCATTGATTTTTTATAAATATGTATAAATAAATAGTATGCTTTTCTGAGATTCATAAAAATAGTAATTGAGTTTAATATTAATGAATCTAAACAGTAGGTAACAATTGAAAACTAATGTTTTAAAGAATATATAAATATATTAATATAAAAATGTAATTTGACTTCATAAAATAATCCAGAAATTAGATATTCATTTCATTACTTTAGCTCACCTAAATATTTATAAATTATATTTAAGAAATGTTAATATTTAATTATATAGTAATTACATTTAAAGATATCAGTGAGGTTAGATAATGCTCATGATTTCGAAATAATCAAAATCTTAAATTATTTAAGTTCTGTTTGTGAGACCAGAAATAGATCTCACATTTGATGAGACATTTTTATGTATAAATTTATTATGGCCAAAACGGCGAACAATACTTGTAGTCTGGCTGGCACCGAGTTTTATCACCCCGTGAATCTAAAGGTCAGAAGACCATAAATTTAGGGGGGCCATGACAGAGGGGCTGAGCTGGGCCTTACGAGATGTGGAATAGTTCCATTGGTTAAAGGAGTAACGAATAAAAGATTGTTACGTCAAACTTAATGCGGCAAATGGAAGAAAAGGGAATTTCCTCCCCCCCCGAAGGAACCACAACCGGTGACCCGAGAACGAGAGAAGACAATTATGAAGATTTGACTTAAGAAGAGACTAGAGAAGAATAAAAACTAACATGACTTAAGAGAGTGAAATACCAATATGTTCTAATACGACTTAAGATAACTTGAAGACGATGACTGGATTTGGTGAATTCAGACTTGTAAAGTGTCCCGTAGAGGTTCCAAAATAATGGAGATATATTAATGTGTGAGTGCAATCAGAGTACGAGAAGGAGCCACACACCAAAGAGTTATGGCCAGTACTAATAACTGATGCATTTGATATATGATCAAAGCCCAAGGCAGAAATTGAAGGTATGTGCCCATTGAAAATGATATCCGGTCGTAACCACTATTTAGGATTTTCCGTTTTGGTCACATATGTCCACTCCGCTGAAATAATATAATTAAATGGTGTAATTGAATTTAATTAAGATTTATGTTGTTAATAAATGTGTTTGATTGTTAAAGTTTAAATGGTGCAGTCAATGAGTATTATAATAATAATTCCTTTACAGGACTCACACAGAAGTTAAATAATTGGAGGTTTTATATAGCGGCACAACTAGCAATGTACGATTCAATAATAAATCCACTATGTATGAATTAACGCCTTGTCAATCTTAATGAACTTTAACTTCCTTTTAAAATATGTCCCATACTGCTTATTAATTAAAATTCTTTTGATGCATTGCATATATAAAAATGAATATTATGTATGTTAATCTATATTTTTGCAGAAAACATATATATATATATTTATAAATTTAGCTAGAGTATAGATGTGCTTACGCCCGTGCCCTCAGTAAAAGCAAAATTAAGAACTTTTTAAATTTATACATACTATAAGAAAATAGAACGGTTCAAATCAGTAACAGAATATATTAATAAAAAAATGATCGCTCTCCCATTGCCGATAACTGCAACCACAGACCGGTTTCGCGCTTATCATACGCATATTAGTATGGAATGCCGACACCGGCAAAAGAAGCAAAAAAACTTGATAGCTGCAACAAAGTTTTTAAACCTCAATGGAAACCGACCAATCCAGTTTTATCACGAAACTGGTTTTAAAATATTTATTTATGTTCGCAAAATGATCCTAACTTTGGAAAATGCCTCCTATAGGCGGATATAGTGATAAAGATATATGAATAGTTCGTGTACTTTTACTTTATTCCTCTGCAACAACTAGTAAAACACAATGTATATATTCGGAAGTTTGCATATCGTATTACTTTATAAGAAGATATTAGTAACTTATAGACATGCATAATTCCTGCACTTTCATTTTCCCTACAATGCATGGTAACGTACAGTGTTACGCCATACCTTCTGGAACCGTGGATGTACTTTCAGAACGCAAGAATGAATCAACATTTGTGGATAACTAACACTTTTATTTAAAAGCACTAATATGCTTAAACAGGGACAATATACAGCGAATACATCGATATATATATTGAAAGATCACTAAATAACTATTAGATGCAATAAAGCAGCAATAAAATGCTCAACTAATTCACAAAGTAGTTGGTACTATTCTCAAAATACTGACGTACCTCACACTTCAACTTAGCTCGTATCTCGTTTATTAGCTTCTAACTGAGTAATAACTCCTGTTATATACTCTCTGTAAAAACTTCCAGAATGGACTCGTATCTCTAAGAATATTTGTTATTTCGAGAAAGTTGTAGTACATTCAAAGAGTTGCTAATTTGGGGATAAATCACCAAATCTAGCAACCGCACCATCGAAATTCCAAATATGGCAACCCCTGCATTCCAGTAACTGAAAAGGTTGGCTGTAAAGCTTTTTCTCCTTCAATAGAAGCAACGGTCAGTTATATGGTATTTTAATGGAGGCAGTGAAACATCTTACATATTCGTAACAATAAGAGAAGTATTGGAATCAGGTAAAATAACATACTCGAGATTTCGACGGATCTACAAATTTCGAATAATATGTAAACCGAAAAATTATTTTACCCGATCCCTCTCTCTCTCTCACTCTCACTCTCTGTGTGTGTGTGTGTGTGTGTCTATCTGTCTGTCTGTGCAGATTTTGTATCCACTCTAACAAAAAAACTAATTGACCGAATTTCATAAAATTTGGTAGGTAAGTCACGTGTGACCCGAAACACTATTTTTACGTGATGCCGCTCGCTCTCTCGCTCTCTGTGTATATGTGTGTGTGTGTGTTGCTCACAAACAGCCAGACAAACATTACTGAAAATACTTTGTTCGCAATTAGGGATGATCAAAACGTGTAAAAACTTCAAGAAACGTAGTCTAGTTTCTAATCTCTTCACAATACTTCCCTTCACAGAAACTATGCATTGTCTAGGAAGTAAAAAATTCTGATTGCTTTTTGAAATCAAACATTTCAAAACGTTACGTCTATGAATATTTATGCAAAATACAATAAAATATTCTCTTTCGAGTTTTTGGAAGTTGCAATAAAAATATTGAATGTATTTTCGGAAAGAAAATCAGAGAAATTTATTCGCATACAAAATGCACGCTTTCCCCAAATGAGAAATATTTTATGTCGACTGAAAGTTTAGTGGCAATTTTTCTATTAAACTTTGTTCGATTACGACTTAAACAAAAAGCAGTTTAGTTCTGCAATCTTGGATGTATTATATTAAAATGGTAATACGTTGTTGAAGAAATGCATATCGTAAAGGTATTTTGATATTAGATTTGGAACCTGTTGCATATAAAAAAATATATATTCTTTATGAGCTATTATATTTTGAAGCTATGCTTTAAAATGCTTTTCCGGATTGTCTTCTTTTTATACATCGAGGCAGGAAACAGAGTCATCTCCGTATGTTAAATTTTGTACACCACAAACATGCCTTTGAGTGATTTTAAATCTATTTATTACATATGAGAAGCAATTTTCAAAGAGTTCAAAATTTAAAAAAAAATAATAATATCTTGACCATCAGTTAGCAGTACATTCGTAGTTTGTGCAACAAATAGTTTTTCAAGTCACTTTGTGGAGATGCTACTATATATATACTTGAAAATCTACGTTTGTTACCAAAAAGTATCAAGAAACTTTTTTGTTTTTAATTAAAATATACCAAATCCAATGTACCATGTATAAATGATGATAGCTGCAGAAAAGTATAAGACTTTCTTCGCATTTTTAAGCAAAAGATACCAAATCTATTGTATTAAGTGTAAAACCTATGTATAATAATAAAAAAATGAATATGTATAATAATAAAAAAATGAATATGTATAATAATAAAAGTAAATCTGTAACTACATACTTGAACATTACGGAATCATGCAGGTTGACCACAATATTATTTTAATTTAAAACCAGGTGCATGTTATAACCGATCTCTTGATTGACAGAGATTAAAATAATTGAACATCTAAAAGTTATCTAGTCGTGTAGCGCTATATGGGTTTGCTGTTTGGCTGCATTAAAAAAATGAAGAAAACACTGTTTGGACGAAGTTCCCCGTGTATGAGAATTTTAAGTGATTTCACGTCAGTAAAAACAACAAATTACCAAGCAAAAATTAAATATTTAGAAAACGGTAAACATATATAGAAAATGCCATATACTGCTTGTGTACAAAATTTAAATATTACCTATTTGTTAGAAAAATCATTTGAACAGTTTATACTACCTCGAAATTAGTGCAGACCTGCATTTTGAATGTTTCAATATTTTTGCAGTGTAAAATTGTATATTTAAAATGATTTTTTTATTGATCGGGATTGATTATCCTTATTTTGGTATATTACTTTATAAAGCAGTGGTGGTTCAGCAATATTACATTTACACTGACTGTAATAATCAAGCAAAAATTTCGTTTGTTTAACTTAATTTGTTTCAAAATTAATATTGCTCGCACATTCACTACACGCATATAAGTATATCGCCATAAACATTATATTTGTCTTCAGTCGTGGTTAAAATGTATTTAATTGTCAAATTATAACTTTTGATAGTAATAACACTCTTTGCATGCTTACATTAAGTATGTATGCAATGCTAATGCCAAATCAGGGGACCAGTACCAATCCAACAGAACATGCCCTACACCGTGAAACCCCCACCACAACCTTGAACAGTGCGAACAAGGCAAAATGGGTTCATGGAGCTCTCTTCACATTCACCGCCTGCCGCCGGTATAAAACACGGTATATCATGATTCGTCCGGCCACATAATCTTCTAATTATCGGATACAAGTGACACCGTTCCCGGCACCACTGTAAACGTATTTTCAGGTGCGCTGAAATGAGAAGTTTATGCACATGCATGCGACTGGCTACAGCGATTCGCTAGAATTATCTGAGTATTGTTCGGGTCAATATCGGTTGGGACGAGCCTTCATTGAAGTCTTCCGTCAGTTGCTGTACAGTAGATCCTTTTTTCTGCCGTACAAGCCAAATGTAACGTCGGTGTGAAAAACTTGTCAAATGATCTGGAGGTTAGCAAGCATCAGCGAGTAACGAACAGACCCCAACAAGAATATTACACTTCCGTAGTAGGCGGGTCGAAAGAGCTCACGAAGCAAGTTACTTGCAATCTCCGACGGTTTGTAAGTCGCATCGAACAGGGGCGGATCCCCCAAGTCTTTCGACCAGTTGCTGTAGAGTAAATCCTTTTTTCTGCCATACAAGCCGTCTGTAACGTCGGTGTGAAAAATTTGCGAAGGAATCCGGAGGTTAGCCAGCATCAGATAGCAAGGAACAAATTACTAACAAGAATATTACACTTGCGTAGTAGAAGGGTCGAAAGAGCTCACGAACCAAGTTACTTGCAATCTCCGACGGTTTGCAAGTCGCATCGAACAGGGGCGGTGCCCCCAAGTCTTTCGTAAGTTGCTGCAGAGTAAATATTTTTTTTCTGCCATACAAGCCGTTTGTAACGTCGGTGTGAAAAACTTGCGAAGGAATATGGAGGTTAGCCAGCATTAGCGAACAAGAAACAAATCACTAACAAGAATATGACACTTACGTAGTAAACGAGTCCAAAGAGTTCACGAAACGAGTTACGTGCAATCTCCGATGATTTGTAAGTCGCATGGAACAGGGGCGGCGCCCCCAAGTCTTCCGTAAGTTGCTGAAGAGTATCCTTTTTTCTGCCATACAAGCCGTCTGTAACGTCGGTGTGAAAAATTTGCGAAGGAATCTGGAGGTCAGCCAGCATCAGAGAGCAAGGAACAAATCACTAACAAGAATATTACACTTGCGTAGTAGAAGGATCGAAAGAGCTCACGAACCAAGTTACCTACAATCTCCGACGGTTTGTAAGTCGCATCGATCAGGGGCGGCGCCCCAAGTCTTCCGTCAGTTGCTGCAGAGTAAATCCTTTTTCTGCCATACAAACCGTCTGTAACGTCGGTGTGAAAAATTTGCGAAGGAATATGAAGGTTAGCGAGCATTAGCGAGCAAGGAACAAATCATTAACAACAATATTACACTTACGTAGTAAACGAATCCAAAGAGCTCACGAAGCAAGTTACCTGCAATCTCCAATGGTTTGTAAGTCGCATGGAACAGAGGCGGCGCCCCCAAGTCGTCTGTAAGTTGCTGCACAGTAAATCCTTTTTTCTGCCATACAAGCCGTCTGTAACGTCGGTGTGAAAACTTACGAAGGGATCTGTAGGTTAACAAGTATCAGCGAGCAAGGAATAGATCCCCGACAAGCATGTTACACTTGCGTTGTAGGCGGGTCGAAAGAGCTTACGAAGCAATTTACCTGCAAGCTCCGACGGTTAGTGAGTCGCATCGAATAAGAACAGCGTCCCCTAGTATATGAGAAATTCGAGTGTTGCCTCTGGCTTCAAATCTTTAATTTAGACAGATATATTATCACTATAAAACTACGACCACTTTGCTAATGGAAATCCCGATAGTTAATGTTTCAGGTTTCCTGTTATAATCTATAAAGAAATTGCAAGACCATTTTTCTTGTGTTCCTTTGCCAGAATTTGCTGAAATAGCAAAAAAGATAATCTTTTCATTCGATGTCGATAAATCAAACCACTTTAATCGATTATCACAACCTATTGTAGCTTTGTATTTCCCCACAATTCAACCTTTGGAGGACTTTTTCAAGCTGTCACGGCAGCTCCGTTGCTGAATTAATGAAATATTTCTGTTACGTTCGAAAAATTCCTTTTGAAAACTTTAGAAACGAGAGAAAAACGAATTTCTTTCATTTCTATTCCTTTTCTACCTTTCCGGATGGGAAAACTTGTACCTTTTGATTTAAATCATTTAATAGATGTCAAATTTCATGTTTATGCTTGAAAGATGAAGTCAAAATAAGAAAAGCATAGACGTAAATGATAGATGGCTTTTGCGGAATATAAAATATACTCTTTATAAAAAGGTGTATTTAAATTTGAAAAGTTTAATTTTGATTACATTTCTATCGGCATATCAAAATATGTATTACTCTTGTCTGCGGCAATTTACATTAAATTGTATCTGGATTTATAAGGATTTAATATGCAAACTTCCGATTATAATTACATCGGAACGAGCAATGAACTTTTAAAAACGCAAAGACCGCTTTGACAACTCGCCCGTTTTGAACATAAAAATGTGACATCACGACTTCCGAGAAAGCATTCCTCCCTTGCATACGTCACGAGAAGCACGTGACACGTTCGGTGTTGTGACATCTGCATGGGAGAACTTCATTCGAGATAAGCCGGTGTAAACGTGCAAACTTATTGAAAATCGCACTTGTTTTTGAAAATCCTATCTAAAAGTTCATGGAAATATAGTAATTAAAATATTATTAGAATATGAAAATATCACTTCATCTTCCAACCAGATTTTTGAATCGTGTGAATCTTCAATTTGAAAATACACAAAATGCTTATATATCGTGGAAATTGCATTTTCTT
Source organism: Amaurobius ferox (assembly GCA_951213105.1). NCBI lineage: Eukaryota > Metazoa > Arthropoda > Arachnida > Araneae > Amaurobiidae > Amaurobius > Amaurobius ferox. The sequence goes on from OX578136.1 coordinate 72,298,274, forward strand.
TTTGAATATGAAATATTATAATACGTATTCCGGTTAAAACGTATTGGAGAGATTTTTCTTAGATATTTTCGATACTGTCAATATGGAAACTCTGCAATAATATTTTTGATCGCTAAGGAACAGATTTTGAGAGAAGTCGCTCAAAGTCTCGTTGCAACAGAAAATAAATAAATAACTAATTCGAATTTTTAAGAAAATGTTCCGAAATTTTTATGCGACCTGATCTGACTGTACCAAATTTATATTTCCCGATATCCGACCATTAAACGAACGAGCAGACGAAATAATAGACATTTTATTTAGATACTGTGGGAAAGCATAAATATGCATTAGAGCTTTTTTATACTTTTCACTCGATGAAACCGATTAGCTTTTCAATTCTACAGATAAAAAAAAAATTGTAAACTCTCACGGCAATTGCATGATTATTTTGAGAGATGTCGCGTTCCTTGAGGGAAATCAATTTTTAACACTTTACAAGAAAGTTGAAAAGTGTTTATGACTTTGTTCATTCTGTCTGTCTGTCTGTCTGTCTGTCCGTTAGCACGATAACTGCCGTAAAAATGACTTAATCAAAATGAAATTTTAGTATGTTGTTCAGACGGTCTGTAGGACCTATGGGAATATAAATGAATAATATCACCCAATTAGTTTTGGATTGAACCCGGGATGAAAAAATGAAATACATTGAGCCCTATGGGAACTAATTTTTCAAACATTTTTTAAGCGGATTTAAAATTCACAAATTGCTTCGAAAATTTTAGGTAATATTCAAATTGTTCCATAAAATATATAAAAAAAAATTCAGCGAAATATATTCAGTAGTTTTTTAAATAAAAATTAAAATAATAATTGAACCTCTTATATGAAACGATCACGTGACCATGATATGAAACGATCACATGACCCACTTTAAAATGATATATGGCATCCATCTTGTTTCAAAATCGTGATTTTTTTAAGTTCTTTTTAATTCATATTGAGTGTTGTATCCGTCCTAAGACTACTTTATTTTTGCTTAAATTCTGTGCATCTACATACTGAAACAACGCAATGACAAAATATTTGAGTTTAAATTCTCATTCAAATTTCATTATTTCCACAACTAAGCCTATTTTTCACCTATGTAAAATGTAAACAGCAAAATATGTAGAATGAGTTGTATTAGAATTACTGTATTTCTTTAACACAAAATAATTCAGTCCATGGAGTCTGCATGGCTGATATGAATGAAATAATAATTGATTTTATAAACAGAAGGACGATTTTTTTGATGAAGTTTTAAGCATAGAGTTTATGAATTGTAGCTCCATGGTCTTAATTTTTAAATAAAATAAATTATTATAGTATTGTGATGAATGCTATGAATGGGAGAAAGTTATGAATGAAATCCTGCTTTTATAGAGAGATCCAGGCGTGTTATTTTTTCTATGACGTCATTTGAATTTATTTCGGTTGTTTTCGATGAAGTTTTCAAATATAATAAATTATCGTAGTATTATGATAGTTTTAAAAATATTACCGTGGAATGTATTGCATTTTAGAGATATTTAAACCAGTCAATTTATATTTCAATGCCGTCATTTTAATGAAGTTCATTTTTTTCAATGAAGGTTTAAGTTTTCAAATATAATAAATCAATGTAGTATTGCGATAAGTTTTAAAATATTACCGAGGAATGTATTGCATTTTCGACTTTTTTAAATAAAATTGCATTGAAGTTGGAAAGTCTTTCATAATCAATGCTTTAAGCATGATTGGTCTTTCTTGTTTTAATATCTCAAGAACGTCTCATAATACCTCCAAACCAATTGTCTTTATTTCCAGTTAATTTAACTCTAAAAGCATTCAATTATTTGATAACAGCAACATAGTTATTGTTTTGCGATTTTTTTTCAGTTCCGATTCTTTATCTATGGATCTACTAAGATTCCCTTCTATGAATTCGACACTATGTATATATGATAAAAGATGTGTGTGATGACAAGAGGTAAATTTTCACAAAATACCAACTGTATTTAAGTGTGCTCCAAATCATTAAGAAATGGGCAATGTGGACATAAAATACTCAATCACTGAATAAAAGGCCATGATATAAACTCGACATTTACAAACTCGACTCCGGACAGTTAACAAACATGAAATTTTTTTCAGTGTCCAAATGAAACCCATCGCAGTAAAAATTTTCCATTCTCAGGAAATGATATAACAAGGTGCGTGAGTAATGTGGTTTCATTCAACATCATCGGCAAATTCAGATATGCTAGAAATGGTAAGATCAAGAAATACAATGGACTTCCAAGACTGCAAAACTGTGGAGGTTGTGTACAGAGTCACGGAAACCAGCATAACAATAAAATTCAGTTGCAGAGTTCACTACGACCATATGGGCTTACAATTCCGCCACACGGCTGGCCAGTACGAAGATTCTTGGTTCAATTCGCAATTGGAACAGCAAAGTACTTTACAATGGCGTCATGGAAAGAATCAACCCTATAAGTTAGTGCAAAGATGTCGAAAGTCTGAAAATGACCCTAGTGCAATTAACACAGATTCGGTGGACCTGGCATATTGAGAGCCGATTTCAAATCGGGAAGTCAACAACTACGTAGGAAGCTAACCTGGAGGATAAAAATAACAACAGCAGACTAACATGAGTTAAAATAGCAGTAAATACTCAGTCAGATTTTCATTTGCCCGGCAATCTAGCATTAGAGGGTGGATAATAGAGTCTACTTCAACGGTTACAGCTTGCAATTCCTTCCCAATAGCTCAACGATAAAGTGTCAGCTGGCCAGTACGATGATACGTGGTTCTATTCCCTGTTGTGGCAGCAAGATTCTTAGCACAGTCACACACGCAAACAGCCACACATTAAACTACCATAAGCCTTAGGGTTGGTTGTGTGGTCTGGGTCTTTAACACTCCTTTAACACGCAAACAGTCAGAATTACTGTTTTCCGATAAGATGTTAAAAATATTCTTATAAACTGATATTAAAAGTTGTGTAAGTGACTTTCTGAATTGATTGATGCTAGTAGCATTAACCATGGTTGGAAGGAAAGCGTTCAATATATTCAAAATTAAAAGTTTTGCATTGGTTGTCGTCGCATATAATAGTGATTATTATACACCTCACCGTATTTGATAGATCTGAACAATTAAATTATGATTTTATTTATGAATAAAGTATAATGAAGCTATCTTCTTTAAATAAATATATTTATACAAATGATTAAGTTAATTAAAATGTGTTTTTACGGAGGTAGCTAATTGAAGTACTATATAACAGAAATGTGTGTCACTGCAATAGAATTTATGAGTTTTTATAACCATGCCTTTGAAACTCATATTTATCTTAGCTTTAATGGTGCTTATTTTCCAAAGCATTAACATTATTTTTATCACAATATAAATAGAATAATCATGATAATACTCTAGTCTCCAGTGTCTCAATTGAATTCAATGCATGGATTTGAAAGTTCTAATAAAAACAGATCATCGAATTCGACGCTTTTTAATAAGTATATACTATATATTTCTATCACCAGGTACCCTTAGCCGTGTCAACGAGAAACTATCTACTGGTGGGATTAATACCCTTCATCAGGATAACTGAATTTACTGAAGCACTCTAACAGAGAAACGTTTAAACCCCATCATGTGACAATGCAATTCAATTACCGTTTTTATTGCATTTTCCTTTGCTCCATAATCAAATTACTCTGCTGCTCAGATTGTCCATGAGGTATTTTAGTGAGTGGCGCGGGTAGAGGTTAAGGAGGGTCATGTAAACTTAGCTGAACTACTAGATTCATTCTTCATAAAGTCTGTATTGGAAAAAGAAATTCAACACAACAACCTCACCACTATTTCACTTTCTACTTTTTCAGATCCTAGCTGCGCATATTACTTTAAAAATATACCCAATATTATTTATACTAATTATTCCAATGCGTATGTAATATTACTTAAAATTAGGGCATGCACTATTGTAACTCTTTAATAATTATAAGCTTTTTCTCGCATTTATGTCATAACTGGAAATTATACCTAATAAAATTTAATCAAATCTTCAAAGAGTCTATAGAGCACAAAACGAACACGAAATATGGTGAAAAAACTGTAGTAAAAGTCTTCATTATCCCCTTTTTCAATTTGTCATTTAATGCCAATACATTCCCTGATTCTTGGAAACGTTCCAGGACCATTCATTCCTGTTCATAAAAAAGATGATAGGTGTGACATGAAAAACTATAGCTCAATTGCTATTTTGTCACCATTTACTGAGGTTTTTGAGTCTGTCATCTATAATAAGATTTCCCTCAAATACAAAAAAAAACTTTGTTTCTATTGATCAACGCAGATTTATGCCTAAACGTTCAGCAGTTACTAATTTGATTTGTTTTGGCAATAATGCTATTAATGCTTTTGAGAATGGTTTTCAGCTTGACATTAGTTACACTAACTTCTGCAAGGCTTTTGATTCTATTACATTTGAATGCTATACGATCATATAATATATTCGGGTTCATATACTAAATTAGGCTTGACTGACTTAACATAATTTAGGCTTACCTGACGATTACAGGCAACCTTTCTTATGGCGTGAATTTCAGGTTGCCAGATGCTAAAGTTCGGAAGGGGATTACCAGATTTGGTTATTTATTGCCGTCGACCTTTAGAAAGTTCGAGAAACACCTAGGAATAACGTGTGTTCTACGAGATATGAGAGATTTCCTGAAGTTTATATGGCGAGCTTTTGAAAAGCAGTCATCACACAGCCGGAGAGCAGTTGACAGGATACTAGCTACAGTGAACTATGATTTTCGCCAATGTTTTGAGTATAGTAGAGGTTGTTTTGAGAAATTAGTGGAGCATTTATTTAAGTGCTGTTTTACTGTATATTGTTCCTGTTTACGTTGTGCTTGTTAATAAACGTGCTAGTTATCCAGAAATTTGGATTTACTCTTGCATCCTATAATTACACACACGATTCCAGAGGATGCTTCGTAACAATATAAAACTAATTTACAGTTTAGAAGATATAATGGACCAATAATCCACGGTAAACTCAATTTTCAAGAAACTGTGAGTTAAATCCTTATTTCGGAATCAATTATTAATTGACGTTCATAAAAAAAATGTGCATGGTAAGTATTTCAAAAAGAGCATGAAAAGAATTTCAAGACGTGCAATTTAATATTATTGTAAGACAACAACTTTTTTTCACAAAACATGTAACATAATTATATGTTATAGCTAGGAAATTGTATAAAACATAACCATAGTTCTGAATTTCGTGAGTTCATAAAAAAACCCAGATGAAGGTATAAAATATAAATGTAATAAAACGAAATAGAATAACATAAAATAAAATAGAAAGTGTAAAATAGAATTAGCTGTCGCAGTATGATAAGCATACTGGACATATTTATGCATATGTAGTGTATATTTTCATTTTATAAAAATCTATATTAATTTGTAAAAGGATTGAAATAGATATGATGTGGATACTCAAAGGCTAAGAGCAAGAAAACAGGTGCATTGCATTGACCAGTTCAAGGTTAAAAGCATTGCACGAGAGGTGGAAAACACACCTGGAGTAATCCATAAAAGTGCCACTTGGCATGATTGATACAGGACATCAATGGCACAAACTAAGATGCAGAATAATGCTTGACATACAAGCGCTAAGGGGACTTTGCACTTAATGGATATTTTACGGCAAAATGAAAAGCCTTGCGACAAATAAGTGGTGGTCTGAAATCCCAAGCCACACATTAGCAGAAAGATATGTCCAAATAACAACACTCCCTGCATTTTAACAAGAAAGGCGAGCTACTTCAAAGCGAAACTTTAAAAGCGCTTTGCTTTTCTTTTCTCTGAACTCCCACAGAAGGTGAGGGGGGCAGAAGCACTTGTACGGCGACTGTTACGGGATGGTACGACCGCGGAAGGATTCTGGATCAAAAGTGGAGCCTGAGCACGGCTGTATACTGCCGCAAGTCGTACATGTACATATAGCCGAAGCTACAGACTATAGCCACTTGATACTACTTCCCTGGACTTGATAATACTTCCCTTAACTTGAGACTACTTCTCTTACTGACTTACGTTACTACTTCACTCTGCGGTTACCTTGTACTTACTTGATTTAAGTTACGCCACTGACTTGAGGATGTAAAGAACATTCTGGAATCACCTGAGTGGGGTGAGGCAACCCATAGCCTCACCTTACAAATATACTTTGCATCTTACTGAATGATGACTTCTAATTTGGATGCTGGCCTGGAAGGAGGTGAACAGCAGCTCTACGTTATCCTGAAATTCTATTTAAGCGATATATACTAAGGCTTGCTAGAATCTGATCTGTAACTAAAGATGACAACAATATGCTGCAATCAACTAAAATGAATTCTGCATAGTAGTGAAAATTAATAGGGATAACAACAATATCTGAGAATCGAATATGGAACATCAACGAATTAATGAACTAATTCTGATGAATTTAAATTCATCGAGTATGACTGTAGGGCAATTTGAAAGATGAAGCTCTATAATAGACTGCACATCAAACCGCGAGCGGAATGAACTTGCTAAATGCAAAAACTTAGCTGAACTATTTGAACATTTTTCTGATAGTGCCTCGACTAAATTACTTATGATGAAGGATGAACATTTTAACAGATTGACATTCAAATAGTGCATAAAATTGACTCGAACGAATCATACACAGATTAAGCGGATTCAAATTTTAGTAAGCCTATATATTTGTCATGAATTGCGACAGATCTCACGTAAGTGATTCTTTATTTTATTTGCTACGTGTAATAATTGAATTATATTTATGCATAAGGTCCATATTGAGAGAAAATTAAGCTCTCCCTTTTAAAATATATCTGTACAATATGACATTAAGATATTCATTTAAATTGGAAATGACTAGAATAATGAATACTAAAGTAATGAATTTAAATTGATTTGTAAAGAATAATATTGGCATAAATGAACTAGGTAATTTTATAAATGTGAATTGTATTGCAACAAGATAATGTGTAATTATGATAATCAAGAAAATTAATCTTTTATTTAATAATATAATTAATTGATTTATGTGCTAATTTTAATAAATAATGTCTTTTGAATTAACACGATAAAATTGTGTCTTGAATTATACGGCCAAATTTTAGATCACGTATACATCTCGCGAAACCAGAAAATATCTGGCATGTACTCTTATGAGTGATTTAACTCACAGAGGGTGTGGTCATAAGTATATATTTAATTTAAACTTTATCCAAATTGCGAGATGTAGTTTTGAACTAATTTCTGTTTTTTAAGGACTTATTGGAAAATGTAAATAATTAATCTGTTCATATACTTATTGCCATACTAAGATATGGGGGCTTAACTCATTTACGAGGTCTCCCCATATTAGCTTCTACAATAAGTAAATCTTCACAATTAAACCATATGAGACTTTGTATCTGTGTATACACAGCGATTTCACAATTAATTCGAACTCCACAAAGCCATGATTGGTGTCTGATGAAACCTTTCGCTATTCCACAATTAATCAAATAATAATAATAATAGTAATAATAATATTCTTTTATGGGGCGCATATACTTGGATCGGTTACAATTTTTTCATTTTAAAAAGCAGTATGTCTCAAAAATATTCTGGTCAAACTTCATAAAAGAAACATTATGAATTAACTGTGATATAGCGATTATATTGACACAAATACAAGTGTTTGGGACAGGGTCTTCAAAATTTGAAACAGTTTTCTCAAAATCAATATTTGAAAATCGGTTGTAAAAATATTTCAACCAATTTTGTTTAGATTATAGCGTAATTCTCCTAAACAGTAGCACTCAGTTAGCTAAGTTGCCGATTTTATTGATTGTTTCCTAGCAAATTTATACCAAATTACACCGCATGTTTTGAACAAAAATTAGTTGATTTTCAATCTTTAATATGAAAACCATGCAAATTGAGTGTAGTCCTAAACTTCAAAATTCACTTTAATATTTTTCTTTTATTTGAACTTCATGGAAAATAACTGCCAATCATAAGATAAATATGTCTGATAAAAATCATTGCTGTTATTTGCTGAATTTTATACTTTTCATAACAAACAAGTTGAAATGAATTTCTTACTATTTTACGTATGATCAGTGAGCATGCAAAACTATTTTCAATTTGTTGAATCTCATTACATTTGTTAAAATTATATGGATTTATTTAAATTATACGGATTTATTTAAATTATTTGAATTTAGTTAAATATAGTTTTGGCTGTACCATGTATTAAATTTTATTCCAATACAATATTTCAAATAATTATTTTTCTCAAGTCTATCCTCAATCCGTCAGCGAGAAATCCATTGCCAAGATTAAGCCATTTCATTAGACTAACTCAATAATTTGCTGAGATATTCAAAGAAGAAATATTTAGGCCCAATCAGTTCAACGAAATCTAATTAATGTTTTTTTTATCTTTTTGAGCACTTAGCTCTACCCTAAGTAAGTAGTAAGTAAGTAACTTCGATTCCTAGAGGTTGAGTTTGTTGTTTTGGAATGAAATTCCGATACTTAATTTATGATAAAAAATCGTTTTATTAAATAAGGTAATAAAGCCTGTCAGAAACGCTTGAATTTCATTACTGCGTTCCAATATTGTGGGCTACTCAGATCTCTTTTTACTGCCACTAGAGAGCAGAACTTATTAAGCACATTTTAAAAAAATGGCGGTAATTGTGGAAACGTCGGCAAATCTTCAGATCCGTAGATTATATTTATGCGATTTCAGAACATAACACCAGCTGAAATTCATCGCCAACTTGTTATGGTGTATGCTGCATGATAATGTCAGGAACCACACTGATAACCATACGAGCAAACAGCTCAGTACTTACATTGGGTAGTGCTAGGACACTCATCCTATAAAACTGACCTGACACCTAGCAATTTTCGATGCTTCAAACCTTTGAAAATGCGCCTAGCGGGAAAACGATATACAACCGACAACCACGTTCCACAAGTTGTAATGTCTTGACTGCAGGACCTTGACACCGATTTCTTCAGGTCTGGAGTTAATGTCTTGCGGTAGTGATGGAATAAATGCCTGGACAAATAAGGAGATTACGTGGGTAAGTAATGTGAGTCGATGTTATTTACTGGTCACTTTTACATTGATATAAGAATATATATGTATTCATACTGCAGGCCTTGTTATCTAATTTAATAAAGTTTTTTCTGAAAATTTTCTAATACGTGGTTTTGAGGGACGTTTTTCTAACCTTTAAATCTCCAGAACACTTTTTGAACACTTTTGGAAAGGTTTCCGTAACTTATTCGCCCACATATAAGCCGAATCCTGAACCATTTTGTCGCCACATAGCATTGCTCCGGCGCACAAAGAGGGGTTGGGTGGAACTCATTACACCACAGAATCCTTGCCCGCAAGTGTGACCACGGCCCCCGTTTGAAACCACGACCCCGTCTAGAGAGAGCATGAGAAAATGCTTGCTTTCGACCTTTGAACTACCTGAATGCTATCTTATTTACGAAAAATACTAATATGTCTTCATTTTAGCAATTTTATGCGCCTACAAATACATCTACAATATGTTTTAATTTGTTTAACAAACTCAGCGAATATTATTGTAGAACAAAATATATACTAAAAAGCATGCAAGAAAATTCGGTGAACTTTCCTTTCATTCATAAAATATTGCTTTATCTACAAATCTTTCAAGATCATTAATATATGCCTTCGAAGACTCTCCTTGTTTTCTAATACTTTGTTTCCTCCATCTTGCATACAGGCATTATTTCTCAGAATCTTGCCATGTCAGTAATAGCAATTCCTAAATGGAAATGCAATGCAGAATATTTACAGAACATAAATATATGACTTCCATTAAGTTGAGGCTTAACGTTTTCTTAAAAAAACTGTATTCTTTACCATTCATCGAGTTCTATTATAAATAAGCACAATATGTTTTATTCGCTTTAAAAAATTGCCTCGCAATAGTTATGAATTAGTAATAATTGTACAACGCACACGGTTTCAAACGTAAACAAGTTGAATGGTTATCAATAAAACTTTGTGATAATTAACATTTTTTCTGAATTTACACAAGCAATTTCAAATGTAAACCAGTTAAACGGTTATCGATTATGCTTTATAAGAATTAACAATAAAACCTATAATTGGTAACTGTATTCATAATTATTTTCATAGTGATTATTTAAGGCAATCATAGTTTCGAAATGTTCCTAAGTAATTAAAATCCGGGGAAAATAATTAGAGTTTATGGTTTTACAATTACAATGATTATAACCATGAAGGAAGACAAATGCATTTAATTCCATCTCTAACATTTTTAATATATTAACTGTTGAAATCACCGATAACTACATAGTTATTTATTTACATATGATAGTTAATTTTGAAGTAGTGTAGTTGGTATCGGTTTAAAATCAAAAACCATTCTTGGAATGTGGTTATAAACCATCCAGTCCTGCCAATGCATCTACTTTCAAATGTACTAAAATGTTGTACAATGATATCAATTTTACAACATATAAGTCCGTACATCCCAAAGAGCAGCAATAACAAAATAAAGAAATACATTATAGAAGGCGATAATTAATATAAGTGATTGATAAACGTGCAAGGTTCATTTGTGACCAATTTAGGTAAAATTCAATAACCAACAATTGATACCATACAGGAAGTAAATGTTTGGAAAACACCATCTAATATTTAAATATAAAACAATCAAATTAAAAGATATGTTATATAAAATGATGATGATTCAAGTTTATTAAACTCAAGAGCTACTCAATAGAATGCGTGAGACATTTTGCTCCACAATTAGACAGAAGTTCAAGAAGAGGCTTGAAATCCAAGTTCACTACCTATACACGAATCCGTTTTACTCGGCTACAAATATTTTGAGTTTACAATATACCTCTATAATTCTACTTGGGGAATACTACCCCCTCGTAGAATGCTAATGTTAGATTGTGAACATTTTACCAATAGTACACTACTAAAACTACGACCTAATTTCTGTGGGCACCACAGATTGTATATGTACGAAACCATAAACGTATCAAAATTAGTTTCAAGTCCACCTAAAAGTTCAGCACACCTTGGCTCAAACAATTTTAGCCGAGATTGAGCACTTTCCCCCAATTTTTTAAAGATCCTCAAATCATTGAACCCGAAATCTTGTTCAAACAAAACTTAATAAAACACCAATTTTTAACAATTCAGTGCAATTTAGAAATTGTGTGTCAAGAATTCAGTCTCTGTAAAATACTTTTTTTTTTCAAATGGCCAGGCACTTTGACCTTCGTCATTCGCCTTTATTACAGCGGCCAGAGTGTGAACCATTTAGCCGTCCATTGACGTTGCCCCAGCCGCACCAGATGGGGGCGGATCACATTGCGCCCACAACACAAACATTCATGCTCACAACGTGGCTCGAACCCACAACGTGGCGGTCGAGCGATAGCTACAGAAACGCTTGCCTTGACCACTCGACAACCACGTCGGCTCTCCGTAAAATACTGCCTAAAAGGCACAGCTCGCAATTAATCCACTTAATCATTCATCCCGACGTATTTTAATTCTTAGCAGAATGTGGCCAACTTTGGATTGTAAATATTTATTTAATTGTGACAGCCAATATATCACTAATATTGACATTACATTCATAATGTAAAGTTCTAGGATATACCACATTGGTCATTAATCACACCACACTGGTTATTGATTATACCGCATTGGTCATTGATTTCATCCTGCTCGATTTTGGGTCAATATTGGCCTGCTACTAGGTCAATATTGGCTTGCTACTAGGTCAATATTGGCTTGCTACTAGCTAGGTCAATATTGGCTTGCTACTAAGTCGAGTACGAAGATGTTCTTGAATTTAATATAGATTGCGCACTTTGAGCAAATTCATAGAATGACGCGTATATGCCTCTATAGCTCTTTCATCTCACATCCTGCAATGTTCTATGTACAACAAGAGTAACACCATAAGAACGGCGTTTAAATAGTCCTCTTGTTTGGGGATTCTTTGTTGTCTATATATATAAATATATATAGTTAGATATGTTAATGTGGATATATGATAAATTACGATAATGGAAGCGGTATATATCGCAATATCTCATTTGTACAAGTAATCAAAAAATGTTACAGTATTTTAACTAGGGTTTATAATATAAAATTATGAAAATTTGTGAAATAAATAACGGAAACAGTAAAATAGAGATAAGTTTACAGCATTATATTAAAGATAATATTTAAATACTTAAACAAACAAATTGTTATCGACATTAATAATTGAGTAAATTAAAAAATATTGCCAGGAATTTATTATCTCTGCCTTTTCATACCTTATTTTATGTCCTTGTAGCTGAAATCGATGTTTTAGTTCCAACAAAGACGGATGTAAAATATTGTGGAGTTGTCGGTCAATTCAACGAAATATAATTTATAATTAAAGAAACCTTAAATGTTCTAAATCAAAATAAATGACACTTCCATGATTAATTTTGCACATTGACGAATCTATGACATTTTAAGTAAATTTGTTAATTATGTCAATAAATCTGGAATCTTCGCGTATACTTGTGAGTGCAAATTATAGGTATTTTTTTTATTTAATATAAATAATTCTACCAATACCACCTGAACCCTCCATATATAGGCATTCCGAAAATAAGAAAAACGCTCTCATTGCAGATAACAGTATCCATGGATTGGTTTTGCCCTTATTATCATTCAATAACTCAGCTCTAACACTAATTGTCACGGATCAGCATGAAATAACCGTAAACTTAAGATACTTAGTTTTTATTTCTATTTTAACTCATCTTATCACGCTAATCAGTATGTGTTGAATCATAAGGATCTACCACCTTTTTTGGGACTTGTAGTTTACTTTTAACATTTTCTGCACTCGTACATTTTAAAGTCCGCCCTCCGCATTTTTCTACTTCTTATCGCGCCAATTTCTAAAATCTGTCTCAACCATATGTTAACGTGTCAACTTCTCACAACTATAACATTCTTCTCTTCTCATCATTCCATCGCTTGCACAGTTTTCTGTCAACTCCGCCTAGGCTGCCCATTCGATTGCAGGCATCTGTGAGGCGCATGGTCCAGGCTTCTAATAGACAATCGATATTGTCCGCGGAATCAATTCCTCATCTCTCGGCCACGTTCACCTCCTCTTGTGACGTGATATCATAAATTATTGTTCGCACCATAAATCGTCCACCCATGAAATCAAGTCAGTCGCATTTTTGTCGCCTTGGTATTTATTAACCAAAACTATCACCTTTCACAAATCTGTATCACTACATCAAGGCTTCGATGACAACATTTAAAATTTAAAGAAGCCCTTATCTAAAAAAATGCCTATGTGTTAAGATAAAATAAATACTGGAAACGAATACCTTAAAATATATTCGCAAAATAGTCATAAATAAATCTAAGCTTAGGCATTATTATTTTTTTTTGCAGCATAAAGTACATTCTATTTCTCTGCAATAAACATTTATTTTAATGCAATATAAATTCTTTTTTAAAGGACAGTTGCAGATAACTTACTTTATAAACTTTTGTTAGTGTATCTATGAACGTTCTTCCGAAGGCCATCTTATTTCCCTTTTATCTTAGGAAATAAATAAAAAAAGTAATGAAACTCTGAAAATTACTTTATACAAGAATAAAGTGTAACAATAGCTCCAAACAATTTGAAAAGGGTCGAGGAATAGAAGAATAAGAAAACGTGTATCATTGGCGCAATGAAATGTTTTCTGAGAGGGTCATTAAGATTCCCATTCTGATACTTCTTATAAGGCATTTCTTTCTAACGTTACAAGACTGTTGCACTAAGAAATATTTTGTATAAAGAAACAACTTTTGTATTTAAAGATTAAATCTATTTCTAAACTAATATTTTTTCATTATAGTGACAAGACTATGTAATTTGTTTAAGTAGTATCGCTATTTGAACTAGTATTATTTATATGAAAATGGCAGCAACTCGAGCCTCTTTGCAAAGTGTGTAGTTAGTGTGTATTACGGTTCTAGTTGATATGCAAAGTCCAGGTATATGTTGGTTTCAGTCTTCCTAATTTGTTATGTTTATGCATATTAAACTGGTTTTGAGTTGGTCAAGTTATATATCTTTGTAAATAGGTGCATAAGTGATTGTCATGAATCTTGCTCAGTTCATAAAATATCTGATGTGGACAACAAATGATTTTCTCTGCGGACTCAAATCCATGTCCTCTTTTATTTCTTTAATAATTCATTATATTGAATTTAATTACAGAAAATAACTGGAAGAAATATATGAAATGACACTGAATTTGCACTTTTAAATTAATTTTAATTTACATTTGGTAACTGGAAGTATTTTCAAAGGTGGCGTATCAGAAATCAGCAAAATATAAAATATCGCAAGAATGGCTAGTACTAGATTAATGGGGTTGATCTTATTCTGTTTCTCGTCAAAAATTATGTATAAAACAATATATTTGAGCAGTATAACAATTTAGCAATATATTAAACAATGTATTTCTTATATTTGAGCAGACGTAGTCTTTTATTTTAAATTTGGCAATTTTTGCGGACGATTTCGCAAGAAAAGGTAGCTACATTCTTCCCCGAATTGCACCGAAATCTAATCAGTGCTAGGGTAACCTACAAGTTACTTATCTACCAAATTTCATGAAATTTAGTCAAATGGTCATAACATACATTGCACAAACAGACATACGCGCACATACAGGCACAGACACGTACATGCACACTCATACAGACACATACACAGACACACACACACAGACATCACGCTAAAAATAGAGTTTTCGTATTCCCAAAACGTGTAGATATTTCGAAAACCAGAGTTGCAATATTTGACACGATTCCAATACTTTCCCTATTTCATTACCATGTATTGTAGGGAAAGTAAAATATGTACTCCATATTATTCTTTAGCTGGGCTGATGACTTTATAATTATACGACGTAATATTATGTATGCACAAAATTATAGCATTTTATGAATTGAAGTGAAGAAATGAAACCACTGACATTCCTACCTTTGTGATAAACTAGATGTCATTTGTGCTTGCCTGGTATGTACGGCTATTAATATTTTATTAATGAACTGCTGTTCATGAAATTCGGAGGTGTGGTACAGAATATTTTACAGTCGTAATAGGTTGCCGGGTATGATCGGATATAACATGTGCAAGATATGCGCCAAAATCTGTTATGCACCAATTAATGGTAGCAAATCAGAAACAGACTATTTGAAATTATTAGTATAGGTGGAGGTGTTATTGTATTACAAAGTTGTGATCCCAGATGAATACTTCCGCAATCAAATTCCACACCATAATACATAAAGTGCTCATGGCACATCCAGAGTTTGGAGACATGGTTATATGTGACCATCCCTTGCCCTACAGTAAAGTGGAGGAAACTGATAAAGCTTACTAAAATTTCATGAAAGTCAGACAGAGATGGGAAGATGGAGAGATGCGAAAGATGTGAACTGGTAAGAAGGTGTGCAGAAAGGGAGGAATAGCCCAGTGATTAAAACACGGGGATTGCCTTCTGAGGAACCAAGTTCGATTCCCAAGTCTGACAAAACTATCTCCGTGTTTATGCGAAGTAAGGGGGTTTTAATCTGCGATCCTAAAAGTCCTTTCAAGAAGTTAGTTATAGGGGAATAGGGGTATGATCCATGCGGATATCGTCCCCAATGTATTTCGGTCTAAATTCGATAGCAATACCCCGGCTGTCAAAACAGGTACCTTACACCTTCGGGTAGGTTGGAGTAGTCGAAAGAAAGAAAGATGCGCGGAAATGGAGAGGAAATACCTGGGTGAGAACAAAAGCCTTGGACAAATATCAGTTTTGAGAGTTGTGACAACCATTGATGCTTCTTCCCGGCCGTCCAAATAGTTGCTCTTAGTCCTCTGGACGAGTCGGACGGTCTGGGTCTTCAACCATTGATGCTTTTCAACAATGCGCAGAGAACGGATAAGATTGACAACACTGGTATGGATTAATGTACTTGTTTATTAATTAATGTTATAATGACATCAATAAGAACTTAAATAATTTGATAACTTACAATGTGGTATATCATATATCTAAATCCCCCTAAGATCTGGATGAGTGAGCTATAAGTTTATTAATGCTTAACTTGTGTTAAACTGCAAAATTTAAGTAAAATAATACATATGGTAAATTGAATTATAAGTAATTATTGACCTTCCCATTAATGAAATTATTTTATACTTGATGGTATTCTGTATGCAGCAGCAGATAATACGTGGGTTTGATTTTAGACACAACGCAATAATTAGTGAATTGTTTAACATATAATCGTAATTTAAATTAGTTTATTTCAGATGAGATATACTGTTCCATAGTTATTTCACAGAAATTGTAGAAGAAATCCAAAGAAAAACAATTTATTATTTCTCTCTAATAGCATATGGTATATTAAATACCGTTTTATACATTTTACTACCTGTCCGAATTCTATTATGCTATTAAAATACAAATTATTTCTCTCCTGAGTGGCATTACTTTGTTCAAACATTATCTGGATTTGAGAAGATAAAAAAAGATAAAAATGATATTCTTAATAATGCGTACGAAATCTAGATGGGGTTTTTTTCTATGGTTAACAAAATCCGTTCTTGTATCAAGGTGATCTCATTTACGATTTCAAAAGCATTAACAAATCCTTTAAAAAGACTGATATAAAAATCGCAACGTTGATAGAGAAATGATAAAATGGATTTAAGAAAGCGATTTAAACGGTTTAAGCGGTTTCCTGGAAATTTGAAAGATACATAGGCTAAACGGTTTTGGCTGTTTCTTGAAAATTATTTAGCATTAAACTACATGCTTTATTCTATTGAGCATAATGCATGAAAATACAGGTGATTAAATTTGGGAAATATCTGGTAAATAGTATTATTTTTATTATAGTATAAAAGTAACTTTTATGCATTTAAATTTTATATAATTGTGTATAAAATATTAAGGAATATTTATTTGCAAGTGGACGAGAGCGCTTTCTTTTTCTAAATGAATAATATTTTAGATCTATAGAATATGTTAGGTGTTGCATGTCAAATTACATGGTGCAACCATATATTTAAAATGATTTCGAAAATCAATATGTGCTGTAAATGTATGTTAGGGATGGAAAGAGGCTAATACCTGGAATCCAAACATGTTTTAAGATTACAGGGTAATCCAAATCCAGCTAGAATACAAAAATTCGCTGACATTTGAACTCATGTGTTTAAATAAATAAACTCATGCGCGTTTAGGCAGTTACAGGCACTCACATTATAAATATACAAAGACGGATATGTGTATTTCTATTTACTTCCCCGTAGAAAAATCATTATTGAAAAAGACATCGGATGTGAGCAGTACATAAGTTCCGCTACATACTCAATTTCATTTTATCTTTCTTTTTTTTTCATCACTTATTAAATTTAATTTAATTGCACAAAACAGCATGGGTAATTATTTGAAATTATACTGAACTTGGAATTTTAATTTCCGTCTTCATTTGGCATCTGGACACAATATCAACGCAGAAAAAATGCGAAAAAAGGGAAAAAATCTCGAGAACAGTTGGTCTTAATTATGGGGTTAGTGTTTTTCTTTTCTACGTCAAAAATTACATATAAAACAAGCATTTAATTGATACATTTCAGCATACATAATCTCATTTCAGATTTTAACGATTTTTGCTGTCCATTTAGCAAAACAGGTAGGTTCGTTTTTATCAGAATCGTACTAAAATTTAATCAGGACCAGTGTAACCCACGAGTGACTTATCTACCAAATATTGTGAAAGGTCATCAATTAGTTCTTCAGAGAGTGGATGAATGCGATTTTTGAGGATTTGAGAGTCATTTCTCAAACTCCTTTATCCGAATCGTACTAAAATCTAATCAGCACCAGGACAACTCACAAATGACTCATCTACAAAATTTTGTGAAATTTTAGATTTTACCAATTAGTTTTTAAGCTAGACTGGATACATACTGACAGACGTTACGCTAAAAATGTTTTTAACACTTTAACAACATAGTTGAAAAGTGTTTATGATTTTGTTCATTCTGTCTGTCTGTCTATCTGTCTTTCTGTCCGTTAGCACGACACCTGCCGTGAAAATGACTTTATCAAAATGAAATTTTAGTATGTTGTTCTGATGGTCTATGGAAAATACGGGAATATAAATGAATAATATCACCCAATTAGTTTTGAATTGAACCCGGATTGAAAAAATGAAATATATTGAATCCTATAGAACCTAATTTTTCAAACATTTTTTAAGCGAATTTGAAATTCACAAATTGCTACGAAAGTTTAAGGAAATATTCAAATTATCCCACAAAATATATGAAAAATTTTTCAGAAAAATATATTTAGTAGTTTTTAAATAAATATTAAAATAAAAATTACATACATTATAGGAAGAGATCACGTGACCACTATATAAAGAGATCGCGTGACTCACTTCTAAATAAAATATGGTATCCATCCAGTGCGTTAAAATCGTGATTTTTAAAGTTCTTTTTAATTTATATTTAGTGCTGTGTCCGTTCTAAAACCGCTTTACTTTTGCTTAATTTCTGTGCATCAATGTTCTGAAACAAAGCAATTACAATATATTTGAGTTTAAATGATCATCAAACTTTGATTATTTCTACAACAAATCCGAATTTTCACGTATAAACATTGTAAACACATCAAGCTGTAAGATCAGTTATATAAGAATTGCTAAATTTCTTTAACGCAAAATTATTTAGCGCTGGAGTCTGCAATATAGTTGATATGAATGAAACAGTCATTGATTTTGCATAGAGAATAGACGATTTTATAGTAAAATTTTTCGGTGAAGTTTTATGCACAGAGTTAAATTACTTACTTATACCTGCATGGTTTTAAGTTTTTAAGTAACATAAATTATTGTACTATTGTGTTGAATGAAAGGAATAGAATAGATGTTTATTAATGAAATTTTTATTGCCTTTTCATAGAGAGCCAGGCGTTATATTTCAATGACGTCATTTGAATAAAGATTTTTTTTTCGATAAAGTTTTCAAATATAATTAATTATTGTAGTATTGTGATAATTTAAAAAAATATTACGACTGAATTCATCGCATTTTAGAGATGTTTAAAGAAAATTGCATTGCAATTGGAAAGTGTTTCATAATCAATGCTTTATGCATGATTGATCTTTCTTATTTCTTTTGTTCTACAGTGCTAAAACATGTAGATTCATCGGAAATCCAAATTGCAATTTTCGACACGATTCCAATACTTCCCCTATACATTGCCATGTAAAACAGAAAATTCTGTTTGGTACTGTTCTGTGTAAATTATGTTTGCATTTTGAAATTAACTTTTTCCCATAGACTTCAGATTATTTGAACTTTATCCTCACATATTTTAGTGCGTACGTTGATCGACATTTAAAATTCAACTTTGTCATGAATTAAGCCGTGATTAGTTTGCACTATGCACGAAATAATGTGACTATACCAACGAAACTTTCGTGCGCAATCAGTTTTCAGTCTATTAAGAAAGCCACACTTGAAACTCCTTGGATTCAATTAAAATATATTACTGATTTTCGCTGAAAACCTATCTGTCTAACTACGAGTATGTTCAATTGTACTTTTAGTACTTAATACGGCTTACATGTGTCATATATAGATGAATTTTATGTAGTAGAATTGATTGAGGAGAGCTACTGGTAGCAATGAAATCCTATATTCTGTTCATGTTGGTGAAGATTTGAGCAACTTATTCTCCCTTTATTTTATTTCTCGAATCCAAATGGTTTAATAAACATACAATCCATGCTCTACATAAATCTATAAACGCTCTAAACATACATGTGTTGAGACAATTTAATATTAACCACCCTGTTGTTTGTATACGGCAGAATAAACGGGGTAAAGATTCAAACTCTAACTTATATCAATCATATATATATATATATATATATATATAAGGATATAAACAAGAAGAAAAAATAAGCGAGAACAGGAGTGACCATATGATTTGCATAGATATATAGATAGATTGCATAGATATATTTGCATAGATATTTGCATATATATATATATATATATATATATATATATATTCATTTAAGTACAAAAATTAATTATTTTATTTTGTTTAATCCATCTATGTAGAAGAAGAGGGGGTTAAAACGCCACTCTAATAAAATATTATATCTTCAAAATACTTATTTATTATTACATATAAAAGTTATAAATTTATTATTATATAAATGTATATAATACAATTATAATAATTTATATAATAAATATAATATAATTTAAATAATTTATTAATTTATGTATTAATAATAATTTATATAAACAAGTATTTGGATTTTTGCAGATTTATGCATTTGCAAAAATGTAGGTTTTTACTGAGTGTGTGTCTTACAAGAAGTGAATGAATATAGTCTTATCAAATGACTACTTTATCCCTCTTAGGAAGTGAAAGTGGCCACTAAAATAAAAAAAAAACTAAAACACTTAAAAACGCAAGAAAAAACTCTATTGGTATACAAGAACTACAATATTTCCATATTTAAATATAAAGACGGAACAGTGGAAAAACAGCAGACTGCTTTGTGTAATGACATAAAGGAAATGTACATTTTCGCGCATAAAAATAAAATAGCAATAAACGATCTGGTAGCTGTTTCGGTAAAGCAATGGGTCTATACCACTCCATAAATAAAAACATTTAATATTACCTATAAGAAGTAGGATTAAGTCAATATAAAATATGCCTAAACATAACATTAAATTTATCTTTCCATTTTTAATAATAGAAAACATCGTAGACATAAATATAGATTTTTAAATTACGGGATTATTTTAAATAATTTGCTCTTGAACTTTACAATAATATATTAGAAATATTTTAATTGTAAATTACTTCTTGGGGTACAAACATAATTATATGTACTTTTACATAGAATATTTTAAAGATTTCACTTCAACGAAGCATGAAATAATTTTGTATTGCAGGGTTGCTTGGTATTTACAAGTAAAAGTAAACAAACTGTCTAGATGCCAAAATTAGTTAACTTTTTGTATCAAGAACTCTCACAAGTGGCATATTGAGTTTCATACCGTACATTATAGTTCCTTTATATATATTTTTCATGCATGTATAATTTTAATTAGCTTTTAAGTGTAATAAAGTAAAGCACAAAATGCTTCAAATAAAGAACATTTTCTAATCTAAGATTGAGTTATGAAAATTCTCTGAAAATACTAAAAATTAAATATGAAACTGTTTTTACATTATTAGTAAACTAAATTGGTTGACAATTTTCAATTTTGTAGGGCAGAACGTTTAGTCAAATCTCTGTTAGCAATAAAATCAAAACAGCTAACAAAATTATCCACAAAGAGCGTAAACATAACTCAGATGTACTATTTCGGATATCAATAAGGAAAATAAGCCAAGTCCCATTATATAAGGTAATGTAACTTACTTTAAACAACTAGTCAAACATGGGAACTCTGCCATAATAGATGGTCACATTTTAGCTACGTAGAGAAAAATTATACATCATATTCAGATATATTTACGAGTTGTATCTTCTGTATTTACGTTTAGAATTCCCTGGAACTTTTAGAAAATATACTTTATATATTCTCAATAAAACCACTTAAATAATGCTTGCCAAAAAAGCTTTTAAAAACCCTCTAGAACCCACATTCAAATGTTTTATTAAAAGGCCTTTAACGTTTAAGATGATCACGCTATTGAAGTAAACTGGGATTTGACACTATAGACAAAGTAGGCAGAATTACTCAAACTTTGAACAGGAAAATTAATAATAGGTAACAGTGAAACACACAATTTAAGCAAATAATAGCAACTTGTGATTCCCTAGTTCATACTAGTTTTCTCTCAACAAAACCACTACTAAATGAAAGCATGTTAGAATACCAATCTGGTTCTATTTGTTGAAACTGTGATATCAGAGTTCAATGAGGATAACAGATAGGAATAAGAAAGGAATCGATTTCAGATGTAATTCTAAAGCTACTAACCAAAAACTAATGAAATCAAATAAGGTAGAAGAGCCTAATATGGCTCCTGCTCGCAATCTGGCCACTGGCCACTCGTCATATTGTAGCTTAGTTTTTCAATACTTTGCAACAAAATTGAAAAGTGTTTATGACATTTTATTAACATTTTACAACAAAGTTGAAAAGTGTTTATGACTTTGTTCACTCTGTCTGTCTGTATGTCTGTCCGTTAGCACAATAACTGCCGTAAAAATGACTTTATCGAAAGGAAATTTTAGTATGTTGTTCAGAAGGTCTGTGGGATCTATTGGAATATAAATATCCCTCAAATAGTTTTGGATTGAACCCGGATTGCAAAAATGAAATGCATTGAACCCTATGGGACCTAATTTTTCAAACATTTTTTCAGCGAATTTAAAATTTGCAAATTGCTTCGAAAGTTTTAGGAAATATTCAAATTATCCCATAAAATATACAAAAAAGTCCAGCAAAATATGTTTAATAGTTTTTTAAATAAAAATTAAAATAATAATTACACCTTTTATAAGAAGCGATCACATGACCATTATATGAAGAGATCACGTGACGTTCTTTTTAATTCTTATTTAGTGTTGTATCCGACTTAAAACCGCATTATTTTGCTTAAATTCTGTGCATCTACATACTGAAACAACGCAATTACAATATATCTGAGTTTAAATGATCATACAAATTTGATTATTTCTACAACGAAGCGTAGTTTTCACTTATGGAAAATGTAAACAGCAAAATATGTAGAATGAGTTGTATAAGAATTGCTGAATTTCTTTAACACAAAATTATTTAGCTCATGGAGACTGCAATATAGCTGATATGAATGAAATATTCATTGATTTTACAGAGAGGAGGACGATTTTTGGATGAAGTTTTAAGCATAGAGTTTAATTACTTGTACCTCCATGATCTTAAGTTTTTATATAAAATAAATTATTATAGTATTGTGATGAATGAAATGAATGGAAAAATGTTAATGAATGAAATGCTGCTTTTATAGAGAGAGCCAGGCGTGTTATATTTCGATGACGTCATTTGAATAAATTTCATTTGTTTCCGATGAAGTTTGCAAATATAATAAATTATTTTAGTATTATGATAATTTTAAAAATATTACAGAGGAATGTATTACAGTTTAGAGATGTTTAAACCTGGCAATTTATATTTCGATGCCGTCAGTTGAATGAAGCTCATTTTTTTGATGAAGTTTTAAGTTTACAAATATAATAAATTAATGTAGTATTGTGGTAATTTATAAAATATTACCGAGGAATGTATCGCATTTTAGAGATATTTAAATAAATTTGCATTTCAGTTGGAAAGTGTTTCATAATCAATGCTTTATGCATGATTGATCTTTCTTGTTTTTTAATCCGCCAGATGTCTTCAGAAACTAAACCTTCTTGATTATAGAGAATGACCGTATGAAAACCAGCTGAATTCGAATTACGTAGGTGAGGCAATTAGAAGTTTTATTCAGATTTTCATAAAAGAATAACTTTTCCGCTTGAAAATTCTCTGAAAATACTAAAAATTAAATATGAAACTGTTTTTACATTATTAGTAAACTAAATTGGTTGACAATTTTCAATTTTGTAGGGCAGAACGTTTAGTCAAATCTCTGTTAGCAATAAAATCAAAACAGCTAACAAAATTATCCACAAAGAGCGTAAACATAACTCAGATGTACTATTTCGGATATCAATAAGGAAAATAAGCCAAGTTCCATTATATAAGGTAATGTAACTTACTTTAAACAACTAGTCAAACATGGGAACTCTGCCATAATAGATGGTCACATTTTAGCTACGTAGAGAAAAATTATACATCATATTCAGATATATTTACGAGTTGTATCTTCTGTATTTACGTTTAGAATTCCCTGGAACTTTTAGAAAATATACTTTATATATTCTCAATAAAACCACTTAAATAATGCTTGCCAAAAAAGCTTTTAAAAACCCTCTAGAACCCACATTCAAATGTTTTATTAAAAGGCCTTTAACGTTTAAGATGATCACGCTATTGAAGTAAACTGGGATTTGACACTATAGACAAAGTAGGCAGAATTACTCAAACTTTGAACAGGAAAATTAATAATAGGTAACAGTGAAACACACAATTTAAGCAAATAATAGCAACTTGTGATTCCCTAGTTCATACTAGTTTTCTCTCAACAAAACCACTACTAAATGAAAGCATGTTAGAATACCAATCTGGTTCTATTTGTTGAAACTGTGATATCAGAGTTCAATGAGGATAACAGATAGGAATAAAAAAGGAATCGATTTCAGATGTAATTCTAAAGCTACTAACCAAAAACTAATGAAATCAAATAAGGTAGAAGAGCCTAATATGGCTCCTGCTCGCAATCTGGCCACTGGCCACTCGTCATATTGTAGCTTAGTTTTTCAATACTTTGCAACAAAATTGAAAAGTGTTTATGACATTTTATTAACATTTTACAACAAAGTTGAAAAGTGTTTATGACTTTGTTCACTCTGTCTGTCTGTATGTCTGTCCGTTAGCACAATAACTGCCGTAAAAATGACTTTATCGAAAGGAAATTTTAGTATGTTGTTCAGAAGGTCTGTGGGATCTATTGGAATATAAATATCCCTCAAATAGTTTTGGATTGAACCCGGATTGCAAAAATGAAATGCATTGAACCCTATGGGACCTAATTTTTCAAACATTTTTTCAGCGAATTTAAAATTTGCAAATTGCTTCGAAAGTTTTAGGAAATATTCAAATTATCCCATAAAATATATAAAAAAGTCCAGCAAAATATGTTTAATAGTTTTTTAAATAAAAATTAAAATAATAATTACACCTTTTATAAGAAGCGATCACATGACCATTATATGAAGAGATCACGTGACGTTCTTTTTAATTCTTATTTAGTGTTGTATCCGACTTAAAACCGCATTATTTTGCTTAAATTCTGTGCATCTACATACTGAAACAACGCAATTACAATATATCTGAGTTTAAATGATCATACAAATTTGATTATTTCTACAACGAAGCGTAGTTTTCACTTATGGAAAATGTAAACAGCAAAATATGTAGAATGAGTTGTATAAGAATTGCTGAATTTCTTTAACACAAAATTATTTAGCTCATGGAGACTGCAATATAGCTGATATGAATGAAATATTCATTGATTTTACAGAGAGGAGGACGATTTTTGGATGAAGTTTTAAGCATAGAGTTTAATTACTTGTACCTCCATGATCTTAAGTTTTTATATAAAATAAATTATTATAGTATTGTGATGAATGAAATGAATGGAAAAATGTTAATGAATGAAATGCTGCTTTTATAGAGAGAGCCAGGCGTGTTATATTTCGATGACGTCATTTGAATAAATTTCATTTGTTTCCGATGAAGTTTGCAAATATAATAAATTATTGTAGTATTATGATAATTTTAAAAATATTACAGAGGAATGTATTACAGTTTAGAGATGTTTAAACCTGGCAATTTATATTTCGATGCCGTCAGTTGAATGAAGCTCATTTTTTTGATGAAGTTTTAAGTTTACAAATATAATAAATTAATGTAGTATTGTGGTAATTTATAAAATATTACCGAGGAATGTATCGCATTTTAGAGATATTTAAATAAATTTGCATTTCAGTTGGAAAGTGTTTCATAATCAATGCTTTATGCATGATTGATCTTTCTTGTTTTTTAATCCGCCAGATGTCTTCAGAAACTAAACCTTCTTGATTATAGAGAATGACCGTATGAAAACCAGCTGAATTCGAATTACGTAGGTGAGGCAATTAGAAGTTTTATTCAGATTTTCATAAAAGAATAACTTTTCCGCTTAATGAATTTTTCAATGTAAGTTTTCATATCATTAACTTTCGTTGATATTTAATTTGATGTAAAACTATATATTGTAGCTCTGTTAAACTATTTTAATATAAAATCAGTCTTTTATCATATCTGATTATATCAGCCGTCTGTTTGGGTATTAACGAAGAAAGTCAAAACTGCACAATATAGCCGGGTCATATTGGGAGCACTCTGTTCCTAATATGACCCTCATGTCAAATGTAAAATTTCAATTTACTGTAATTTAAAATTAATAGCCACAAAACCAAGATATTGTTTAAGTTTCTGACTTAACCCCTCTAGTCAACAGCTTAGTTACTTTCTGGGTAAACTATTATGTAGTATGTACAAAAAAATTAGTCAAACCTTAGGTGTACCAGAATGGGGCCTCCTACCCTGGTTTAATGGGATCTTTTACCTTAGTATTTCAGGTGCATAGCTGAATAGTTATGAACATTTTTTAATATAAACATAATGTATATTTACTGGTTAATCAACTTTATTATAAAAGTTTATTCTTCATCACGCAAGCAATATTTCTTTAAAACCGTTTTCTTAAAAAGTGAAATAGTTTATTTACATTTAGTGTGATACGAACTAAGACGTATTTAAAGATAATTTCGTCTCAAAAAGTTTTGCGTTTATGTACTTTATAAAGGAAATTGAATACCGGAATTTGAACTGAAGACTCACTTAACGACGCTCTATTCAATAAGCTACTAGGATTAATTATATTTATAATGAATGGGAACCCTACATTTTCACCCTATATCGAAACAAACTTTCTAACTTAAACGACCCTTCCATCTCTGTTTTTCATACACTTTATCACCTTACTCTACTATTTTTCTCTACTTTTTTATATAGTAGGCGGCTAGCATACTGTCCTCCTAATTTTATACAGGCTAGCTTCCTATTAATCGTAATACTCGTGAATTGAATGCGAATCTACAAATTATAGTCCTAGACAAAAAATCGAAATTTGCTCTTTTACAGATCTTAATAATGACAGCATATTTCCTACTGGATTTGGTTCTATGAGCGCCGTTGATAATACATCAAATTCCAAGCGGGATTTGAAGAACGGATCTTTGAACAAGACCCACAACTTTCTACACAGGTACAAAATTTTCATCTTTTATAAGGGAAATGGACCATGCATTTTTGCTACACAAAAGCATCCTTATGGGAAAATATTATCTTTTCTCAATGCATTTATTTGTAACTTTATAAATGCGAGCTGCAAAGCAATTTGAAGAATTAAATATTTGCTGACCAAGATAATCACATTCGTTTACATTTTTCTTCATTTTAACATTTAAAAAACATACTTATTTTGCAATATATTACCTAATATTTCTTTACAGTGAAAAGTAGACAAGAAAACCCTTATACATTGGCATGTTTGGAATACGAAACCCTGTGTCAAAAGAAATGAAAATATTCGAATTCTTCATTGATTTACTCGCACACTTCTCTTTCAAAGTTAACATTCTTACTTCAAGTAGTTTGAATATTTTTGCTATAAAAGACGCATTTTATACAACTGCTAAAAGTTTTATGGCCATAAGAGCTGTTTCCCCTGGCTATGCATGAAAATTTAGAAGCTTAGTACAAGCTATGCAGTCTTGAACCATGGCATAAAAAGTTCCGGGAATGTCTATTTATATTTGGTTTGATAGTTTATTTCTGTTTTATGTTAACTTTTGCAATAATAAAAAAATTATAATAAAAACGCATACCCGTTGTATTTAGTTCAAACTGAGAACGATTGTCTATACTGTAAAAAAATTGCCCCTAGATACCCCTGAAGGAAGCAGAAATCCCTTTGCGCTGAAAGGAATTAGAAACTCTTCCTGTCATATGAAGAATTTAACAAAAACAGCTTCCTGTCATCAATGAGTAGAACTCTCAGATTTAAATGGACTATATTTATTTTGGTGCTATACTGTTCTCTTTGTACATACTAGGACTATTTTACTATATATATATACTTATTGACTTTATAAATACTTATTTTCCTTCCTTGAATACTTATTATATACTTTGACTTTCTGAATAAGTACATGTGTAGACATATGTTTAACTTAGGCTAAACTATTTAAGCTAAAATAATTCCTATCATCTACCCCCTCAGTGTTAAATGCCGTTTACAGTCAGTGACATCTAAACTGCACTAAAAATATAATGGGCAACAACTTTTATATTTATACATAAATGGAATTATCCTTTGTATATAAACATAACACATTGTCCATGAACGAAAATATTTGTGAAACGCAGTCTTATTCCAACGAATCCACATATAAGTTTCGAGTAAAAATCATAGAAATTGAAAGGAACATAAAATTTTTGTTGAGTTCAAAGAATCACATTTGTTTGCATTTCTTTCTTTTTAAAAAGATTGAAAAACATAATTCTTCAGCTATATGTTGTGGCATTCCTCTGCGTTACAAAATAGACAAGAACCAGATATACGAGTATTGGTATGTTTAAAATAGGAAACCATTTGTTTCACAAAGAATGGAAAATATTCGAAATTCTTCAAAAGTTTTGGTGGAAGCGTTCTCTTCTAAGATAAGATTTTGTATTTCAAACCGTTTGAAATTTCCTTACTTGTGTGGATCATTTTATTTTATCGCTGAAGGTTTTATGGATATAAGAACTGTTTTTATATATGACAGTCTAAATCTAAATAAAATGTATATACACTTCGCCTATTTTAAACGAAATTTTTGAAACTTACATTTTGTTTTCTGTTTTATTCTTTCACGTTATCTTATTTTAAATTCAATCGATTTTCTTTATTTACAAACAGTATAATTACTTTCCTTATATACATAATGTATAAGGAAAGTATTGTGACGGGATCGAAAATTCGAATTCGAGTTTTCGACTGGAGAGCACGTTTCAAGCATGCCTGATCACGAATCAAATATTTTTGAAGTGATGTCTCTCTGTGTGTGTATGTGTGAGAAAGTATGTGTGTGTGTATGTGTGTGTGAAAGTATGTGTGTGTGTGTGTGTGTCTGTGTGTGTGTGTGTGTGTGTGTGTGTCAATGAGTCTGTGGAGAGATAACTGACGAACGAATGGATCGATTCGAACGAAATTTGGTACAAATATCACAATCCGTAAACATTGGAAGCCTATTGTTTTTATACGTAATCGAATGTTCAGAACATCCCTAAATTTTCGAGTGAAATTTTGAAAAAATCGTCAAAAAATCAAAACCGCTAATGAAATTACGCATATAGACAATTCTTATGTAATTTTTCATTAAAAAACGATTGACATATATTTTAGAACGCTAACATGAACCGTTCTCGAGATATTGCACATTTTTCAAAAAATGTATCAAAAAGACATATAAAATAAAATAAAAATATTTTCTATTGAGAAACATGTTCACTTTTCATATATAATACCATGCAACGAATTTGGTGACATCATTCTCGTGGATCTAGATCGTTCCATTCATGAAAAGAGATACTTCGAATAATACTTTTGTATTTGAACGCCAATAGTCATTTATCTGATGTAAAAATAACTTATTTCTTCGTCCATAACGCTTGGCGAGATTTCGGCGACGAATTTGTTGGAATGTCGCCAACTTGGAGACTTTTTAAATGTTGCTACATTAGCAAAAACCTCGCCAAATGGATAAAAATGGCGCTAAATTAATGACGACACATTGATGATGACGGGGCGCGGTAGCCCATTGGTTAGCGCGCTGGAGTTGCACTCGGTAGGCCCGGGTTCGATTCCAGCCACTGCCAAAACTGCCGCCGTTTTCACGCGGAGTACGATCACGTTAAACATGTGGGTCCGTAAGTCCTTCCGTGAGGTTAGTGGTAGGGGAAGGAGGGTACGGTCCCTGTGGATGCCTCCCCCACTGGGTTCCGGTCTAAATTGGGTGGCACTTCCCGGCCGTCCAAACAGTTACCTAACACCTTTCTGGTAGGTCGGACGGTCTAGGTCTCAACAACAACAACATTGATGATGACGACATGGAAAATGACGACTCATTGACGAAAATTCAATATCTTGGAAAGAATATAAATAACTGCTATAAAAATAATCTACTTTTTTTTACTGTAAAAGTAGTAAATTCATTGCATTATATAAGGAAAGTCATGTGCTGCCCACATAAGATTTTTTTAAAATAATGTTCATAATTATTCTAAATTTTAAAACTATAATATGGATAAATAAATTGTTTAACTGATAATTTTTTTAGAATGTTTGATAAAGTAATTATTGAATTAAATACAATGAATATAAGGTAAGGAGCCCCAATTTGACCCGGTTTTCTAATACGGCCTATCATTATATCTATCGCTACATATTAGTAAAGTTCGCCAGATGGCACCACAAACTACATCTTCATGACAATAGAGAGTCAGCGTGTGCAGCTAGTGCATGCCAGTTGAACTCGAATTATATAGGCAACACCATAGGCAGTTTTGGTGAAATTTTTCATTAGAAGAAAGATGTTTAGTTATATTTTCAAGATACGTAGCATTTCGTACCGTTATCATTTGATAATATTAAATTTGATATAAAACTGTTTATTGTAGCTCTTTTAACCCGTCTTATAGCATTTTTATCATATTTGATTATTTGAGCCGTCGGTTTAGGTGAAAATAATGGAACTCAGATGCAAACAATATGGCCAGAGGGCCATTCCTTTAACTTCAAGCGGGGTGAAATAACAGAAGTTCTGTAACTAATCACAAAGTATCCAAACAGTGACCCTATGAACTTTCAGAATATTGGTTGCGGTACATTTATAAAGAAGATTGCTCTATTGGCATGTTTCTTTGTGCTTCATGTGGCAAATATGTTCATGATGAATATGTTGGACTCAACAACAAAAAGCCAAGAGCCATGAGCGGCTATAAAGGAAGGTACACGTTCCCCTACAGGACGTTCAAGGCTACAAAGGCAGGCATCTAGATAATTCATATTGTAAGTCTTATTCTTGAGTCCAGCTCCCCTCTCCCCTGGAAAAACTCCTATGAGTGTCCATGCCAAGAGCATTTTTTTTATCTTGCCTCAGATTGTTATTAATGCCATGTCACATGTGTGTTCTTTCAACTCTTAAAGTTGTAGATATTTTTGAATTAGGCATTTTTAAAGAATTTACAATTGTTTTACAGTGATTTTTCAACATATGTGTCTTAGTTAGAATAAAATAGCTGATTATATCTACAGCTGTTATATCTAACAGCTGATTATATCTACGTTTTTTCAATGAAATGTTTTCAATATATCAATATATATATATATATATATATATATATATATATATATATATATATATATATATATATATATATATATATATATATATATATATATATATATATATATATATATATATATATATATAGATATATATATATATATATATCCACTATATATACCCATCTTTGAGTACAGTACAATTTTCAGAGAAAAACATCAATCTAGAAAAAGATAAATTATACTCATTTATCAATATGATTGCTTTGTGAAGTAACATTCTGTTTTCTCATGATTTACAATTGTGTGCACAGGACGTAAAATTTATGAGGTCATTTGGCACACTCCCAGTACATATCGACGCAATTTCAGTGAGACTAACAACAAAAAGTGCTTAGAAATTCCCTCCTTCAGAAAAATAACTTTTCTTTATATATGAATGTTATTACCGTTGTGATGACTAGGAGAGTTTAACATGAATAATTTTAGCAAAACTTGCAGACCAAAGTATTGTTTTTGAAACAGCACTATAATAATTAACTATTTTGCGTGTATGGAATGACAAACTCTCTAATGACCATGAAACGAAACACACACACACACGCATATATATATATATATATATATATATATATACATATGCATATATATATATATATACATATACATATATATACATATACATATACATATACATATATAAATATATACATACACATATACATATATATATATATATATATATATATATATAATCATAATTCTTATACCGAATTCCTCTTCTGTCTTAGACTTGAAAAGCAAATAGTCAGAACTAGATACCTCAAAAATATTTCTAAACTTTCACATCTGTAGCTGCATCCTCCTATTACATTTTTGAAGTATGAAAACCGCGAGAACGGCATATTTACCATTCCATTAACATATTCCTCTCTTCGAACTAAATGTAACTTGTATGTAACCATGGCAGATTGCAATGAAATTTCGTACGAGATGGAGGCCGACGTAAAGCCCGACCTATGTAAGAAGTTATACTCCAATACTGTAAAAGTAATAGATTTATTATTACTTTTGAATATTGAACATTTTCACTGGATCAATTCTATTCAATTATATACATACACACACACACACAGATATATATATATATATATATATATATATATATATATATATATATATATATATATACATATATATATATATATAAGTGCGGATGTACATGGCAGTATTCAAATATCGTATGTTACAGAAAATCACGATTGACTGTCTGGATATATGCTAATTAGTCAGTCGTTGTAGACGCCAGCATTCTGAAGGGTTTGAGGAGGTGCATTTAAATGCTGATACGAAGTGTTTTTAATATTTGTAGGATTTTTTACAGATATTCGTGTTTCTATGGCTGAAGACGACGAATGACAGATAGAGAACGCTGTCGTGCTACCGGACTCATTGAAGCAGGACAGTCAATCAAAAATGTCGCTATTTTCTTTGGCGTTGATCATTCGGTAATTTATCGATTATGGCTACAATTTCAAACTAGTCAAATAGTTATCCAGAGACCTGTGCCCGGTCGTCCAAGGGTTATTACCTCATCTGATGATTGGCATATTGCTATAGTAGATGAGCGGAATCGACGAGCGACCTCCACAACTGTTACATCCATGGTTGTAGGGGAACTTAGTAAGATAATATCTGCCAGTACAGTGAACCGAAGACTCCATGTGAAGGGACTGTACCCCTGAGTACCATTATTTTGTGTTCCACTATCCGTCCAAGCCAGAGAGGCAAGATTAAAGTGGTGTAGTAAACATGTCAATTGGATAGTCTCAGATTGATATAACGTCCTGCTTGTTCACGGACGAATGAATCTAAATTTGCCCTGGAATCAGACGATAAGCTCATAAGGGTCTAGAAAGAACGAGGCACACGCAATCGGGCTAAGTACATCATCGAACATCACACATTCAGAGGTGGCAGCGTCCTGGTGTGGGCCGGAATTTCAATGGGATATCTCACAAAGCTGCACATCTTTAAAGGCAGTTCTGTGACGGCGGCGCGGTATCAGGATGAAGTCCTAGATTTCACTGCGAGACTCTACGCTAAAGCAGTAGGTCCTTATTTCTTCCTTATGGACGATAATGTCCGTGCCCATCAAGCTAACATCATTAACAAATACCTGGAAAGTAATGGCATGTCTCGTATGCAGTGACCGGCGTAGTCTCCTAACTTTAATCCCATTGAAAACCTTTGGGGTGCCCTGGAGCGTGCTGTATCTGCACGTTTACCTCCTCCAGCTAGTCTCAGAGAGTTGGAAACTGCACTATTGGAGGAATGGCCATTGCTCACATCTGCGATGTTTGATCGCCTCATTGAAAGCATTTAAAATCATTGTAAAGTTTGTGTGAAGGTTCCGGGTGATCACAAACCATATTAGTTTTGTTTGGCTTGTTTGCCTTTAAACATCATTTTGTTAAAGACCCATATGTGACGGCATCATATAACTTACGAAAAGTAAATATTTTTTTTCATCTTTATACATCTCACAGTATAGAACTAGAAGCTTGAATTTATTTGCCATTAGGAAGTTTGGGTCGAGTATTGGCAATAATTGTGCTATAAATTGCTTTTCTAAATTATACAATGGTTTCCCTGATTGTCTTGATATTTTTTATTCTTCTGAGAAGGATTTTAAAGAGCATTTGTTGTGAACATCTTGTGTTTTATTACATGTATTCTTGTGAAGTGTTTTTAATTTTAATGTTTTAACTTTTTAATGTATTTTAACTTTTTTAATGTATGTCATGGTATTTTGAATGTAGTTTTGCTCCTGCATGCTGTAACTGGGACTACGTCCTGTTGCTTGCAGTCTTTGTAAATAAATAAATAAATAAATAAATAAATAATTCTTGTTTTCTGTAATACATAATCACATTTGCTACTTTCATGTACTATTTTACCAAATCAAAGTTAACCAAAGTTTTGTTTTTCCATGATATATATATATATATATATATATATATATATATATATATATATATATAAACACAAAGCAGTCACCACAGATAAACCAAGAAAAGTTTCCAGTAACCTTTAATACTTTAATGGACATGACTGAGATTTGATGAAACCTATTTTGGCTTGAGAAGACTGCCTAATTCTTTTACCTGAAGAAGGAGACTGTAGTAACAGAATCTATAGTAAATTTTGATAACTATCATCAAATAGTTAATTTATTAAAGGTTATTTTATTTTTCATTCTTTTAAGATGCTAGATGATATTTTTAAATGATTGATACAGTTTGGAATTTTCGTTAAACTGTTTTATTAACAACATATTGATATGTAACAATAATAAATCTTAAATTCCGTATAATTTGAAATCCGTATTCTTTGCACATGTTTGGATACAGTTTTGCATTATAAATTGAAGATAATTCATTTCAGTATTAACAATTGTCAGATCGAACACATTACTCTGAAATACATCTGAAGTAGTCTATATCATATAAGAATACTTTATACTTCCCGAGATCTATCGTGATAATACTAGTCATATTAAACTAAAGGCAATAAAAATGCAGTTGACAGTGTAGACTGAATACCAACGAAATGGAAAATATGTCTTTCATTTCACGAAAAGTGTTAGTCTGAAAATAAAAAGACAAATAAGAACGTTTCATCCCCTCTACAAATCTCTATCAGATGCCCATTATTACTGTCTCATTAAATTTAGTTTTAACTTTTATATACCTTTATTTACGTTTTCCGTAAACAGAATAATTCCATAAAGAGTAGCAACCGGAAGGATTTTATTCGTTAATTAAGTTTTCGCTATGTGTTTGTGAGTAATGTTATCATTCTGAATGAAAAAAAGGTTCCAATTAAATTTCTGCTCCGCCTTGTGCACGTTATTAATTATTTCGGAAATGAAAGTGTTCAGAAAGCAACACAGTTACAGATAAACAAGATTACATATATTAAATGCGTAATCTATTTCGAAGTGAATTTATAGAAGGAAATTTATGAAACCTCTTTTATAATGCTATAGAAATTAGTTTTCAAAGCATTGAACCATTTAAAGTTATTACTCAGAACTTATTATTGCATAATTTTTCTGATCATCAAATTAAATTTTTTGGAAGTAACGGGATTTCCATGTGCAAATATAAACATTTTAAAATATTTTCTGACAGATGGCATTAAATGACGGAAATGCCAGTTTCAAACTGTAGAACATCTTTATGGAAACAACACGGTAATTGGTAACTGAGAGCTGCTGAAGCTTATAACTACTTTTTGCACAATAACAATATATCTTATGCAGACCATCCTATTTTTACTTTTCCTACATATATAATGCTGTGTGTATATATATATAGAATGTAGTGTATAGTGTGACGGATGGGGGGTGGGTCAAAATATAAATTCGAGTTTTCGGAGAAATAGCGCGTTTCAAACATCCCCGAACTCGTATTTAACGATTTTAGGGAATGTCTGGGTACGGGTATGCTAGTATGCGTATATGTATGTTAGCTGTTAAGTAGACGCGATAGCTCACAAACGAATAAAATTTGATACGAATTGAAATTTTCGAATGATATTTGACAGGATTATTACAATTAGTAAATATTAGAAGCTTATTGATATTAAACCCGATCGAATGTTCAGAAACCCCCCAATTTTCGAATGAATTTATGAAGAAAACCTTAAAAAATCATCTATTTTAATAATGATAAAAAACAATCATTTAAGACTTAATTTTTCATTAGACAACGAATTAATCAAAGTTCGGAACACTAGCATGAACCGTTCTAAAGGTATTGCAAGTTTTACAAATAAATGCATCTAAAAATTGCATAAAATGTCATTTGTATCTTCCAATGTGTTTGTTCACTTTACAGCTTCAATACTTGACGACATTGGCTACTAATTTGGAGGCGTTGTTTACTTTGAACAAATATAGCCAACTTGGCGGTGTTTTTAATGGCACCAAATCAATGAAAATTCTTCCAAATTGTCAGAAATGGCGCCAAATTAACGAAACAGAAGCTAATTTGAGAATTGATTTTTAAAATCTTTTAATATTTGGATTATACTGCTTAGCGGATATTTGCGATATTTCTAATTTTCGAATTAAATTTTCGTGAAATATAATTTAGTTTGGTATTTCAAAATAGTTCCACAAGTTGACATTCATAAATGTGTCAAATGTTAGTGTACAAGTCAATGGGAAAAACAGTGGGGCTTGGATTTTGTACATCATCATTTCGCTGTGAAAGAAGTTAAATCACTGCATTATTTAGCGAACTTTATATGTTGATCACATAAAATGTGTCTTTTGAGGTATAAAGGGGAAGACCTAGTTCCAGAAAAGTGGCAAAGTGTAGTCAGCCAAGTACACTCATATGAGTTTAGAAGAAATCACGTTAAACATTATTGATTGAATACGTACAACAGGTATTTTTGGGTTGTGACTCCCAAGCAATATCCCTAGAGATCTCTATATTTTTTTTATTATTATTTTCAATAACTTAAGGTTTCGTACTTATATCTTGATTGTCTTAATTTTAAGCACAGTATTTTCAACAGAATAATTTGTCATTTAATTCATCACTAATAACGTGTTATAAAGGCTGGTTACTATTGTCAAGCTGGTAATTATTGCAAGACCATGTTTATTTTAAATTATTTTAAAATGGTGAATAGCACTCAGTCAACATCGAATTTATTAGACAGTGTATACAAAATGCACGTGGCAAGATGAAATTAAGAATCATAAATTTTGCAATAAGATGAATTATAAAACTATGAATCATGTTCCCATTGTAATAACAGGCATCGGTACACAATAATTTGAAGCCATGTTTTGCTTGCTTTCCACGTTGGTACACTGAGAACTTGATTTAAAGCTCTGACTGAACTCCATCGACGAGTTTTGAAACAATAAATGTGGCCTTTCAGCCCCGTGCAAAGAATTATTGTCATTGTTTTTCACTTGTAAGTTAATTATTATGCATTGAAAAAGCAATGTACAACAACGTGTATGGTTTATTTCTATATTATATCTTTATAAAAAAACATTTGGTGGGCAACACATGACTTTCCTCATAAAATGCAATGAATTTTCTACTTTTACAGTAAAACAAATAGGTTTTTCTTCTAGTAGACACTTATATTCTTTCCACTATATTGAATTTTCAACAATTAGTCGTCGTTTTCATTGATTTAGCGTTATTTTTATCCATTTGACGAGATTTTCGTTAATTCAGCAACATTTAAAAAGTCATATCAAGCAAGTTGGCGACATTCCACCAAATTCGTCACCAAAATCTTCGCAAGATTTATGGAGAGAAATAAGTTATTCTTATAGCAGATAAATGACTATTGGCGTTCAAATACAAAAGTATTATTTAAAGTATCTTTTCTCATGAATGGAACAAGCTAGATCCATGAGAATTATGTCACCAAATTTATCGTATGATATTACATATGGAAAGTGAACATGTTTCTCAACATTTAATGCTTTTTTTTTAATTTATGGGATATTTTGATAAATTTATTTGAAAAATTTGCAATATCTCAAGAACGGTTCATGCTAACATTCTAAAGTTTATGTCAATCGTTTTCTAAGGAAAAATTACATAAGAAATGTCTATTTGCGAAACTTCATTAAAGGTTTTGATTTTTTGATGAATGTTTTCAAAATTTCACTCGAAAATTTAGGGGGGGATTCTGAACATTCGATTACGTATAAAAACAATAGGGTTCCAGTGTTCACGGATTGTGATTTTTGTACCAAATTTCGTTCGAATCGCTCAATTAATTCGTGAGACATCGTCTCCACAGACTAACTGCCACACACACACACACACACACACACACACACACACACACACACACATACACACACACAGAGACATCACCTCAAAAATGTTTGATTCATGATCAGGGATGCTTGAAACGTGCTCTCCCGTAGAAAACTCGAATTCGAATTTTCGACCCCATCACAATACTTTCCTTATAACATTATGTATATAAGGAAAGTAATAGAAAACTACTACGCGAATATTAAAGTAAGTCTTTTCCGCTACACAAATTATCTTTGAAGATCACAGATATTTTATCTTTTTAGTATCAAATGTTTACGGATATTTATAAAACGCAGTGAAAACAACTTGATGATCTATTTTCATTAATCTAGTAACAGTATTTGAGAACCTTTCAACTTCTCAACGCAAATGATTTGTATTTCTTCTTCTTTGGAGACGTTCTACACTTCTTTACTACACTTCAGTGGAGTATCATCTACAAATTAAGAAATGTCTATATTCATTTTATGTGATAATCGGTGAAAAATGCAACCGCATTTTTACAAAAGAAGAAGTTCATTTGGAGAGTTATATTACACCGTCCCTAAGAATATTTAAGACGCATTTTATATTTTTGTCTATAACTAGGAGGGCTCACCCCTGCTCACTATGCATCGCCAACTCCAGTAACTCGGTGGAGTTCGCCGAGATCGCTTCACGAGCTATTTAAAAGCAAACTATGTTTTAAATAGATAAACCGTTTATTTTGCTGCGTTACACTATTATTTCTCTACAAATGTACCAAATTTCTTATATTTGTACGTTATAGTTTTTGCGGTAGGAGACAGGGAAACACGAAGAGCGAAATAACTGATCTTTGTCTTCTACTTTCTGGCACTCGCTAAGATCGCTTTGCGAGCTGTTTGAAACCAAAATAAAGTTTAAATCGAAAAACGGTTCATTTTAGGGTATCCCTCTGGCATTTCTCTACATATCTTCTAAATTTCTTAATTTCGTATGCTACAGATTTTTTTCGGTACGAGACAGAGAACCTCGAGGGACGAGTTGCTACAGAAGAACACTTTTCACTTCAGAAGTGCATAAGAAGTAGAATAGTAACTCGTAAACTAAATCGAAATTAAAAAATCTGATGTAGGCAGCACATGACTTTCCCTCCAGACTCATATTCACGTTCACTTTATTTCTTCAATAAGTCATTATCTTGAGTTCAATTGCACAAAATAACGTCCATAATTATTTTAAATGACACTAAATTTGCACTTTTAATTCAATTTTCGTTCTCGGAAACTGGACATTTTTCAACGGTGACGTAGTGAAAATTCGAAAAAACAAAAATATCTAGAAAATGGCTAGTCCTAGTGTAATGGGGTTAGTCTTATTCTTTTCATCGTTAAAAATTACGTATAAAACAAGCATTTAATT
The DNA here is from genome assembly GCA_951213105.1 of Amaurobius ferox. Classification (NCBI taxonomy): domain Eukaryota; kingdom Metazoa; phylum Arthropoda; class Arachnida; order Araneae; family Amaurobiidae; genus Amaurobius; species Amaurobius ferox. Next base: position 72,337,828 of record OX578136.1, read on the forward strand.
AATAGATTAAAGCATACCTAGTTTTCTATTTTAGATTTTGACAATTTTTGCGAGCCAATTTGCAAAAAAAGGCAGGTTCTTTTTTCCGAATACTATTAAAAACTAATCAGCACCAGGATCACACAGAAGTGACTTACCTACCAAATTTTATGAAATTTGGTCCATCAGTTTTTGAATTAGAGTGGATACATACATTACACAGACAGCCACACAGACAGGTATACACATACACATACGTCACGCAAAAATAGATTTTTCGTATTCTAGAGTTGTCAAAACGTGTAGATCCGTCAAAAACTCGAGTAGCGATTTTCAGTATGATTCCAGTACTTTCCCTATACATTACCATGTATTGCTCGGGAAGAAAAAATATGATGTGGTCAGCACATACATTTCCTGGAGACTCAAATTCATGTTTTCTTAATTTCTTTAATAATTTATGAAATTGAGTTTAGTTGCTCAAAATTTCACTATATTTGCATTTTTAATTCATTTTGTTTCTATTTGGTAATTGGGGCCATTTTCCCAAATTCAACATAATAAAAATCCGAAAAATCTCAAATATCCCGAGAACCGTTAGTCCTAGAGTAATGGAGTTGAATTTTGTTTTCCTCGTCAAAAATTACGTGTGACACAAGCATTTAATTGATACATTTGAGCGTACATAGTCTTTCTTTTTAGGTTTTGGTGATTTTTGTGGAGCATTTCGTAAAAAAAGGCCAGTTATTCTTTTCTGAAACCAAATCTAATCAGCATCAAAGTATACTACAAGTAACTAATCAACCAAATTGTGTGACATTTGGTAAATTGATATTTCAGCTAGGGTGGATACATGAGATATTTACAGGTCATTTCGCAAAAAAAGGCGGATTTTTTATCCGAATCGTAACAAAAACTCATCAGCACCAGGATAACAACCAAGTGACTTACCTACCAAATTTTATGACATTCGATCCATTAGTTTTTGAGTTAGAATTGATACATACGTTGAACACACAGACACACACATATATGTCACACTAAAAATAGTTTTTTTTTGTATTCTAAAGGTCCCAAAACGTGTAGATCTGTCGAAAACTCGAGTTGCGATTTTTGACATGATTCCAATACTTTCCCTATACATTACCATGTATTACAGGGAAAGTAAAAATCTGATGTGGGCAGCATATGACTTTCTCTGCAGACTCATATTCATGTTCTCTATTTCTTTAATAATTCATTATATTGGGTTTAATTGCACAAAATATCGCCCACAATTATTAAAAATTACACTGAATTGACACTTTTAATTCAGTTTTCGTTCATAGTTGGTAACTGGAAATTTTTCAACGGTGGCGCAGCGTAAATGCGAAAAGACTAAAACATCTCGAGAACGGCAGGCCCTAGTGTAATGGGGTTGACCTTATTATTTTCACTGTTAAAATTCATGTATAAAACAAGCATTTAATTGAAATATTTGAGCATACGTAGTATTTTACACTCATTGCCATAAAAATTTGCGCACCAAGAAGTAATTACGGGATCGTAACGAAACTTGATCGTAACGAACATAAAGGTACGTGCCAGGCAAATATGCAAATGCTTAGAAATACAGTGTTATTGCGCATTGCGTAATGTCACCATAGGGCGTTGAACTTCGTTCTCCCTGGCCCAGAAATAAAGGTACGTAAAGTATTTTTGCCTGTACTAGATCTTCTGCAGATTGACGCTTTTTCATTAGGGATGCCGTTACGCCGCCATCGAAGGCAATATGATCAGCTGTTAGAGTTCAAATGGGGAAGAATCATCGGGATAACGGAAGCCGGGTGGTCAGCTCGCCCAGTAGCCCGTCACCTAGAACGTTCTGACTTTAGTGTGATAAGGTGTTGCACCAGAGGACGAGAGAGAGGTCGCATACACGGAAGCCAGGATCAGGAAGACCTTGGCAGACAAATAGCCGAGAAGACCGTGACATCACCCGACACGCACGCACAGCGCCAACTGCATCATTGTCCGCCATCCGGACACAGGCAGCACCTTCACTTCGGGCCCCTGTGTCCGTACCATCGCGAGGCGCCTGGCTGAAGGACATTTGGTATCGCGCGCCCATTACGTGTGCTACCAATGACACCCACCCATCATTGCTTCCGCTTGGAGTGGTGTCGCGCTCGACGTGATTGGGCCGCAACCGAATGGAACCAGGTCGTCTTCAGCGACGAATCGAGATTCAATTTAGGCAATGATGATAACCGTGTAGGTGTGCACGTGCACGATGGTGAACTCCCCAATCCGGCCTTAGCTTTACAGCGGCACGCCACTCACACAGCTGGTGTGATGGTATGGGGTGGCGTTGGTTACGACATCCGGTCACCTCTAATATTGATCCCCGGAGCCATGACAGTCCAGCGGTACGTTCGTGACATCCTTCAGTTACATGTGTTGCCACTCATGGTAGGGCTCCCAGGAGGCATTTCTTAATAGGACAATGATCGGGCACATACAGCAAGGGTGTCACAGGAATGCCTCCATCAATTTACCACACTTCCTTGGTCTGCGCGATCCCCAGATTTGTCACCGATCGAGCATGTCTGGGATCACTTGGGACGGCAAGACTACGAGTTTGGTCGAACTAGAGGTGCACTTATAACAACTGCGGAATGAGATGACGCAGGACACCGAAGAGGACCTGTATGACTCAATGCCCACCCATATCGCATTGTGTATTCAAGCAAGAGGTGGCTCAATAGGGTACTAGAACCTCCATTCATTTGCAATTTTTACTATATTAAATGATCCGTTTGCTTTGATTTTGTAATCACTTACTTATGTCAACGTTGTACTCGCACGTATAAAATTTCGTCCAATTCTAACAAATCTTTCTTGGTGCTCAAATTTTCATGACAATGAGTGTATTTTAGGTTTTGGCGATTTTTGCGGACCATTTCGCAAAAAAAGGAAAGTTACTTTTATGAATCGTACCAAAATCTATTCGGCACCAGGGTTACTCACAAGTGACTTATCTAATACATTTTGTGAAATTTGATCTATTAGTTTTTCAGATGGAGTGAATACAGGCAATTTTTGCTGGTCTTTCGCAAAAAAAGGCGGGTTGTTTTTCCCGAATCGTACTCAAAAATAATCAGCACCAGGGTCACACACAAGTGACTTACCTTCCAAATTTTATGAAATTCGATGCAGTAGTTTTTGAGTTAGAGTGGATACATACATTGCAGAGATAGACACACTCACACACACACAGACGTCATGGTAAAAATTGTGTTTTCGTGTTCTAGAGGTCCCGAAATGGGTAGATACGTCAAAAATTCGAATTGCGATTTTCTTCATGAATCCAAGATCCCAATACTTTCCCTATACAACCATGTATTGCCGGGAAAGTAAAAAGAGCTGCGTCTTACGCAAGTTCAACTATGTAAGTATATGCCTACAAAAACTTCACGGCCTCGCTATTGTTATTCTGTTCAGGACGCGAATTCGCAACTCACATATTTGGTCATAAAATATTTCTTAAACCGAAGTTTACATCGAAAAACTGTTTATTTCAGCGTGTTTTCCAAATATTTCTCTTGTACAAGTGTACCAAAATTTATATCACTTTCCCTGCAATACATGGTAATGTATAGTTACTTTCCCTGCAATACATGGTAATGTATAGTTACTTTCCCTGCAATACATGGTAATGTATAGGGAAAGTATTGGAATCATGCCGAAAATCGCAACTCGAATTTTCGACGGATCTGCACGTTTCGAGACCTCTAGAATACGAAAAAACCATTTTTTAGCGTGACGTCTGTGTTGTGTCGGTCTGTCTGTCTGTGCAGATTTTGTATCCACTCTAACTAAAAAACGAATGGACCGAATTTCACAAAATTTTGTAGGTAAGTCACTTGTGGTCGGGGCTGGTGCTGATTAGTTTTGGGTACGATTCGAAATAAAAGAACCCGCCTTTTTTGTGAAATGGCCCTCAAAAGCTTGTATCCACTGTAGCTGAAAAACTAATGGACCGAATTTCACAAAATTCTGTAGATGAGTCACGTATAGGTCACCCTGGTGCTGATTAGATTTTGGTAAGATTCAGAAGAAATAACCTGCCCTTTTTTGCAGAATGGCCCGCAAAAATTATCAAAATCTAAACTAAAAAGCTACGTATGCTCAAATATATCCATTAAATGCTTGTCTAATGCGTAATTTTTAACGAAGAAAAGAATAAGACCAACCCCATTGCATTAGGTCTAGCCGTTCTCGAGATATATTAGTTTTTTTCGTATTTTTCCACGCCACCTTTGAAAATAAGTCCAGTTATCAAATGAGAACGAAAATTGAATTAAAAGTGAATTAAATTTAATTGAAATAAATAGAACGTGGATATAAGTTTGCAGGGAAAGTCATGTGCTGCCCACATCAGATTTTTTTTGTTTGCTATGGTTTTTGAGGTACAAAGAAGAGAAACTCGAGGAATGAAAAAATTGTCAAACCGCGGCCGTAACATCAGTTACGATTTTCGCATATGAATAGTTTATATACAACTGCTCGCGATCTATTTAGCATTAACACATACGGATTGAACCTATCCAGGACGTCTCATGAGAGATCTTGTAGCTATATCATCTCCACTTCAGAAAATAATAGCAATATGCGATACCAGTTTTAAGCAATGTTGCACCGGTTCTACTGGGTGATGGGAGACGATTTGAGTTCATAATGGATGATGCATTTAACTCGTCCTAGATGGCTGAAAAGTAAGCAGAAGATAAAGACGAGGCAGGAAAGGGGTATAAATAAGGTAACTGAGGATAAATTGGATTCAGATATTGGGATGACGTTAAAATGCGTGAGCTAATACAGCGAGGCACTTAGTTCAGTGTTCGAACGTGGCATGAAGAGGTGGGACTGCTTCGTAAGAAGTTATGTTACAACGATATATATTATTAAATGCATGTAAATATACTAACAAAATTTAGACGTATTAATTTTTTCAGAAATTATATGTATATAGATATGAAATTATATATTCTAAAGAGTTCGTATCCAACCATTAAATGCATGTAAATATACTAATAAAATTTAGACGTATTAATTTTTTCAGAAATTATGTGTATATAGATATGAAATAATATATTCTAAAGAGTTCGTATCCAACGGGGAGTCAAATTGAATCACGAATATCTGGCTATTACGATTACTAAGACGATAATACTTCCTTTCAAGCACATAGTTTCCTCGTTCAGATCAAAAATCGAAGTACTCAACTTCTGATCTGTGTAGTTTCTTCATTAGAATACATTTTGCACAAAAAATATTATATATAATGTAATTTTACTTGAATTGAACCAATTGACATAAGCTTGTGGGTCCCGACAAAATTATCATTTCGATATCTTTCAGATGACATTCATCCATTGCATATAACCAGCAGGCCTAAATTAAATTTTATAACACAAAGAGCAGGTCCCGATATCAGGGCCGATATTGTCTCCAGAGAAAAGGGCCATTATAAGCCCTTTCAACTTCGGTCTATCGTACACATTTTAAATAATAAAAGAAAATTGAATCCAATGGGTCTGACCTATCTGAGAAATCTCCAAATATCCCTGCTGGCCGTAGTCGAGCCTATAAGTGGGTAATCAAATCACCTATTTAAAACTATCCATTGAGCTACTAAAACAATAATATTTTCTTTTATATTTGAGTTTAAAAACATATATATATATACATTTATAGCGTGTGCACAACTAATATGTTGCATGCAGACTTAAGTACGATTTTTTACTACTAAAAGTCTGTCTTTGAACGCTAAACTCTCCGTTTTGTAATACCCAACATTCACTAATATTTTTTAAATGTTTGTCAAACAAACAAAATACCTGTTTTCATTAATTCACTGACAGTATTTGGGACCATTTCAAATTTTCAACAGACATGTTATTTATCAGCTTGGGGCTGCCTTTGAGTATTACCTGCGTATGTTAAAAAGACGGTTAGCGATGTTAATATTCATGTCAAGTGAGGACAGATGGGAAACGTAGCCAAAAGGGATGAATAATGTAAAAGGAAAATTGGATTTGAAGAAAGTTATATTACTCTATCCGCGAGTATATGAATTTAAGGTTTATTATCTTACCAACTGAAACTTCACATAATAAATATATGTATTTCAATGACGGCTATGCTCTATCAGAATATCTTAGAATAAGTACTGAAGAAAGAAACAAAATGTAAATTATTTAAGCTACTAACAACCTTATTTACAATGTATTTGAATTCTTACATTCACACTAGCAAATAACGGTCACTTTCTTAGCTGTCAATTTTTAGTATTAACTTCTTAACAAACACTATTTTAACAATCACAGCTAACAATATACGCTAGAATAGGCCAACGGCTCTACCGTGCTTAAAACACCGGTTCTCGTTAGATCACCGAAGTTAAGCAGCATCGGGCGCGGTTAGTACTTGGGTGGGTGACCACCTGGGAACACCGCATACTGTTGGCTCATTTCAGTCGACGTGGTGGCCGAACGGTCAAGGTGAGCGTTTCCAGCGATTGGTCGGCCGCCACGTTGTGGGTCCGAGTCCCACGTAAGACATGGATGTTTGTGTTGTTGGGCGCAATGTATGGTGCGCTGGGACAACGTCATTCGACAGCTAAAAGGTTCACTGTTCTAACCGATGTATAGGCGAAGATGCCTGGCCATTAGGAAAAAAAAATATATATATATACACTAGAATATACAATGCAAATTTACACATGCATCGATGCAGTTTAACTGCTGAAGAAGTCACCGCTAACAATAGACACTACGATTGCTCAAATCGAAGACACGCGATAGACTGCGCCCCGAATAGCATTGATTCATAGAGCGCTGTGCCATACCAATTTCTACGGTAGCATTCGCCATTTTTACCCAAAGCATTCTAGATTGAAGAATTAAACTTTAATAAAACACAAGGATGGGGTATCCTGTATAGAAAACTACACTTTTTAATATATTTTGAAAATAATATTTTAGATCCTTAATGTGAAGAGACATTCACTGTTACAGAAACATCTCAAGAAATAATATCCTTACATTAATGCAAATTTGTCTTTCCTTTATGGCAGTATTTGAGAATAAATTTTCCAAATAAATGTATTTAGTTTGCAAGTTTTCGGGATTCTAGCATCATTTTTACCACTTTTCATTTGGATGCTACCAACAGAGGGAGATTTTTCAGTATCTTATCAATTGAAAATTGACAAGAAATGTAGGCTAAAGGAATGTAAGAAATGGGCAAGACACGTAGGCAATGGATGTAGGCCCTTTTATGTCAATTGACAGTTATTGAGTTATGTAGGCAAATTTTCATTTACATATCAATTGACAATCGGTGTAGTACGGAAGGAAATTTTCATTTTCAGGTCAATTCGTAATTGGTGAGTAATGTAAACAAATTTTCGTTTTCATGTCAGTTGACAATTAATGAGGATTATAAGCTACAAGCATCAACTTGAAAGCGAAAAACTGCGGAACATACTCTGAAAGACGCTGCTTTAAACTATTCACACAATATATATATAATAAAAGGCTATGTCTTTGTGTGTGTCTGGGTGTCTGTCTTATACACTATACGTTTCGCGACCGCGCTTCGGAGAGCTACGAAATTTGGCAGTCGGCGACATGGGGTGGGGGGAGGTGACACGTGAAAACCGATTTTTTAAATTTTATTTTTTGTTGTTGTTGTTATTTAATGTTTTATGCGATTTCGACCGTTAATTGCCCATTTTACCCTTTTTTCTCCACGATCCAGATGTCGTAGAAAAAACAAATCACACCACCGGAAAGAGCAGATAATTGCGAGTAAAAATATATCAATTTCAAATCTCAATTTCGATTTCTAATATTTTTTAAAGATTTTAAAACAAAAGTCACTTTTGGCTCAGAAAAACGATTTTTGGTTTTTAAATTCTCGCATAGTAAAAAGTACTCATAATTTCGACTAATAATTTACATTTTTAGAAAGCTCAAACATTTGGCTTTCTTACAAGGCCAATCTGGTCAAAAATAATTAAAATTGGCCGCTGGATCGGAATTTTAAAGAAGTCATGATTTTAAAATTCATCAGCAGGCGAAAGGAGTTCCCATTTCCCATCGCCTGTTTCCCCCAAGCACGCGTTTCAATGGCGCCGGTTTGTGTCTAGGTGAAGGTGACGTCACGGTTCTGAATATGCATAGCGATGGGTGGGACAATAAAAAACTTAATTAGTGTTTGCTTTCCGTTTCCCGCGCTTCCGGTTTTAAATGAATTAAGAGCTTAGCATACGTATTGTAGAAATTATTATATTTGTATTTTAAATGATGGAACGATAAGGATTTTTTAAATGGATATTTTAATTTTTAGATATTTTAAATGGATATTTTAATTTGTGGATATTTTAAATGGATATTTTAATTTATGGATATTTTAAATGATGAAACAATGGATATTTTAATTTTATGAAATATTTTAAATGATGGAACAACAGAACGATGGAATGAGGATGATGGAATTAAGAGCTTAGCATATGGTCATTTTAAATTATAAATTAGAGCGCGGGAAGTTAGCGGTTGGCCTGGGTTCGATTCCCGCCACTGCCAAAACTGCCGCCGTGTTCAGGTGGAATACGATCACGTTAAACATGTGGGTCCGTAAGTCCTTCAGAGAGGTTGGTGGTAGGGGAAGGAGGGTACTGTCCCCCTGGATGCCTCCCTCACTGAGTTCCAGTCTAAATTGGGTGAATAAAAAGAAAGTTATGGAGATTGTAGCGGAGGGCGCGGTAGCCCTGTGGTTAGCGCGCAGGATTGCACTCGGAAAGCCCCGGTTCGATTCCCGCCACTGCTAAAACTGCCACCGTGTTCACGCGGAGTACGAACGATCACGTTAAATATATGGGTCCGTAAATCCTTCCGAGAAGTTGGTGGTAGGGGAAGGAGGGTACGGTCCTTGTGTATGCCTCTCCCACTGGGTTCCGGTCTAAATTTCGCGAATAAAAAGAACGTTATGGAGATTGTTGCGGAGGGCGAAGTAGCCCAGTGGTTAGCGCGCGGAAGTTGCACTCGGTAAGCCCGGGTTCGATTCCCGCCACAGCCAAAACTGCCGCCATGTTCACGCGGAGTACCATCACGTTAAACATGTGGGTCCGTAAGTCCTTCCGAGAGGTTGGTGGTAGGGGAAGGAGGGTACGGTCCCTGTGGATGCCTCCCCCACTGGGTTCCGGTCTAAATTGGGCGGCACTTCCTGGCCGTCCAAATAGTTACCTTACACATTCCTGGTAGGTCGCGCCAACGAGTTTGCCACGGTCAGAATTTTCAAGGGTAGCGAACAGGCTGGTCGCCAAAGCGGCTAGTATAATAATATAAGATGCCTATCTATTTGTTAGTCAGCCTGTTCTTCTGTAGTGTCTCTAATGGAAAACCTAAATGACGTAAAATTTATGAAATTTATACAGGAGTACCGTACTTTTCTTCTGAGTGTAAAGACCTACCTCATCGAGATTTCTTTTAAATACAAATTAGTTTTTTCAATTATTAAATATTGAAGCGCCATTTTCAGTCAAATCGGTTCCTTATCGATCGAAAATATTATATCAGAGATTCCATCTCAACAACCTCAGAAATATCAAAGAACTCTCTTTAGAAAAAGACTTTGAATGAAATCGGTACTATCAGTTGACAAGTTAAACAGAACGCACGTGCATTTACGTAGAGGGCGATTACACCTTTTGAAAATTTGAATGAATGAATTGTGGCGATAAGAAATCTATGAGTTATACTTTTAAATATAAAATACATTTAAGGACTTTTAATTTACTATTTAATGCTAAATTCATCAATTTACCATGGCCGTTATTCTCATATCGTGGAATTATATTTAATGTACATTGTTGTGCCGCAATAAGCCCTCCAATTATTTTGACCTTTTGAGTGAGTCCTGAAAAGAATTATTAATTAATATAAAAAGATTAGACCAATTTAAACTTAACAATAACATTTATTAAAGATACAAAATACCTATTCAATTCCAATACATTAACTATTCTTCCTATTAATTATTTATTAAGATAGCATGTGAGAGGGGAGCACGTGAGACCCTGAACCATATACCTAACGTATTTAATTACCTGTGGACATTTGAGGAACACATACCTTCAATTTGGGCCTTTGTAATAGACCATAATGCTTGCAAATACTTGGTTGCACTGAACACATCCCAGATCTCCCTTATTTGGGAACTTGCACGCAATATTCTGCTTCTTTAGTATTGTCGTTCTATCATAATGGCAGGCACGCCTCCGCCCAAGTCATAACGTCGCAGTCGTTGCACACATCTTATTTCAGTCAAAACTCATAATCGTCTCCTAAGTCAAAATCCAAATGTTCTCTCCAATGTCTGATATTCCATTCCTTCTTCGTCTGCATCTGATCTCGTTCTCTTTTCATCTGCGGTTCCTTCGGTGGTGGTGGTGGGGGGGGGGGGGGGGGGGTAACTCCGTCTTTACTTCTTATTGGCGCTTATTGGTTCTTCTTTACCCAATTGCACCATTGCACATTTAGTATGGCCCAGCTCAGCCCCTCTGGTATTGCACCCCTAAATATATAGTCTTTTACCTTAAAGTTCAAGTCCTCATAAACCCTGTTGCCAGCCAGACCGCAGCTTTGTTTGCCGTTCTGGGCAACATAAATTTCACAAATAAAAGTGTCTCATGTGAGAACAATTTCTGGTCTCACATGAATGAATGCAATTAATCCCTGCATTAAATTCCAGGTACATTTTCTAGTTATGTAATAATGTATGATCATTATATTTAAAGATGAATTATTATGCTATATATGGCAATGTTTTTCCGCAAAACTCTCAGCACTCTACTTTGCAATTTCTTAATATTAGTTATAAATTATAAAACATCAAAATAAACTGAATGTCCTTTTTCATTAATCTGCTGACAGTATTTGAGAACATTTCAACTACGAATATTTATTCTACTTCTTCCAGGAATATCTTGATTCTTATTTGAATTATACGCACATGCGGAAATAAAGGTGGTGATTAATGTTGACTTTCTGTCAAGTAAAAGTAAATGCAGTCAAAATTGTAAAAGTGCAAGGGACATTGGATAAAGTGACAGATGCGCATGGGTATTAGGTTAGCGTGAAAAGTATATGGAAAATTGCTTTGTGAAATTCTATTGACTGGAGGGTATACTGTATAAGAAATTGTCTATCTGCTCTATAAAAACACACCTTGCCATATGTATATGTGTGTGTTTTTTAATCTGCCCACGGATTTAATATGCGAAGCCAGTAAAATAAGTAAGAAGAAGTATGTGTTGAAACGAAGTCAGTAGTATAAACAGAAGTACGTGTTGAAAATAGAGGTATGGTTTAAATAGGAGAAATAAATCTCAGTATGAGAGTTGTAAACCGTAAAAACGAAGAAATAATAAGATTTCTAATTATTTGCAAAAAATAATACATATATAAATCTCCGAACCTTTGGGCTATTTAAGAATTTACAATGCAAATTCTCAAAGGTGTTTCCTAAGGAAGGAACGCTTTCACATTACAGATAACAGCATCCATAGAACAATTACAAAACTTTACTTTGAGCACAATCAATAAACTACAAAATTCCAACGTAAACTGCAACGCAAATGAAATGCAATGAGCCTATATACAGGGTGTCCCAAAAACATTGACCTCGGCTTTTATTCTTTAAATATTGATCTTAGACATATATAATAAATTACAAAGTTGAGTAGAAAAGGTACAGAATTTCATGAAATCGATTAAAATTTTCAAGGTAATTAGATTTTAAGGAATACAAAATTTAAATTTTTATACTGCCCTCTTACAAAAACATTTCCAATGAGTAAAATGTGCCCCATACACTAATAAGGTGATTGTACAAAATTTCAACATATTATAATAAAAAGTCCCAGAAATATAAAAAGACAAAAATGCTGACTTAAACCACTTTTCAATGCATCGACATGTGTTCTCAGAGGAGAAAAATCATGTCGGCAGATCGTCAGGGTCATATACAAATTACGAAAGAAAACAATGATTACATAAATAAATAATAATTTTGTTATTTAAGTATTTAATTCTGTACTGTGTAGAAATAATAACTTTACACACAGATACAAAGCTTGTTCAAAATGTTTTCTATCCATGCCAAAAATCCATGAAAGATAATAGTCAGATATTATTTGCCTATGATACATTTCTGCATTGAGTCATTTGCACTCTTGCTTTAAATATTTACATTTTAATTTGTGATTAATCCCTCACTAACTATGTTTAAACATATTTCTGGAACTTTTTATGATAAAATGTTGAAATTTGGTACATCACCTTACTAGTGTATGGGACACATTTACTCATTGGAAATATTTTTCTACGGGTACCGTATAAAAATTTAAATTTTGTATTTTTTCAAATTTAATCCCCTGAATATTTTTGCCGATTTCATAAAATTCTGTACCCTTTTTCACGCAAATTTGTAATTTATGATACATATCTAAGATCAATTTTTAAGGAATAAAAGCCGAAGATAATGATTTTGGGACACCCTGTCTGATAGCTCCAAATTTTACCGAAATTTGGTACATCATCTTATTAATGTATGGGCCACATTTTACTCATTGGAAATGTTTACCTACGGGGGGGCGTATAAAAATTTAAATTTTGTATTTTTTCAAATTTAATCCCCTGAAAATTTTTACCGATTTCATAAAATTCCGTACTCTTTTTTACGCAACTTTGTAATTTATCATGCATGTCTAAGATCAATATTTAAGGAATAAAAGCCGAAGACAATGATTTTGGGATACCGTGTCTGATAGCTTCAATTTTTTTTTTACGACTGTGAGCAATCTACGCACTAAATGGCGTTGCACAATGAGAGAACTTTTGTGAGATTGATCCCCTTCAAGACACGGGGTTCTGCATCGCTTCATGTCGAATATAGGGAATACATGGCTATTACAAAGTCGTATAACGTTTCAAAATTATTAGAAAGCGTTTGCGTTTTCGTCCCTCAGCAAAAAAAATTCAGGGAACTCGAAAAAAGGGGCATACAATCTAACTCCCTCCTCCCCAAAAACCAAACATTTAGACAATGTAGCAGAATAAAAATGGCTTTATTATACACAAAATACAAAATATTCACCTTAAGATCCATACGATCCATACGAGCACATGTAATGACATGTCGTCGCGTGTTTTCAAGTTTATTTACGTTTATATTTTTATATGCATGTAATTTAAATTGCCCCCTTTAAAATCGTTATTTAGAGATATATTTTCCATATTTTACTAAAGAACAAAAAGGTTTTAAACCGATTTTGAAACGCTCTGCATTTTCATAAGTGAATACTTTCCTATCTCTAACAGGAAACGAGATAACCCCCAGTACCCTGCCAAAGAAGGGAAATCGACCCCACAAAAGTTGTCTCGTCGTGTAGCGCCATTGGGGTTTCTTGTGTACCTGCATAAAAAATGTATATGATGACTCTAATACTTTTCAAGTAATTTACCTGATCCGTGACGTTACATGATCCAGCATACATAACTGATCCAAAACTTTGATATTATTTCAGCTTCTTAATATCAAGTATTCACAAAACGCGTAGGAAGTTATGCCAAACGTTGTTGTTTCGTTAAATTAGTGACAGTATTTGACAACCTTTCAAGTTTTCGACGAAGATTATAAATTTTGCAGTTTCCCGTGGGACAAACTTCACTTTATACTACAGTTTTAACATTAACATGTGTAATTTGAAGTGGTGAGCACTGTTGAAGTTCTTGTCACATGTAAATTGCCGGGAAATTTGACAAACAGCTGATAACTTATACATGTAAGAGATCAAATGAGTTTGAGAAAAGTGACAATGCATGATCATTTTGGAAAATTCAGAAAATATTTTTATATTTGAATTCGTTAAATACTAAGAAGTTTATAGTTTTTTGTTATTTTTTATTTGCAAGTTTTTGTTGATACACACAAAAACTATAAATTATTTCAATATAATACTATAAAAATTAGTGAAAAACACTATTACTCGATATGGATTATTAAAAAACATCCCATATTTTGCATATTTCGAATGAAAGAGGGTGTATGTGTTATGTGTGACGATGATAGAAAGCTACTATAGCTGGATGATAGCTAGATGATACTATAGCTAGATGATAGAAAAATGTTTCAATACTTTTATTCAAAAATTTATTCACCAAAAGCACAAAATTCTTACAAAAGCACTTTTCAACCAAAAGTGCTTTTGTAAGAATTGTATTAAAGTATAGTATTAAGAATCAAAACTAAAATTATGAATATACAAAGTTAAATAGTAGATTTTAAAGTAAATTTTTAACGGTTAATCCTTCTTCTTCGTAATAACGGGAATACTTAGGCATTGACAAAAATTAGACAAAAAGCAGTGGCAAATGATGTGGCATGGCTAGTTTGGCGTCGCCAGACCATTAGAATTGGAGGTATCATTAAAATAAAATTTTCTACATTCAATACTTTACTTGGAAATTTTAAATTAAACACCTGTAAGCTAGAAAAAGGGTTTATCAGATCCTCCAGTCATACCTTTCGACCTTTACAATGAAGTAGAGAATGCGATGATGCGATAGGGAGCCGACGAAGTTTTCAGCAAATTCAGGACGAAATTATTGCTTCTACGCATGTAGCTCTATGCAGCCCAGCTCTTGGCAAGATGCCAGGTCATGCAGCCGAATTTCCGCCGTACTGAACATCCGATAGGGGGTAGCGCTCGTGAGCAATTGCTATTATTTGCAGCGTTGTAATATTGTCGCATCGGGAGAGTCACGAGATCAGTGTCGCATCAGAACCCTTCCCGACGACAGAGTCACATCGGCGGTGGATTCGGCTCCGGAGTCAAATCGGCGGGAGTCGAACGAAAGTGAAACCGAAACCGATCTCACGACCGATATGCACAGAAGAATCGAAGATATGCAGACCAATACATTGCGTCACAGAATAATCACACATAATTCACATAAAATACTCACATATAACTCACTTATATTAACTCGCATGTAACCCAGGAGTACTTACGGTCTGGAGACATTAGTCCACAGATGGGTAGAAGAATAAAAGACAGAATTCAGGGTGTGCAAATAATTTAACTCATTAAACCAAATATTCATATTTATTCTTACGTAAGCCATTTAAATTTTATATATATATATTCCAAACAAATAATATTCAATATCCATTTCACAATAATACCTTCAGTAAATACTACCATCTCTTTCACTAGAGAACTTTATGCAAAGTAAATTAACATTCAGTTAACATTATATCAATCACACTCTTTAGAATCTTTATCAATTTAAATTTCTATATAGACAATTATCAATATATTTTCAATAAGAATTCCAATTAAAATACGTTAGATTATAAGCCTTAAATTTATACCAGTGCTTGGAATGAATAACTTAAAGATCCACTGTTCATGCAATTGAATTTTAGTAATTTTACCTCACAGTTCGTTCTGTAAATAAAACAAGTCCACCTAATTTCAGAACATCCGATCCTAACTTTAAACATGGCTGAAGGACATTTCCGCAAATTATATCCAAACTGAAGTATAACGACATCAGCATTCATAATTCAGTCGAGCAAGCAGCCACGCCCGGGTTTCCGGACAACGGTCAAATCACAACCTAAAACAGAAAATTAAAGCATTAAATTTTGAATAAAATTCCAGATCCCGGTGCCTTTCTTCCTCGGGCATCTTCCCGGATTAGATTTTGGAAAAATCAATAATCCACAGCAATATGGGGCCACCGGCCCTACTCTCTTTGTTCCGTTTTCTCCTCCGAAAACTTACATCCGAACTTCTCAAAGTTCTTCTCCAAAAAGCCCCCGAACACGGCCGCAACTGCCCGACAACAGCCAAGAAGCTCTCCCATTGGCTGCCGAGCAGAGGAGAAGTTTCGCTTTTCGAAAACTTCCCACAGACGAGGCAGGCGCCGCGAAAAAACAACAGCAGAACATTAAATTCACATTCTCGAACGAAACTAGACTTTCACTCGTAAATGAATCTGGACAAGGCTTAACACAATGCAGGCGTTGAAAAGGAGAGATTTCCAAGCCGCGATTCTCAAACTGTCGAATCGAACATACATGCGATACGACATTTCCTCCCCCTGGGAGGAAAAAATTTCGAACCAGTGAGAAATTTTTTTTTATCTCACACACATACACAACATTAACAATTACAAAAGAATACTAGGAACCTTTAAGTGTAATACCAACTCAGAGAACAATTTCTATTGAGTCAGCAATTTAGCAGAACATTTTGAAGCAAGGGAAGTGTGACGCGTTCACACATCCCACCTGAAGATCCGAATGCACAGGCAGTACATCCATCACCGCAGGGCAAAGACCAAAAGGGCCAAACGATGACAACAAGACGTCCCAACAGCAAAAAGGAACCTTTACAAAGTATAAACATATATTAAATACACTGAAATACATACACAAATACATGAATACATGAAGACGTCAGGGCACTTTTGCCTGACAGCAAAATTTCAATTTCCAAAATTCTCAAATTTCAGAAAACAAATGATATGAATATATGTAATAATGATATGATGCAAGATGAAAACAGTTATGTCAAATAACAATGTCACTTTCAATACACTAAGTGACCACAATAAAATAAACACTAATTTATAACAACACAATGAGATTAAATATATTTCATGAAACAAACAAACACATGAGTTCTCTTTACTCATTCAACTTTTCTCACTTTAAATTCACTTTAAAGTTCTTTTGTATTACACTTACAAAAATCATTTTCATTTCTAATAATTCTATTATCATTAATTTCAACTTTTAATAATTTCACTATTATTATCACCATAATTATTACTATGCATAGTTTCAACATGAATTTAACTTCAATCCTTAACTTATTAAATTCTCGAAATAATTATATGTTCTCAAAACAATTCTCAAAATCAATTTACATCTTCCAAAATACATGTATTTTTCAAATTAAATGTAAGTTTCTCAAATTAAATGTATGTTTTCCAAAATAAATATATGTTCCAATTAAGTACATGTGAATGTGATCACATTTCAAATATCACCAACAAACAATGAGCACTGAGAGAGAGAACGAGAGAGAAAAAATTTGACTTCAAAGAAATTCCGTCAGTTATGTACTGTAAGTGAAGATGGCCTATCCAAAAACACACATCTGGCGGGACAGTAGTCGGGTTGCCAGAATAAAAAGGGAGTGTAAAACAAAAAAAAATTACCCGCGCGCAGGATCCACGCAGCAGAAATCAGTCACAGAGATCGCGCCCCTCAATTCAATATTTTCAATGTAAAAATTTTGAACAGACTCACAGCAGTGAGCTGTCCACGGCGACTTCCATCATCCTTCCTTCATCAACTTTACTTTCCCACTGGTCAGGCTTCCGATCCGCATCTAGTGGGAGTAGAAAGCAGTCGTCATCTCTGGTTCCAATCACCACCGCAAGGGTCGGACAATTAATTTGCCAGCGTGCATCTTCTTCCAGGCTCGTGATAAGTGTATCTGTTTGTGTACACCAGAAGTTTTCCAAAAGGTTGTTGCAGCAAAGGTTCCATTCCAATGATGACTAACTAAAAATGTGTGGCAGAAAACATCAGTCAAGGAAAAAAAAATAATATGTATACAGGAATTCAAAGAAAATCAAATTCATCAATTTCAAAAATTTCCAGGCCAAAATCAATTCATCTCTCTCAGTCTCAAAATCAATTTCCGCTTGTCAAAGAAATTATATATATATTTTTTTTTTCAAATGTCATATACTCTTATTATTCATTAATTAACTGAAATCACAGTTATTCACAACTCAAAACATTTAAACTTTCAATAAAATTATTTTCAAACAGTAAATTTTTTTAAAATTATTTTTGTAATTAACAACAAATTTTCTTTCTTTTAACTTAATTTCATTTGTTTAATATGACAACATTTTGTGAAAAACATCACAACATCAGAATAAATTATCAAAATATCATTTTTAGACAACTCAGCCAAACACCAACAGGCAGAGCAAATTCTCTCAAAAAATTTTAAAGTTCAATAGAGTTCAAGATGAGAGTTGCTCAAAACATTTATGAAAATCATTTAAATCAGTTATAAATTTTAATTTACACCACCAAATTAAGTTTCACAACAAACACATCAAATATTTCAACATTTCAATTAACATATGTGTAACAACATTTTACTGAATTATCAAGACACTTTTATTTTATTTTATTTTTTTTTTTTCAAAAATTGACTATTAATTTTAAAAGATAAT
The DNA here is from genome assembly GCA_951213105.1 of Amaurobius ferox. Taxonomy (NCBI): domain Eukaryota; kingdom Metazoa; phylum Arthropoda; class Arachnida; order Araneae; family Amaurobiidae; genus Amaurobius; species Amaurobius ferox. Next base: position 72,356,190 of record OX578136.1, read on the forward strand.
GGTTGGAAAGTAACATAATAAACAATCACCAAATAAATAAAATGTATCTCAACAATAATTTCTTTTATAATTGAGAATTTTTTTTGAAAAATGTGAAACTTATTTAATAAAATCTACTATTGTATGCTCTCAAATTGTATGGTGTTTTTGTACTTCTGTTTGCATTGAAAACATTTTGTTTTTGTTGTGGTGAGTAACTGTTATTGTAAATAACTCTGCTTTTCCTAATGTTAGGATTTGAATTCACTCTTGTAAAAATTTGTCGGTTTGCATCAGCATGAAAATTTGACTGTTTTCCAGGAACAGAAGGATTCACAGGAGCAGGAAGGTTAAATCTAACTCTTTTTACAGATTCTTTTGTTTTTTGTTTGTTAGCTGGGTTAGATAAACATGGCTTCAGGATCACTGTATCTTTTCTAGATTGAATATTGGATGAAGAGTTATTTTGTTTTGGATTTACACTTTCACTTCCAGCCTTTTTTTGTTGAGTAAATTTTTGAAGTTCCTTCCTTCTAGGAGGTAATAAAGTAAGTCTATTCACATGGACCAATTGTTCATTCTTCGGATTCATTATGTGTTGTATCAAGAAATTCACTGGTGATGTTTTCTTAATCACACGAAAGGGTCCTTTATTAAAAGAGCTTAATTTCTTCGACTGTCCCTGGGGCAAATGAGGCGTATACAAGTAAACCAAATCACCAATTTTGATTTCAGGTTGCTTAGCTTTCTTATGCTGTTGTGATATTTGTGAGTTTTCTACTTTTTCTAAATTTCTCTTAACCAAGTCATACATTTTTTTCAATCGAAATTGTAGATCTTCACCGTATTCATATGTAGAGTCGTATGTAGGGATTTTAAAACCGGAAATGAGTGTATTGGGAACCGTCAAGTCTCTTCCATAGACTAAGTATGCAGGAGATTCACCTGTGGAGGCATGAATTGCATTCCGATGAGCCAAAAGTGCAAATTGGATCAATCTGTCCCAATTATTTTTATCATCATAAGCAATGTTTTTTAATGACCTGAGGAGAGTTCCATTGAGACGCTCGACACAGCCATCTGAGCTAGGATGATATGGACTTGTAGTAGATTTACTAATACCTAATTTTTCATAAAAACTTTTCGCAGATCTTGATAAAAAATTCGAACCACAATCTGTGACCATAAATTGAGGTATACCATGCTGTGCTATAAAATGTTCTAGGCACTGCAAAATGTCATCAGTCTTTATAGAAGCGAGTGGGTACGCTTCAGGCCATCGAGTGAAGTAATCGGTAATCACCAAGATGTATTTTTTTCCTGAGTAAGAGGTAGGCAAGGGTCCAACACAGTCCATTGCGACCCGTTGAAATGGATAACTTGATCTCGAAAATCTCTGGATTGGAGCTTTATTGTTTTTGTAACCTCTATTGATGACACAGATTTCACACGACGACACATAATTACTTGTCTGGGAGTACATCCCTGTCCAATAGTATTTACGACTAATAGAAGCTAAAGTCCTTCTAAAACCGCAGTGAGCATAAGTGGGACAATCATGATGCAACCAAAGTATTTCTGACACAAGTTCTTGAGGAACAACAATTCTCTCTTGGTATTGGTGTCTCAACTTCGGATTCTTGTGGGTGCACCATAAGGTTTCATCTTTTCGAAAAAATACTAGACTCTGAGGATATGGCATAATATTCTTTTCTAAGCAATCTATGATCTTGTTACATCTGGTGTCAGATTTCTGAGCATTTTTTATTCTTACAAGTAAAGTTGGATGTGCAGAAATTTGTTCAAACTCTTTAATTGGCATGTTGTTGTCATTTTGCATATCTTCTTGATCATTTAAATTATTATCCACAACACAAATTTCATTAGTTTGATTTTCATTTAAATTTCCAAAAACACTTTCACTCAAATTCTCATGAATATTGTTATTGTTGACACTAGGAATTTTTGATACTAAATTAGGAGAATTTTGTTTCTTTGCATTATTGATAACTTTGTATTTAGACACAAATCTGTTGTTAGGAACAACATTCACTGGGTTTGCACAATCATTGACATTTCTTGACAAGTAGTCGGCTACTACATTTGCCTTTCCTGGCTTATGTATGATTTCATAATCAAATTGTGTTAATGAAGCAATCCACCTTGCAAGTCTGGAAGTAGGGTCTTTCAATTTAAATATAAAGGATAGAGAGCTTTGGTCACAAAAAATAGTAAAATGTTTTCCAATCAGGTAATGTTTATAGTAATTGGTAGCCCATACGACAGCAAGTGCTTCTCTTTCCACCACGCTGTACTTTTGTTCAGCATCATTTAACTTTCGACTCGCGTAAGAAATAGGGTGATAATCTCCATTTTCATCAGCTTGGGAAAGAAAACCACCCAAGGACTGATTCGAAGCATCAGTGTGTAGCACAAATGGTTTGTTAAAATCAGGGAGATTCAATATTGGTTTAGATAAGAGCTTTTTCTTAAGAATATCGAAGGATTTCTGAGCATCATCTGACCAAACAAATTTCTTTTTGTTGTCCTTGTTTTTTGTTTTTAAAATTTTGGTTAAAGGTACTGATATTTCTGCATAATTTTTGATAAATTTCCTGTAAAACCCTGTGAGACCAAGGAACTGCCTCACATTTTTCACTGATTTTGGAATTTTAAAATTTTCAACTACTTCAACATTGTGAGGGTCAGGTTGCACTTTTCCTTCAGACACAAGGAAACCAAGGTACTTAATGGTTTTCCTAAAAAAATGACACTTGGAAGGCTTCAATTTCAAACCATGTTTTCCTAATCTTATGAAAATCTCTTCCAATTTCTTTAAGTGTTCTTCAAAAGAGCGAGAAGCGACTATTATGTCATCGATATATATTCCTGAGATTCCAGCCAAAACAAGCGACATAAGTCTTTGAAATGATGCAGGCGCATTTTTCAGCCCAAAAGGAGTTCTAAGCCACTCAAAGTGACCATCGGGTGTTGAAAAAGCAGTCTTTTCATAATCATCTGGATGAAGGCATAGTTGGTAAAATCCAGAGGTCAAATCAAGTGTGCTAAAGTATGTAGCACCAGAAAGTTTGTCAATCAACTCTGCTATGTTTGGAATCGGAAACACTTCGCTAATTGTCAGATTGTTTAATTTTCGATAATCAGCCACCAGCCTATATGAACCATCAGGTTTCTTCACATAATCATCTGGATGAAGGCATAGTTGGTAAAATCCAGAGGTCAAATCAAGTGTGCTAAAGTATGTAGCACCAGAAAGTTTGTCAATCAACTCTGCTATGTTTGGAATCGGAAACACTTCGCTAATTGTCAGATTGTTTAATTTTCGATAATCAGCCACCAGCCTATATGAACCATCAGGTTTCTTCACAAATAACACAGGTGTGTTATAAGGAGAGGTGCTTGGTTGGATAATTTTGGCGTTCAAGAGCTCATTGGTTTGTTTTGATAACTCTTTCTGCAGGTGATGAGGCACACGGTAAGGTTTCTGTCTAATTGGAATATTTGATTTTAAATTAATTTTATGCAAAATGGTGTCGCAGCCTGTTATCTCATTAACAGACTTGGCAAAGACATTTCTGTATTTTTTTAACAAATTTTGTAACAATTTTTTCTGCATGCCATTTATATGTTTCAAATCAAAGTCACCACCCCATACTTCAAATATCTCGTTGTTTTCTTTATGTTGTTCATCCACACTATTTACTTCAGATAAATTTGTCTCTTGCACATGACTAATTATACCCAATTTCATTCCTTTGTTAATATTTATTTTTTCTTTTGAAGGATTAGCCACTCGCGCATATATAAAATCATCTTTTGTCACCTTATATACAGCTCTTGCTAAAAAATAATTTTGTTCAGTGGAACATTCACTGACATCTCTAGGTTCTAATAAAATTGTAGAATTTTTTTCAAATTTTGAATCAATTTTGACTTTTATGAATGACTCTTCCATAGGTTTCAAAATGCATTTCTGGTATGCTTTAGCAAAATTTAAATTCTCTTTTGGCTGTATTTTTCTCTTTTCTTGGCAAAAAGAACTTGTATTTAAGGAATTCATATCACAATCTGAACTTGTAATTTCACTGACATCATTATCACAGATATTTGAAACTGTTAAGGTCTTGTTGGTTTGCTTATAGTCATTTACTACACTTTGCATTATAGGATTACTACTGATAAACTCACTATTTTCATTTATACACAGATCTCTAAAATCAATGTCATGGAATTCATTTTGTACATTCAAATAATCTTTTCTGAAATTTTCACAAAAACTGTTATTGTTGTTTCTAAGATCAATGTCTTTTAAATACTGTGTGTCATAATTTGTATCAAACTGTAAGTGACTAATCGTGTTGCATTCTTTCATTTCTTCTGATACCACTGCAGTCGTTTGTGATGTACTTGTTTCCACAAAAGGGATACTGCAATATTTAAAATTGACTCGTTTGTATTTGTAACTTATTGTCACTTCCTTTTTGTTTAGGAAAACACTTCCTAAAATCATATTTTAATTTTTGGGAGCAGGAATGTCCAGGACACAACACTCGATTTCACTTCTTTCGTTAGCAATTTCCATGGGAAAGGATACTTTTCTTTCTACCAAAATATTTTGATTGGAAATTCCCCTCAAAATTGTAGAGGTATGTTTTATTTGATAATTTTCTGGAGGAATATTTTGAAGAGAGCTTTCGTAAATTATGTTAATTGAACTTCCCGAATCAATCAAAGCATTCAATTTTGTATTACCAACAAACACTGCTATAATCGGAAAAGCATTGATACAAGGAGTATCAAAGTCAACCATTGAATTAGTTTCAAAGTTCAGTCTACTAGGATTATATTGGAAGGAAGTCTGATTGTTGTAATTTTGTCTATTGAAATATCTTCTATTACCAAAATTTGGATAATTTCCTCTTCCATAATTATTTCTTTTATTTTGATTGAAAGTTGCAAATTTATAGTTATCATAACGATTTTGAAATTGGTTTGAATAGTTTCTTCTATAATTATTTTGATTTCCTCTATATGTGTTTTCAAATGGTCTTCTAAAATATCGGAAACTTCTTTTGGATTTGTAATTTGGATAAGTATTCCCATTTCTCCATTCGTTTCTTCTCGAGGCAGCTGGAATTCCTCTTTGATTTACTAGACTTCTGTTTCCTATGCTTTTGTATGGAGTTGAAGTTTGAAAAGAAGTTGAAGGTCTGGATTTCTTTTTTGGAACAATATTCTCAAACTTTTCTTCCGCGAATTCTTCTTCGTTATATTTACTTGTAGAGGGCGTATTCAAACTGTCCTCAAAGCTTCTGTTGCTTCTGTCAATTTCTTCTCTTAAAAATGAAAGTTTTTCTTTTCTGTCCGCAGCATTTTCTTCAAACCTCTTCTTCAAAGCTTCATACTCAGTTTTCTTTTCTTTTAATTTGGTTTTTAAATTTTCCAGTTCTTCTTCATGTTTTCTTCTCTTCGACACAGTAAGAGTAACTTCTTCATCTACACAGTCCGAGCTTTCATTCAGGATCTCTTCATGCAAGATAGCGACCTGTTTTGCAGCTTCAAATGTTTGTGGATTCGCCGCACATACAGCTTTTCGGATAATCATCTTTAATCCTTTTATGAAGGAATTTTTCAGAATTGCAGTTCTCAGCGAATTTTCACCAGAGTTGCATAACTCTTCCGGAAATGCTCGAAAAGAGTCCGCTTCAATTCTCAAGGCAAACTGCCTAATTGTTTCATTATGTTTTTGTTTCAAGTTTACTAAATTCTCTACTTTTTTGGCAATATCTTCTTTTGTTTCAAATTGCTCCTTCAAAGCAAGGATCAGTTCACCAAAGTTTTCACTGTGATTAAGGCGAGGGATTCCCTTAATTAATCTTTCAGCCTGATTCTTTAATTTCAGTTTCAATATGAAAATTTTATCTATGTTCGACCACTCCGCATGTTTTGCCACTAAGTCAAATTTGTCAAGAAAGTCCACAAATGATTCATTTGGAGAACCAGAAAAATCAGGGATAGTGTTTATAAATTGTGAGGAGACTGAGTTTGTTTTGGTTTTTCTTGAACTTGCACTAACCTACACAGATCTTCCAGAATTTGGAGAGAGTCGGGGAGGAGAGCGTGAAGGCACACGAGCATTAGCTCCAGTCTGTGATGAGGAATCAGTGCTTCTACTAGCACGAACAGTTTTGTTACGAGGCATGTTTGAATTTTTTTTTTTTTTTTTTTTTTTTTTGAAATGCAACAATCAGTGCGATTAATATTTGTGGTTGTGTGCTTAAAATGTATATGAAATACTATCAGAATTGAGCTTGTTATTGTTTTTATAAAAATCGCTCATATTTCCCCCAAAATATCAAACACAAAATCATATGTCAAAATATATATATATGTGTGGGTCAGACTTATTATTTTTCAATTTCATATTGCCCACAAATTGTCATTTTTATGCATCAATATACAAATAGAAACCACTTACTTTGATCACACAATCACATTTAGACATTTATGCACAATAAATACTCATATATTTCAAATATACCACTTTTTCCTCTTTTTTTTTTTTTTCCAATATGCACAAATTTATAACTTACACCCTGAAAAAGCAAAAAGCCAAAGTTTTACTTTTTTTTTTTTTTTTTTTTTTTTCAAATAGAGCAATTAAATTTATTTTCTACCACTCCGTAAGTCAGAACGGCACCAATGTCGCATCGGGAGAGTCACGAGATCAGTGTCGCATCAGAACCCTTCCCGACGACAGAGTCACATCGGCGGTGGATTCGGCTCCGGAGTCAAATCGGCGGGGAGTCGAACGAAAGTGAAACCGAAACCGATCTCACGACCGATATGCACAGAAGAATCGAAGATATGCAGACCAATACATTGCGTCACAGAATAATCACACATAATTCACATAAAATACTCACATATAACTCACTTATATTAACTCGCATGTAACCCAGGAGTACTTACGGTCTGGAGACATTAGTCCACAGATGGGTAGAAGAATAAAAGACAGAATTCAGGGTGTGCAAATAATTTAACTCATTAAACCAAATATTCATATTTATTCTTACGTAAGCCATTTAAATTTTATATATATATATTCCAAACAAATAATATTCAATATCCATTTCACAATAATACCTTCAGTAAATACTACCATCTCTTTCACTAGAGAACTTTATGCAAAGTAAATTAACATTCAGTTAACATTATATCAATCACACTCTTTAGAATCTTTATCAATTTAAATTTCTATATAGACAATTATCAATATATTTTCAATAAGAATTCCAATTAAAATACGTTAGATTATAAGCCTTAAATTTATACCAGTGCTTGGAATGAATAACTTAAAGATCCACTGTTCATACAATTGAATTTTAGTAATTTTACCTCACAGTTCGTTCTGTGAATAAAACAAGTCCACCTAATTTCAGAACATCCGATCCTAACTTTAAACATGGCTGAAGGACATTTCCGCAAATTATATCCAAACTGAAGTATAACGACATCAGCATTCATAATTCAGTCGAGCAAGCAGCCACGCCCGGGTTTCCGGACAACGGTCAAATCACAACCTAAAACAGAAAATTAAAGCATTAAATTTTGAATAAAATTCCAGATCCCGGTGCCTTTCTTCCTCGGGCATCTTCCCGGATTAGATTTTGGAAAAATCAATAATCCACAGCAATATGGGGCCACCGGCCCTACTCTCTTTGTTCCGTTTTCTCCTCCGAAAACTTACATCCGAACTTCTCAAAGTTCTTCTCCAAAAAGCCCCCGAACACGGCCGCAACTGCCCGACAACAGCCAAGAAGCTCTCCCATTGGCTGCCGAGCAGAGGAGAAGTTTCGCTTTTCGAAAACTTCCCACAGACGAGGCAGGCGCCGCGAAAAAACAACAGCAGAACATTGAATTCACATTCTCGAACGAAACTAGACTTTCACTCGTAAATGAATCTGGACAAGGCTTAACACAATGCAGGCGTTGAAAAGGAGAGATTTCCAAGCCGCGATTCTCAAACTGTCGAATCGAACATACATGCGATACGACAATATTACATAGGTATGGTATACTGTCATGGTAGTGGCAAAGCATCAATTATTTATTTGTTTAATTATTTTGCCTCTAAACACTCTAACTGAAAAATGAGTGTGTGCCAGATTGCTAAATGTATATTAATCAAGAATTATTAGACATACCCTTTTAAAGCAAAAATTCAGCAAACAAGATGAAAAATAACAAGAAAGATCAATCATGCTTAAAGCATTGATTATGAAACACTTTCCAACTTCAATGCAATTTTATTTAAACAAGTCTAAAATACAATACATTCCTCGGTAATATTTTAAACACAATACTGCATTAATTTATTATATTTGAAAACTTAAACCTTCATCGAAAAAAATGAACTTCATTCAAATGACGGCATTGAAATATAAATTGCCTGGTTTAAACATCTCTAAAATGCGATGCATTCCTCGATAATATTTTTAAAACTATCATAATACTACGATAATTTATTATATCTGAAAACTTCATCGAAAACAACAGAAATTCATTCAATTGACGTCATAGAAAAAATAACACGCCTGGATCTCTCTATGAAAACATCATTTCATTCATAATACTTTCCCATTCATTTCATTCATCACAATACTATAATAATTTACTTTATTTAAAAATTAAGACCATGGAGCTGCAAGTAATTAAACTCTATGCCTAAAACTTCATTGAAGAAAAATCGTCCTTCTATTTGTAAAATCAATGAATATTTCATTCATATCAGCTATGCAGACTCCATGGGCTGAATAGTTTCGTGTTAAAGAAATACAGCAATTCTTATACAACTCATTCTACATATTTTGCTGTTTACATTTTACATAGGTGAAAAATAGGCTTCGTTGTAGAAATAATCAAATTTGGATGATCATTTAAACTCAGATATATTGTAATTGCGTTGTTTCAGTATGTAGATGCACAGAATTTAAGCAAAAATAAAGTGGTTTTAGGACGGATACAGCACTCAATCTGAATTAAAAAGAACTTTAAAAATCACGATTTTGAGACAAGATGGATGCCATATATCATTTTGAAGTGGGTCTTGTGATCTTTTCATATCATGATCGCTTCATATAAGAGGTGTAATTATTATTTTAATTTTTATTTAAAAACTACTGAATATATTTCGCTGAATTTTTTTTTATATATTTCATGGAACAATTTGAATATTACCTAAAATTTTCGAAGCAATTTGTGAATTTTAAATCCGCTTAAAAAATGTTTGAAAAATACGATCTCATAAAGCTCAGTGTATTTCATTTTTTTCAACCCGGGTTCAATCCAAAACTAATTGGGTAATATTATTCATTTATATTCCCATTGGTCCTACATACCGTCTGAACAACATACTAAAATTTCATTTTGATTAAGTCATTTTTACGGCAGTTATCGTGCTAACGGACAGACAGACAGAATTAACAAAGTCATAAACACTTTTCAACTTTGTTGTAAAGTGTTAATAAAGGACAGGAGACCCAATCCACCTTTGCCAAAACTCAAGAGTGCACAATATGGATAAAAAAAAGCACATACTCGGATTTTTCTGTTCACTCAAAATGATTTGTATCCATGATTAATTGTATATAAAAATATGAACAAATTATTTTGATGGCCTTTCTTACTGTTTTCCGAAACTGAGAATATTCGATGGTATTATAATTTAAAACTTTACCAATTTTAATTGTTGGATTCAAAAAGTTTAGAATGTTACGTTTATTCACTGTTGGAATGGACACTGTTGGAATTGTTCAGTTTTGGAATTTTCGACGACTGCTCGGCGAATTTAATATATTTGTTTTTTCCTTTTTTTCTTTTTTCCCCCCACAAAATCCCTGTATTAGTTTCTATGAATAACCCGAAAGTAGTAATATTATTTATAGTCATTACTATTACCGCTATTAAATATCTTATTAAAGTGCGATTAAATACCTTATTAAAGTGCGACTATTAAAATGCGATTAACAACGCCGTAGACGGAGAGATAATATGCATTTACACATGACCAATGCAATTAAGTGCAATTTGGCCCATGCCTCTCCTGACCATGCCTTGTCATGTATTGGATGCCAGAGGAGCCAACTGTATTCCAGTCTTGGAGTAGTTCTTCATCTTTTGAAGACTCACGGGTTCATGGACTTGATCTGATGTTGCTGTCGGTCAAGTGGGATAAAAAACAACAACACACATGACCAGAATGGCTAGACCAGAATTCACCACTGACAAAAAGCTACGCGAAGCAGTGACGTAACTAGTAGTAAACTCTGTAAAACAATGCTTAAAGGCCCAGGAAACATAAGGATCGGGAGCAAGCTGAGGTTTTTGGACAAAACAACTATGGTCTCAAAAATTTTACAGAAAAATAAAATTACCTTATTGTTATTATAACAATTATAGGTGTTAAATCATTTATAACTAATTAAACCGATTTTTATGATAATTACGAAACAATTTTGCACAATATATGCATTACTTGTTAAATATAAATAAACATGTTTCTTACATGTTTCTTCATGATAATTACCTTCACTCCACAGTGGGAAATGAAGCAAGTGTAAATAGTTCTAACGGTTTTGTAATATAAGATGAAGCGGTAAATAGTTTCACCAAGTTATTTTTATAAATTTTAAAATGATTTTCATTCATTTACCTATGGGTGGTACAAATTTAAATAAAACTAAAAGAAAAGAAAACAAATTAAAGAAAATGCAAAATAAATAAATGCTTGTCACTCAGGAAAATGACTCCAAATATAAAAGCATTTTCCTGAATGTTTTATTTTTTGATCCTGAATTACCTCCCCCCCCCCCCAAATATTTCTTTGAGAAAACGAAAATTTGGGGAACCCATAACGTTAGGTCCTCAAAATAAAAGTATTATCTTAAATACCTTTTAAATTTTTTGTCCTTCAGAATTTTGCTTTTAGGAAAAATAAAATTTTGGAAGCCACTTTTAAATATTATAATAAAATTCCTTGTTACGCTATTGACCCACAGATTATTTTTCAATAATTCAGTGACTGTATTTGAACAAGTTTCAACTTTCTAACTAAAGTTATTTATTTTGCTGTTTCCAGTGGGATTTACTTCTATTTTTAACCGTCTATTTGAGTACTTCTTACATGTGGAAATAAAAGCGGTAGATCAATGTTGACTATCATGCCCAAAGACAGCAAACGACGATTGCAGCCAACAGTGTTCATTTTTAAAGAAAAGTGAATTTCGTTAAAAGGCATTATATAATAGTGGAGTATGTGTATGAGGCACTTTAGAAATTTAAACTGCAGAAATATAATGTGCTTGGAGAGTAAAATTCTTAGTTGCTCATTGAAAAAATAGTTTGCTATGATATTAAAGTTCGCATTCGTGAAAATTAAAAAAATTAACAATTTTAATTGATAAATTATTTTTACTTTCTCATATTACATATATAATATAGAGAAAGTATTGTTTTCAGAAAAATTTTCGAATTCGACATTTTGATAAGAATATATGTTTCAAGACCTCCGGAATACGTTTTAACTATTTTTGAGTGATGTCCGTCTGTCTGTCTGTATCTCTGAGGTCAATTTGTGTACACGATATCAGCCACAAATATTAATGGATTTTTACGAAACTTTATATCCGGTTTTGTTATAAAAATATCTAGAACTTGATAATTATTTTTTAATTCGAGGGAATTTTTATTAACGTAGGAGTATAAGACAAAATTTGACATAGGCATTCATAAAAGAGTTTATTTATGGCTTAATAGTTTCAATCATTCTTATGAAACAGATTTTTTTACAATACAATTTTTGTTCGGGACGTTACAATCCTTCTTCGGGGGGAAAAGCACACCACAGGGGGGGGGGGGGTACTTTGCCATGTATGGCATCAATCAAAAGATTTTTTTTCATTCCCTTTAAGGTGAAGGGTAACACGCTATAGTTGTAATCATTTGGAACCACAATACCGATTTCCCAAATTTTTTCTTGTAAAATTTGGAAAAAATATTGATTCTACCATGCAACAGTTGAGTTGAGCCACACTGTAGTTAATTTTGTAATTGGCGAATATTTTTATTATTATGTTTTTCTTTTTTACTGCAGTGTGTTCGTCATACATGCTTAACTTTAAATATTCTAAAATTTATCACGACGACGTATTTTTATATCTTCTAATGATAATACATAGAAGATTCAATGTATTCTAAAGCAAAATCAGTTGGTTCTTAACCAGTCGATTGAGTGACCAAGCAAGAATCATTAAACTGGGAACCTAAATTCCATGAATATTTGCTATAGACTACGGAGTGTTACGTATATAGCAGTAAGTTGTTGTTGATGTTGAAACCCAGACCGTCCGACCTACCAGAAAGGTGTAAGGTAACTGTTTGGACGGTCGGGAAGTGCCACCCAATTTAGACCGGAACCCAGTGGGGGAGGAATCCACAGGGACCGTACCCTCCTTCCCCTACCACCAACCTCTCGGAAGGACTTTCGGACCCACATGTTTAACGTGATCGTACTCCGCATGAACACGGCGGCAGTTTTGGCAGTGGCTGGAATCGAACCCGGGCCTACCGAGTGCAACTCCAGCGCGCTAACCAATGGGCTACCGAGCCCCGTATATAGCAGTAAGTAAAATATTCCGAGCATGAATTGCTGAACTGTACTGGTGTCCAAAATTATCTTTGCATACATAAAAATTCGTTGTGGATAAAGAATGTTTCCCTACGAACATTTGAAATTCAGGACTTGATTTCGGTGTTTATCGACTGAAAGCAGATTTTAAGACTTAAGACGTATAATTTGGAACGAATCTTTGAAGTGGTGAGCTGTTGCAAAACTAATAATTTAATAAAAACAAATACAAACTAATTATTTAATAATTAGTTAAATAATTATTTATTAATTGTTATTTAAAAATTATTTAACATAGTACATAATAATTTAACATAGTATGAAAGAGTTCAAAATTTACAAATAATTGAGCAGAATAATACTATATCCATGGATTTTTATCAACACTATTTTACAAAGAAATACTCATATTATCTTAAAAACTTAATTCCATTTTGAATATTTATATTAAATCACTCGAGCTGCTGCCACAAATAGCTAGCTATAAAGCAGGTACTCCATTAAGAATAACAAGAAAGATCAATCATGCATAAGCATTGATTATGAAATACTTTCCAACTGAAATGCAATTTCATTTAAAAAATTTTAAATTGCGATATATTCAGTGGTGATATCTTTTATATTATCACAGTACTACAGTAATTTATGATACTTAAATATTTAAAGCAGTATCAAAATATAAATCATCTGATTTTCTATGCAAAATCAATGAATATTTCATTCATATAATTTGTATTGCAGACTCCAGAGCTAAATAATTTTGTGTGACAAAAATTCAGCAATTCTTATGTAACTCACCTTACAATCGCTTCAGATATTTGCATTTTCGGCATAAGTTAAAATTAGGCTTCGTTGAAGAAATAATAAAAGTGTAGGGATCATTTAAAATCACAACTATTGTAATTGCATACGCACGGAATTTAGATACACAGATAATACACAGATACGCAGATAATATATGTGTGTGCATGTATTCAAAGTATTGGAATCGTGCCGAAGATCGGAACTCGATTTTTCGAAGGATCTAAACGTTTTAGGACTTCTAGAACACGAAAAAACTATTTTTAGGAAGACGTCTGTGTGTGTAAGAGTGTATCTGTGTGTGCTTCTGTGTGTCTCTGAGGATATTACATCCACTCTAATTGAAAAACTAATGGACCGAATTTCATAAAATTTGGTAGGTATGTTTTTTGTGGGAAATCCTGATGTTCATTAGATTATAGTATGATTCTTAAAAAAGGAATCTGCCTTCTTTGCGAAATGGCCGGCAGAAATTGCCTTTATCCACTCTAGCTAAAAACTAATGGAACAAATTTAACAAAATTTGGTGTATAATATTTCAATGACCTACAAGTGCTTTATATACCAAATTTAACAAAATTTGGTACATGAATCATTTGTAGGTTATTCTAGTGCGATTCGGGAAAAAGGAACGGGCTATTTTTGCGAAATGGCCCGCAAAAATCGTTTAATATAAAAATAAAGAACTACGTGTGCTCAATTATATCAATTAAACTCCTATTTTATACGTGATTTTTGACAACAAAAAGAATAAGACAAACCCCATTACTCTAAGACTAGCCGTTCTTGAGATATTCTAGTTTTTTCGCGTTTTTGCTACGCCACCTTTGACAATAAGTCCAGCTATCAAATGAGAACCAAATTTAAGTTTAACATGCAAATTCAATGTCATTTAAAATACTTATGGCCGTTATTTTGTGCAGATAAACTCAAATTATTATTGAAGAAATAAAGAGAACGAGAATATGAGTCTGCAGGGAAAGACATGTGCTGCCCACATCAAAATTTTTAACAATATTACAACAATGATTTATAGAAGTGAACGGGGATTATTTGCAGGCCATTTCGAAAAAAATGTATGATCTATATTTAAAGATCCACCAAATTTTTGTAGAGTAAAATGTTCAACAAATTTAAGCTATGTACCAAATTTTAACTCTATAGGACGTAGGAAAGTGCATTAAAAATGCCATCAAATAAGTATGTCATGAAGAGTTATATAAAATTAAAAAAAAATTTGAAAAACTGTTATCTACCAAATTTAATTTAAAATGTGAAGCCTCTCTCATCTATATAAATAAAAATGAAAATCTGTCTGTATGTCTGTCTGTCTGTCACACCATCACGGGAGAACGGCTGAACCGAATTTGATGAAATTTTGTGGGTAGCCCAGAAATAGCCCCACTTAAAATTATATCCGTGTTTTGAGTTTCTACGACCAGTGGTTCTCGAGATATTAGTAAAAAACGAAATTTTCGTTTGTCTCATCATCACGGAAAAACGGCTGAACCGAATTTAATGAAATTTGGTGAATGGCCTTGAAATATCCCTCCATAACTTTTGTCGAAGTTTCGAGTTTCTAAGACCTGGGGTTGTTGAGATATTGATGAAAAACGGAACTTTTTCCTAGGAGTTCTACTCCCTAACTCCGTGGTTTATCCAAACGAAAAGCTTGAAAATCGTTTGAAAGTGAATTAAAATTTAATCTCTGAGTTTGATGGGAGATTTTTTGCGTTAATTAGTCACTTTCTGAAAACATGAATTGTTTGAAACAAGATTTAAAGGGGAAATCTATCTCCATGGTTCATGGTTTATTTAAAACAAGCTTTTACGGAACAATGAGAAGTATAGAGAAATCAAAATCGTTATTTAATTTCGCAGTTTATGTTATAAGACATGACATATTTAACATGTTATAAGATTCTATCTTATATCATGTTACTCAGAAACGCAATTAAATTAAATCTGTCTGTTAATTTTAATAATTATTTTTTCGATTTGAATAATAAATAAATGGATATAAAAATATATTTTAGAAAAGAACGATTTGATTTTTCTTATAGCATTTTTGGCTGTATAATATCAATTACGGTCTTCAGGTTTAAAAATTATTATTATTTATATTTTCGGGGATTATTGATTCAAGGATTATTGATATTTTCAAGTTATTATGCAATTATTTTATTATGACAAAAATTGTTTAAACTCATATATTGTATGTTGTACGAATCTTCTACAAATACACGGTATATCTTTTAATCTACGAGAATATAAGTAGTACAGGTATATTGACATATGTTTTGATATATATTGGCATATATTGGAATCAATTACGACCTTCTGGTATAAAGAGTACGGATATTATTGATGTTTTCAATTTATTACGTCATCTCTTTTATTTTGGCAAATATTTTTGAGACGCATATTGTAATACGGGTAATCTTCTACTAACACATTGGCATATTTTCTAATCTGCGACAATATAATTAGTACGGGGTTGCATATATTCATTCAATTCCTATTTTTTCTTCTGTAAATTTGCTTACAAAAGGGGGCAGGATGTTCTATTCTTCAGATCTGATCGTGAAGATAATTTTGCATAGTGAGAACATATATTCTTAAACTTCTCTTTAGGAGCAATAAATTTAATATTTTAACAGAATTTGCACATGATTGCGAACTTTAAGTTTCTTTAAATTATACACTCCGTACGAATAACGGGTGTGCTGTTAGTGGTTAATAAATTTTAACATTTTAGGAGGATATATCATGTTGCTCGGCATCGCAATTAAATTAAATGTGTTTGTTAATGTTTTTATTATTTTTTTTCGATTTAACTAATAAATAAATGGATAAATGGATATAAAAGTATATCTTATGAATGGACGGTTTGATTTTTCTTTTAATTATATTAATTGCTGACTGCGTACATCAATTTCATTTATTTTGGCAAAGAGTTTTCAAGCTTATATCGTATTTAGCTACTAAACTCATATATTGTGTTTAGCCAATAAATTCATATAGCCGATTGTTGAAACAGAAAAAGAGTAGAGCGGGTATATCTTCTAATACAATTGTAGTGTTTTCATTTAGTATATTCAAACGGGATGAGAATGTTTCATTCAGATCTGCAAATTCAAAGCTACGAATTTGGAGGGATATCGCTAATTTGACAACTTTTCTTAAACTTTGCCAAATTGACGGAAATGTTGCCAAATTGATATAAACGACACACAAACAGCTGCCATAAACCTTCGGGTTGGTCGTGTGGCTTGGGTCTTCTACATATCAATGAAAATTTTTTTTGTTTTGTTAAAAGAGAGTACTGAAATGATGTTTGGTTAGCATTTATCTGTCAGACCAACCATCCTACTTAGTAATACATTTAGCGAATTTTTAAAATGTCACCAAATTGATAAAAATGTTTTCAAATCTATAAAAATATCTTGAAATTGATGAAATTGCGCTACATAAATGATATTTATTGTTTTTTGTTAGGGGATAGTATTGTGATGATATTTCGTCAATTTGTCGCAAAGTGGATCTGTCAGTTCTACAGTCCCACTTGGCGATAAATTTGGCGATTTTTTAAAATGTCGCTAATTTGACGAAACTGTCGCCAAATGTTCCATAGAAATATAACTATTTAGACGATATTTTTTCTACCAATTTATTTGAAGCAAATGATATCATGTCGCTTAGCAACGGATTTAAATCCAATGTGTTTATGCGGCAGACCATTTTTATTAAATCCTTTCCGATTTGAATAATGAAGATATGTATATAAAATAAATTTCATTGCCATTTCATTTTGGACTGGATAATATCAATTATACTCTTCAGGTTTAAACATTATTATTATTTATATTTTCCGGAATTATTGATTCAGGGATTATTCATATTTTTAAGTTATTACGCCATTGTTTTATTGCGGCAAAAATTGCTGACACACGCATATTGTACGTTGTACGAGTAATCTTCTAGGAATGCACGGGTATATCTTCTAACCTACGAGAATATAAGTAGTACAGGTATATTGGCATATATTTTGAAATATATTGGCATATATATTGGAATCAAGTACAGTCTTCTTGTATGAAGATTAAGGGGATTAATTATATATTCAATTTATTACGTCGTCTGTTGTATTTTACCAAAAAACATTTGTGACTCATATTGCAAAACGGGTAATCTTCTACTAATAATCGGACATTATAAGTAGTACGTGTATATCTCCCCATATAATTTTAGCACTTTAATTTTGACATATATTGGAATAAATGACTGTCTTCAGATTTAAAGATTACGGGTTTATTGGTATTTTCAATTTATACATGTAATCTATTAATACAGGTTATATTTTCTAATATTCGCGTATATAATTAGTACGGGTCCCATACAATTTTAACACTTTTATTTTGCATATATTGATTCAATTCCATATTTTTTTTATATTTGCTTACATAAGGGGTCCAAGATGTTTCATTCTTCAGATATGTCCATGAAGATAATTTTATATAGCGAGAACAGAGATTCTTAAACTTCTTTTTAGGAGCATTAAATTAAATATTTTAACAGAATATTTTGATTAAACATGTCATTTAGTATACTATAAGAATTTGGGCATGATTATGAATTTCAAGTTTCTTTATATTATATACTCCGTACGAAGAACGGGTATGCTGCTAGTATACAATATGATTAAACTCTTGGAAAGATATTTATTATATAATATATCTCTTTTTTCCTTCTGGAGGATATCCCAAAAGTCAGAATTTAATTGAATTTGTTTTTTTCCCTATATTAAATAATTTTTAATTAAAAAACTACTTGACATATTTTACTAAAATTTTTTATATATATTTTATGGAATAATGTGAATATTTTCTAAAAATTTGAAAGCAATTTGTGAATTTTAAACTTGCTTAAAAAATGTTTGAAAATTAGGTCCCATAGGGTTCAATGCATTTCATTTATTCAACCAGGGTTCAATAGAAAACTAATTGGGTGATATTATTTATTTATATTCCCATAGGTCCCACAGACCGTCTGAAAAACATACTAAAATTTCATTTTGATAAAGTCATTTTTACGGCAGTTATCGTGTTAACGGACAGACAGAATGAACAAAGTCATAAACACTTTTCAACTATGTTGTAAAGTGTTAATAAAAATAACTGTAAAGTTAGCACTTTGTTAATAGCATAACATATAGCAAAAGGATAAAAATATCACCTAGTTCCGTGAAAGAGGGGGGAGGGCCAAGGAAGAAGCTTCATTCAGCAAGATATAAAGCAATTCATGCAGAAAAATATATGTTAATAAAACATTTACCTGTGTAAACAAGAGAGGAATATGTTATGTTTTTAATATGTTCTTATAATATGTTATTTAAATGCAAACAGACTGCAATATGAACGATAATAACATATGCTAAGAAAACAGTAATATTTTCCCTCTATAGTACAAAAACATTCGTTTTACCAAATTTGCTTTGATAACCAGTCAACATACCTATACCTTTATAACATGCTTCTTATTAATAGTTAAATAAATAATGGTTAACTTTTAAAGATCAACTTCATGACATTGTTTGGGTGTCGTTTAGGAATCTTTGGTATCTGATTAGGAACTTATGAATTTATGATTTAGTTAAGATTGTAAAGTGTTAAAAATAACTAACTTTAGGATTTCATTTTCAAGAATAAATTTATTTTATGTAGTTACTTGGCTAGACCAAAATTACAATATGCTTCTGTCATTTGGTATCCAAGGTATGCTGTTCACAATGGCCTTATTGAATGTGTTCACTCTTATTTTTTACTTTCCCTGCAATATGTATAGGGAATATGTATAGGGAATAATGTATAGGGAAAATATTGGAATCATGTCGAAAATCGCAACTCGAGTTTTCGACGGATCTACACGTTTCGAAACCTCTAGAACACGAAAAAACTATTTTTAACGTGACGTCTGTGTGTCTGTCTGTCTGTGTGTCTATGCAATGTATGTATCCACTCTAACGAAAAAACTAATGGACCGAATTTCATAAAATTTGATAGGTAAGTCGCTTGAGTGAGACCCTGGTGTTAATTAGTTTTTGGTAGCATTCGTGAAAACAGAACCCGTCTCTTTTTGCGGAAAGGTCCGCAAAAATTTCATGTATCTACTCTAACTGAAATACTAATTGACCAAATTTTACAAAATTTAGCAGATACGTTACTTGTAGGATACTCTGGTGCTGATAAGATTTTGGTACGATTCGAAAAAGAACAACCTGTCTTTTTTTGCAAAATGACCCGCAAAAATCTTCAAAATCTAAATTAAAAACTACGTATGCTCAAATATATCTAATAACTGCTTGTTTCATACGTAATTTTTAATGATGAAAAGAATAAGACCAACCCCATTACAGTAGGACTAACCGTTCTCGAGATATTTTAGTTTTTTGCTTTTTCTCTACGCCACCTTTGAAAATGAGTCCAGTTACCAAATGAGAACAAAAATTGAATTAAAAGTGAATTAAATTTAATTAAAATAAAGAGAACGTGTATATAAGTCTGCAGGGAAACTCATATGATGCACACATCATATTTTTAACACAGTTATTATTTTCTGTTTGTGGCTTTTGTGATTATAATACATACGCTATATCTTTAGTGACATGTTGAGAAACTTCTGCATCTAAATGTACATAGGAAACTATTATTAATTGTATTTCTTTACAAAACTGTAAACAATCTTATATATTGTTCTCATATTCTGCATGCCCTTCCTATTAATGTTCCTGTTATTAATTTAAGAGTCAGACCTCATTTAGTGAAAATTTTTGCAGATAAAATGTTACATGTAATTTTGCTGTTAACACATTTCGAAAACGTTTAGAAAAATGCTGTTTTGACCTGGATATCATTGTTAACTTATGTAAATTATTTTAAACTGAATGAATATCTGTACTGGGTAAATTCTGATATTTTTTATGGCCTTATATAATTTTGTGCTAACTGTAGGTTTTACTTCAGTTTCAGTGTAATGGGGATATGTTACCTATTTCTGTACACTTTAATTTAAATAAATAAATAAATAAATAAACAATCAAATTATATAAAAACATAATTCACAAAATTATTGTTTATTGTATTAATTATTGTTTATTGTATTGTTTATGGTAGCTACCATTAATTGTATTTATTTACAAATGTGTAAACAATTTGATATATTGTCCTGATGTCCTTCTTATTAATGTTCCTATTATTAATTTAAGAGTCAGGTCTTATTTAGTGAAAATTTCTGTAGCAAATATTCTATAAGTAATTTTTCTGTCCACATACTTTGTAAACGTTGTAATAATTGTTGTTGTGACGTGGATCTTATTTTTATGTCTTATGTAAATTTTATACTGAATGTAAATCTTGACTGGAAAAGTTTTAATACTTTTGATGGCCTTAGATGATTTTGTGCTAACTGTATTTTATACGTCAGTGTTAGTGTAATTGGAATATGTTACCTATTTCTGTTCACTTTAATATAAATAAATAAATTAATTTATTTATATTCAAATTATATAAAAAATACCTTTTCGAAATTATTGTTTAACTTACAAAATTTTACTCGATCTATCAGTTTTCATTTGATGATGCATTCGTGATGCAGAAATATTATAGAATATGAAATAAGAGTATAATATGTTTACTTTTCTTGCTTAAATAAAGTAACCCACACATTTTCAGAAACGTTACTTTCGATATGTTTAAAAACACACATGTGTGTGTTGTCAACCGGCAAGAAAATATATCTATTGCTACAGCGTATCCTCTGCAACAGTGGGTGTGCACGGAAGATACAAGAATGAGTCCACATTTCTGGATAACTAACACGTTTATTCACAAACACAGTGTAAACAGAACAGCGTACAGTAAAACACTTAAATGCTCCACTAATTTCATAAAATAACTGATATTTTTCTCAAAATATTGACGAATATAATTTCACAAAACAGTCGCTACTATTCTTAAAACATTGACAAATATCGCGGTCCAATGTAGCTTGTATCACGAACTGAATTCCGATTAAGTGAACTTCGATTAGGTCTTTATCGGACCTTCGGGATGTCGCCAATGTCGCCATATTGGCGACATTTGTCGATAAACCATTTATCACGAGATTGAAGATAAATGGCTAAATCTGGAAACTCTCCTCCAAACTTCGAAATTCTGGTAACCCTATGTTCACGTCATGGTAAAGCCTTTACATGTGTTTTCTCAGTCAGATCTTAAAAATAGACGAAAATAAAGACGCTAGAGAGGGGATATTACGCGTTTGCAACACTATGAATATTTCACTAAATTTTATTGTTTGCCAATTGTCTAATTCTGCATTTTCTATAGAACAAAAATTATTATATCTTCAGACGAAAAGTGAAATTTATATCTTACTACAACAACATCATTTCTCGTATATTTTAAAAATTAACTCGAAAACTAATTTTCTAAGTTTATTAGTTAATAATAATTTTAGTTAGACCATGATCATGTCTCGCTTAAGCGAGATTATTTTTTTATATGTATGAAATTCATATATAAGTATTCTTGAATAAGAAAAGATCGATAAATATATCCGAAACTAGATTTGTAAATATCACATCTTGACTTTTGGGAAAGAAAACACCGGCGGTGAGGAATAAAATTGAAGATTTTTACAGCACATAACTTTTGGTAAAGTTGCTATTTTCTGCAATAAATTTTCTGCTGTAAACGATTTTCGTGTTTGAAGAGGGCGATGAAAAAAGTTTTGTTATCTATAACGAACCATTAAATGGAAGTGCTGTACTATAAACTTTATGCTTTGAACTAATTTTTGTTTGAACTATATTTTTAAATAAGTGCAATATCATATGTATGATATAAAATTATCTACGTCTTTGAAAATCCTCTTTTTCAATAAATTGCTATCACAATTCATAGCTAGTCATATGTATTTAAAATCATATGCTTTAGGTAAGCTATGTGCTATTACCAAGTTATTTATCTAAAGATACTCATTCTTGTGCCATTTTATAGCAAATACTAACACATCCAATAATCAAAGCCAGAAACAGCATTAAATTAAAACCGGCAAGACATCAAGGCCAGATTTAGTCTTTGGATAATTAAATGCCTTATTCAAAATTGAAAGCATTTTTCAGCAGCGTTTACAGGATTTACGCTACGCCCTACTTGCTCTTGTTTGGGCTCTGTAATACTGGTATCAAATTTGTTCAAATTCGTAATTGTGAAAACCAATACAACAGCTTCAGCATTTGCTCGTAAAAATTATCTCAAACTTTTAAAAATAAAATCACTATAAACAGATTCATTTCCTCAAGAAAACTTGCTCTCAGCGATGTATCGAAGTTTATCAAATTTGCTAGTGCGTACATTTGATTGAATGGAAAGGTCCATATTACGGAGAAAGTACACCACGGCCTTGCATGCGAAACAGAAACACGGAAATATTGAACCCCGTTGACCAATCAAGTCGATGAGGTCAGATTTTATAAAAAGTTATCAGCTTCTACGGATTACTCAATTACTAAGTTATTAGTATTGTTCATTTACTAAGTTAAAAAGTTATTAGCTTCTACAGTTTACTCAATTTGGGAGGAATTATTTAAAAACGGTTTCTGTTTCGCGTTGAATTCAGCATTAGTGAATTGACCGAAATGAGTTTTTTAAGCTGGTGAAACAACCCAGAAAACATTTTTCTAGAACATTTCCTCACGAAAATATTAAAAACGCCTAACATTTAGAGGGCATTTCCTCCAAATTCAGAATGATACTTTAAAAAACGAATTTCTTTCACATTTCGATTCAGCCTGGTAGAATTATATTATACACCAATTTTTTTAGCCTTCGGCCTTGCAATTGGGACTCTCAAAGTGTAACTATTGACAATTTTCTTCTTTCTGCCGTCTGCACAACTACGTTTTGCAACATAGCTTGCATTCGGATCTAATTGGCAATACTTTTCTTTCAACTGCAGTGATCCGACACTCCCTACGACAAAATCAATAATTAACTCTCCATTTTTACTTCAAGGACAACTTGTTCATCTAACTAGCATGATTCTCTATTTCTCAGTGAAGTTATGCATTTCTCAATCAAGCATAATGTCCTCGCAGGTTCTGAAGAACGCAGATCGTCCGACTCACCCGAAAATTAAGAGTAGTTGAATGGATGCTTGGAAAAATTCTCGCAGGTTCTACTCAACTCCATACATACGTTGATAATCTTCTTTCTGTCTCCAGAACCACAACTCTGTGCAGCATAGCCACTCTTTCAACCACCGTCTTTGAAACCTCTCAATTACATAGCCTTCAAACACAGCTTTTTGCCATCGCCACATACAAAATCTGGGCAACCCGAATCGAGTCTCTGCTTTACAGCCGGTGGCGCTACCTTTTAAACGCAATATTTGAATTTTTTTTGTGTGTAAAATTTTCGCTGCGAGGAAATTTCAAAGACTTTTTATTTTAGATCTACAATATTTTGCACAGATACGTAACACGAAAAATAAACGTAGCAGTGTTTAAAACATAGAGGTAAAGGGAAACTATTTATTTATGTTCTCCTGGACCCTCTAGACCAAACGAAATTATGAAATTTGATACCTTAAAAATGTTATTTCAAGTTTTCAATTTTGGATCATACAATGTAGGTCAAATGTCATGTAATGTAGGTTTTAGTCATACAATGTAGGTTTTGGTACAATGCAGGCCGAATAACTAACTCTGTTAAACTTCGTGGATCATGCAATTCAGCTCCAACTAAGCAATCTATAAACGAAGTTTGCATTCATTCCATTGTTTAAAACAGAAATTTTGAGGATAATGGAGGAAGCAAGTCTCCTTAACTTCATGATTTAAATATTCATATTCTGAAATTTTAAATTGGGATAACCTCTCAGTATTAACTTTCCTATTCAGTTGAATCATGGAGGTGAAAAGATGGTCTCATCTCCATGAGCAGAATATAGTTTTCCTTTTAGTTTCTCCAGGCATTAAAATCACATGAGTATGCATTTGCATCATGTTGTAACAACACTTTCGACCTAAGATATAAACACAAAAATAGAAAAAAGACCAAACTTTAATAGGATCTTTCTTCAGATCCTGTGTAACGGATTTGTAAAATGGATTTCGGATCTAAATTCAGCCTGGTCGAATTAGTATACATGAGTTTTATCAGCCCTCAGGGTTGTAATCGATACTCTCACATACTTACACAGAACTTCTATAGTGATTCTTCAGACCCATGCTGCTATTCATGCATGTGTAAGCTTAATCAGAACATCATGAACAAATCGTATGTGTGTGTGTGATTTAACCAATTACCAATAAAGTAGAACCTTCTAGAACTTTCTGTCTTAATCTATATAATCACCATCCAAACACACGCTACAAATAATCTCTAGTAGGGAAGACACACTCCTATTAATCTCTAGTAGGGAAGACACGCTCCTATTAATCTTTAGTACTGTTGTTCTTGTTACTAATCCCCCGTGGTGAAGGAGCGCCTATGCACCACGTCCACTAGACCCCAGGTCCCATGGCGAAGGGGAGAGAATATACAGCTTCACTTTTATTGAGGCTCCCCAAGGGCAAAAATCTGACTTTGCCTCGACAACACAACATCCATGCCCGCTGGCGGGATTCGAACCCACAACCCGGCAATCCAGCGATCAGACGGAAACGCATGCCCCTGACCGCCCGACCACCGGATCGTTTCCAATACAAGAAACATGGCCCGAAATTTAGTTAAATATAACTACGCTAAAAGAAATGAATTTATCTAAGTACTTCTAGCAATTTAATCGACTCCAAAATGTATATTTTATGACACATATGTAAAAAAGTAAAAATGTAAGAATTGGTAAAAAAAGTATAACAATTATACAAAAAATTGTAAGTTTTCATTTAATCTCTTTAAATACCAAAAATATTCTAAAATGTTTTAACAAAATATTTTAATAAAAAATCCTTAGATCCCAGTTGCAATAAAAAGCTTTTTCTCCTTAAAAAGACAGGTTGTAAAATCGCTGCAGATTTTATCTGATTATCTTTTTATATCTTTTAAAACAGATTAAGTAAAGAGTGTTTTGAAGTAGCAATTACTTTAAGCTATATATTTTTTTCAAATTAGTAGACAATTTGAAAAACACCTAATCACTCCCATGCTGATATGCTACTTACAATACATGTCGAGAAGTTCTGTCAAGGCTCGCGTGTAGTACCGTTTTAGATTCATTTCTCATTCCTGAGGATATTACTTTATTTTATAATATTTTTGTTATTTTGAAAGTAAAATAAGCGCGAAATAAATATACACAGTGCGTCAAAGAATTTTTAAGACTAGGTCCGTAAAATGAAATTGAAACAAGAAATTATGATTTGTTTTGGTTTTTTATTCAAAATAAGCCCCTCCAGCTTCAATACATTTGTTACAGCTATTTAATAATGATTAGAGTGCCTATTCCAGTTCACTTTGCGGGATGGCCTCCAAAGCACGCTTCGAAGCTGTTTGTATGGTCGAAATATCATCAAAATAATACCCTTTTAAATTCATTTTAAGTTTTCGAAGAGAAGTCGCAGGGTGCTAAATCAGACGAATACAGTAGATGATTCAACACATAGACGTTATTTTTGCCAAAAATCTACAAACAATAAGTGAGGTGTGACTGGGTGCATTATCATGCAACAAAAACCGACTGCTCTCATCCTGATATTCTGGAAGAATGCTACAAATTCTGGTCGTCAAACGCTTCAAAACATTTATATAATACTCACCAGTAATTGTTTATCCAATTGAAACAAATTCTTTACGGATAATACCCGTACTATCGAAGAATGTAATGAGCATCGTTTTGATTTTGGATGGAACTTTTCTTATTTTTTTAGCATATGGTGGGGTTTTTTTACTTTCATTCCGCACTCTGTCGCTTTGTTTCAGGATCATACTGAAAACACCATGTTTCATCACCTGTCCAATCGATTTCAAGAAGTTTGGATCATTTTCAGCGGCTGAAATGATATCTCTACAATGTGCACTTCTCTTTGATTTTTGTTCATTGGTTAAAGTGTGTGAAACAAATTTACCACAGACTTTTGTTTTGGCCAGGTCTTCATGCAGGATGGTTCGAATCTTTCTTTGTTGATGTTTAAAGGCTTTTCCATCATTCTTCGTGACGCACAGCATTTGTTTGCCACGAAATCACGCACTTTTTCAATACTCTCAGCTGTCCTAGATAAACTCGGTCTTCCGGTATACTTATCATCTTCTAGCGCATCTCTTCCTTCCAAAAAACGTTTGTGCCAAAGGAAAACATTTGATCTACTTGAACAAAACTCACCCTAAACTTGTTTCATCAATTGGTACGTTTCCGAGGCACTTTTACCAAGTTTCGCATTAAATTTAATTACAGCTTTTTGTTCCACCTCAATAATTCTATAAAAAATGTTACTTCTGTGATGAACGGCCGTATCTTTTGAGTTAGTTTAGCAATTGCGTCGAAAATTTGACAGTGCGCCAGAAGACGGTCGAGGTTTATCACACATGCGCGATTACACTGATAGAGCCACTGTGCGCTGACATCTAGCGCCAGTCTTAAAAATTCTTTGACGCACTGTATATTAGATAGAAGATAACAAATTTTAATTTTCCGAGTAATTTACATTTCTAATTAAAATAGCTAATTCAAGCTAATTTAAATTTCTAAATCTCAGAATATTGACTTAATTAAAATTTTAATATTGCAAATGACATCAATTAACGTCCTAAATAAAACAAACATCATAGAATTGAAATTTAAGATACGAAGTTACGTTAAATTTAAGAACTGTAAATGGCGAGTTGTAATTTTTAATATCCTAGTAATATGACTACAGGACGTAAATTGTTTAGTTCACTTAATCTTTTAGCATTAAAAATATCAGATTTTTTTTACCTTCAGTTTATGTATCTCAGCTATTTCAAGACGGATGCCGCAGGGATAGATGATAATTTTGACTACAACAATTAAAACAACTTCGTCTTTAAGGTACCCGCGATTATCAAGCTGATATAAGTTTGGTGGTGCCATGTAGTAGACTTTACGGGATCTGAGCAAATATAACAACTATACTTCGAGAAATAGGAACCAATTCCAAAATCCAACTGCCTGTATATAACTTTCAAAGGGCTGCAAATTATACACTTACTGTTTATAAGCAACTAGCTTCGTTTTCGTGATATAAGCATTAAAAACATTAAAACAGAGGAGATTCTCCAGGAATGTCGTGAGATTTGGAGGAGAAAAAAAAATTAATAGAAAAAAAAATCTGAAACAGTTAATTTATTATACCTGAAGCATTCCATCGAAGGAAAGTTATGTGACGCAGCCTGACGTGAACATAAATAAATACTTGCTAGCCAGAAATCAGGAACCCTTACTCTACTTAAGATTCAGAAGACATACATACATACACACACACACACACATATATATATATATATATATATATATATATATATATATATATATATATATATATATATATATGTATATATATATATATATATATATATATATAAAAGTTTCAAAAAGTACAATACGTGGAAAGAAGCCAACAGGGATATACGAATAGGCCTAGGGGGATATCCCCCTAGGCCTATTCGTATATCCCTGTTGGCTTCTTTCCACGTATTGTACTTTTTGAAACTTTTATGTATATTTGACACTTATGAGCTGCATCGAGCCTGATTGTCATTTTATTACCTGCTTTATTAGTCACTCTTGTCATCGTGGTTACTGCCTTTTGGCTTATATATATATATATATATATATATATATATATATATATATATATATATATATATATATATATATATATATATATATATATATATATATATATATATATATATATATATACATATATATATATGTATATATATATACATATATATATATACATGTATATATATATATGTATATATATTTGAAATATGTAATAATAAGAATTATGTAAAAAAAAATAATAAAAAAGCAATTTAAGTAATATTAACATCACCATAGAAGCAAATTCACGCCCATAATGCCGATAAGAGAAAAAAACAGCACCGTCCCAAATTCGATGATTAATCAGAATTAAATTCATCTTCAGGTCTGAGTATTTAACTCTAATTAACCCAAACAAATGCCTGTTTCAAATTAAGCAATAGCACATTACTATAAATGCTTAAACTCAGGCTACAGGCAACAAAAAATGAAAATAGGATACATTAAGAAAATTTGTATTACCATGCGGCATGAACCCTTCTTCTTTCACCACGTGTATACACGATCAACCTCAACAGCTTAATCTAGAAGCACCGGAATGAACAAGTCGAAATTCTACCAGGGAGGCAGTACGAACGTTCACGGTAATACTCCCAGACCCGTCCAGTGAGTCTAAGCTGGAGACTGGACAAGCAATTCAAAATATAACTTCCCAAATATGCAATCCTGAATATGAATATGAATCAAAGATGAAAATTCTTACTAAACAAGTAATTCATAGGAAAACTGAATAAACGAGAATGCCACTATACAACATTATAAGGGCGCTCAAATCGTAGTTTCAATACAGACAAAAGTTATATTTTTTTGCGAAAATAAAATTCAAAACATTAATGTTAATGCATCTTATTTTCCGATTTTTTGATTTTTCTAATGTTTTTGACTTGGTTTATTATTTTTCATTTTTATTTATTTATATAATAATATGTCTATATATATATATATATATATGTCTATATATATATATATATATATATATATATATATATATATATATATATATATATATGTATGTATATATATATATATACAGAGAGAGAGAGAGAGAGAGGTTGGAAGGTTCACTAAGTATTTTCAGTTCCGGTTCTGGAGATGTCATTTCCGGGTTTTATTTTTTGAGAATTCGTATGACTATACGGAAAAAATGTGTAAGAGAATATAAAAGTCCTTAATAGTTCTGTCTAAAATGAAGTACATGAAACCATATGCCACCATATAACGACTCCTTCATAAAATTCTTGATATATTTATGTTTCCTTTTCGGCTGATTATAGCACTAAAGGTACAGCAGTGATACAATGACATACCAGTAAGAATTCCAATCAATGAATGCCTACTAAAATTCATTTGGCGAAATTATACTTACAGCGCATTCTGTTAAAACCTTGAGGAATATTAATTTACAACAGAACTATTTTTGAAACGGAAACTCCTTAAAATAAATCTTTAAATGATAAAGCACAACATACATAAATACAACGAGATTCTTTCTTCATTGCAGTTCTTCCGTCAATAAATATTTCATTTCCGTTCCACAAATATATCCTGTTCCCGACAAAGAAAATTTGAGACCCTATTCATTGCATTCCCTCTGAAATTATTTGACGTGAAGAAGTAGCAAAGAATATGCACGTTTTGCTGCTTCCTAAATTTGTATTTCAGCTTTCATATAAAAAAACGCAGAATATACGCTAAACATATCTGGGTATTCTTAATGCTTTTCTTACACATTCATACGCCTAGATTCCAGAAAGACTATTTATTGCCCGATAATTCAAAAGTTATATTTTCAAAACTTATTAATTTATTGTTACGAACATGAAAAATGCATTCACTGAAAGCTTCTTTGAGAATCAAAAGGGAAAAATACCTTTTCAAGCAGATATTCCTATTGCGTCAATATATGGTTGTCATATTTTTGCACTCTGTGCACAGATGCCCATTTAGTGATTTATCGCCAAGTCGGCGTCTTTTGGTGGCTTTTCGAAGATACAGGAAACTTCTCGAAATAGCAAATAATTTGGGAAATACGAATCCCTTCTCGAAGTGTCTACGGAGTGTATATCCGGGGGATACATGTCCTATAAACTCTTGGGTCAGGGCCCTTGGTCTGGGTTTGTACGGAGTGTGTATAAAAAGAGACAGTGATCAATTGTAGAGAGTTGGCTTGATATGAGCTATATTAAAGTGTGAGAAACCTCAATGTTTTAAGGATAGTAGCGCCTTTTTGTGAAATTAGTGAAACATTTTATTGCTGTTTTATTGTACTTGTCTTGTGAGTGTACTTGACTGTATAGTCATCTTGTGAGATAATTGTCAAGATATTTGCTGTACATGGTTAATATAAAAAAATGGAAAATAAATGTCTGTTCTAAACGACATAAATATCCCAGATCGCTCTGGGCCCTTTGCTCTTAAGCGTAATTCTACCGCGCTTAATACTAGTTGCGCCACTGTTCATAGATGAGATCTGAGATTTTTGTAGTTTGAAAGAATCAAGTGTGGTTTTATACCAATGTTATAATGTTGTGGTTATAAACCACGCCCCCTACATTTCTGTAAGATTTGCACTTAAACAATTATAAATAAATATATTTATTTCTTAAATTTGTGAGAACCCGAAAAGCGAACTAAAGTGTGAAAAATCTACATCACAGAGGTGATGTAGATTTGCAGCACCAGAAAATGATTTGAATTAAAGTTTTATTTTCTTTATGCATCTTAAAATGAAAAGGAAATCTCATCAATGGTTATCTTCAGCACTGGTGATTTAAATTCGCATTTTCGGATGATTATTTGGTGCATTATTTATTTAAATGTGTTTAGGTCCTGCTCAAGCCCATTTAAAATAATTGCAAGTTTTAAACTAATTAAAAAATTATTTAAGCTTACGTTTTCATTACACAAAAAATTTAGTGGCCCCATAAATTCTGGAGACCCAAGGCCGCGCCCAGGTGACACGTGCGTTAATCAGGCTCTGCATGTGCTTTGAAAATATGAAGAAGATCACAGATCACAGTATGAACAGTATAAACACCCCACCCATCCTACTATTCATCAGTCACTACTTTGGTTTATGCGACTTTATTATACGCACACTATATCAAGCCCATATGCAACTATACTATAATAATATATGCCGTATCACATTCATCGACTTTTCAGACCACAAACTATCTGAAATGACTTTTCCCCCAATTATCCAGCCTAAATGTTGGTGATATAGGTGTTGTAGGAATATTTTAAGAAGTTGTGGGGAACGAAAAACTGTGGGTAACAAGAACTACCAGCAGTTTTTCAGTCTGCGGTATGCTAAATTATATTCTGCGGTATGCTAAATTATATTCTGCTGTATGCTAAATAAAGGAATAATGTGATGTTTTATCTTATGCTTTATATTTTATATATTCCATATGCTTTACAAACCGCATATCACCTATCCAGCGAGAAATATGCAGTTTGTATATTTTGCAGCGTAGCGGTTAGGAAAGCATATATATGCATCATATGAAATATTATGCATAAGTTAAAATACCATGTAATTCCTCTATTTGGCATACCGAAGAATTTTTGTCGATCCGCCCCCTCAAATGCAACTAAAAATTGCAAAATATATGGGAATCACTTACTGGGAATTTCATGCTCAAAGAAGCAGATGGAATTGCGTCGCCTCTCAAATACGACAAGAAATCGCAAAATATGTAGTGGAAAAACTTACGCAGAGTTTTCTGAACGACACAAAGTATACAAAACACTTAACAAAAGTCATTTCCGTCATCAAGGTGCTGTTGTTTTCAAATTTTGCTTCTTAACCCTTTCGCGACGAACGGCACGCATAGGTGCCAGATGCGAACATGCATTCAAGGACGAGCGGCATTTACTCGGGCCAGAGGAAATTTTACCGCAAGCGGATAGTGGCACGTATAAGTGCCAGTACGCAGAACGTTTTAATTTGTGAACTAGATGGCGTTACTTGTCCATGGAACTAACTTCAATGCATTTTGCAGAGGCATGACCTTGGTAGAAGAGGATCGAATGAATTATTTCTCCATTTGGAGCGGTGAAAATCATTTTGTAACATAAACAAACAGAGCAATTCTCGTAGCATCAACAATTTTATAATTGAGTTTCGGTTTTTATTTTTATTTCAGCGTTATGATTTCGTTGGTGAATCATAGGAATATAAGAGAGTATTTTTTTTTTTGTTTGGGTTTTAGAGGCAGTGAAATTATTCGTTTATTTCGGATAAAAGAATGGGAGCAACTAACGAGTATTTTGTATTCAGATTTGTATGAAAATTATACATCAAATAGAATATAAATATTTCTTTTATTCCTGTAAAAAGTAGATTTCTGTGTTGAATAGGTGATTTTTAGTGAATTTTTTTCGAGAGTTAGGCTTAGCGCAAAAAATGCGCCGTCCTTTTCGACCAGTTCGGAAGCGAAGCGCGTCGTCCTTTGGGCCGCGACAGCTCCGGAATGCCGCCGTCCCGAAAGGGTTAATAGCGTTAATGCTTCAGAAATTTAAAATTCAAATACACCAATTTAAGAAAATGCAACCTTTATTTTTCCATTATTTTCACTCGTTCCATTTTTAGAGTTCATTTGTGAATGTATTCAATACGAAAACCATTGCTAATCTCTATATTGAAAAAATAGCTGACGCCTCCGCTGTTTGACAAATTTCACGTTTCTCAAGATTCTCTGTCACTTAGCTCAAAATCTATGCTATACCGAAATATGAAATTTAGTAAATTTGTAGAAAAATATTAGGAAAACACAATATTTGAACTGAATTTTAAATCCTATCTCGATTTAAAATTCAGTTTAGGCAATATTTAATGTCAAATTAAAGAAAAGAGTTTTTGAGCTGCGAGTTTGCGTCCTGGACAGAATAGCAATGGCAAAAAATCGATTTTTTGGTGGCGTGTACCTACATTGTCGCGTTTTTGCAGGACGGAGCCCTTTTTCGAATTTCGATTTAGTTAATGAGTTATTCCATTTTTATGCACTTTTTTATCAACAGTTTCTTCTATATTGGCGAAAATTTGAAACTAATGTTGTCAGGAACATTACAATTTAATTGTTATAATTCACAAGAATTATATATTCCATTCTTGTATCTCTATACTGAAAGCGTAGCACAATATTATGTCACTGTATTGCGAACAAACGGCAAAACATATAGTTATAAAATTTTGCCTCTTTTTCGTAATATAATAAGTCCTTAAAAGCAGGCAGCACGACATAGATTGCGATGCAGTTTAGGAAGTAGCGCCAGGAAGTAGGAGACGAAGCCCCCGAACTTACGAAACGAGTTTCGAGGTTGGATAGTGTTGCAAGCTGGGAGCTGAAGCTCATGAAATTTTTCGTAAAACGAGTTAATGTGAGCGTCAGCTAATAAGATAACGAAGTACCAATGGGTACATCACGCCAGAGGCAAGCTCCGATTTATGAGCAAGAGGAATGAAGGGTAGAGTTTTACGAACGTCAGATAGCACATGACACGTAGACGATCGTGTGCGCCAACCGGCGTGAAAGAGCTCGAAAAGCGAGCTCCAGGACTGAAAACTGTCAGTTAACGCGGGACGGTAACCAACAAGCGTATTACGCCTGCATAGCAGGTGGCACTAAAGTACTCACGAAGCGAGCTTAGCCAACACCCTCTATATTCAAGGCCTCCACACCCATCCCGTAATGGCCGACACCGTAGTCCAAGGCAATACGAATTTGTACTAAAATTGTTTTGGGGCAAATTTTTTCTTTTTTTTTTTTTCTTCTTTTTTTTTTAATTTAAATGTTACAGCAGGATGAGGATTTTTTTTTCTTTAAAATAAATCTGCTTTAATTTAAATTAGAATTTGTTGAGACAAATAAGATTCTTTCTTTCTTTTTTTATGTGTGATTTGGAATGAAAGAATAATCTTAATACAACCACTTTATAATTTAATAAGTTACTAAAAATATTTATAGCTTTGTATTATATAGAATATTAATATTTAGTGCATAAAAATTCCTTGTAATCATAACCTGTTACTTTACATGTTGCTTTATATATTCATATTTATTATGAAGTATTAAAACTAAACATAGAAACTAAAAGTGAAATTAAGAATCAAATCCTTACTGAAGATTAATTTAAATTCAATCGAAATAAATTAAAATTTACATGATTAAAAAGTATCAAGATGTAAAGGCCGTATCTATCCTGACACAATTTAAAGAAGTATATAGATTGTACTATATAGTAAAGTATATAGTAAAATAGATTGAAGTATATAGTAAAATTGTACTTTAATTACTAAGGATTGCATACTTCATTAATATATAATTAATATTGGTCTATTACTTAATTTTAATTTATTCGATCACAAGTGGTTAGCATTCTAAAATCAGACTTACCCTCCAAGATAGCTGAAAATCAAACATAATTATAATTAATTAATTCCAAAAGGCCTGGAGTCAAAAGAAGAGGCAGGTGTGGATCCAAAATAACATTTATTATATATATATATTTATTTATATGCATTGAGAAGTGAAAATCTATCCATTTAAATTCTTGCACAGTTTTATACCAACAAATTAATGCATAATCATACACACCATTATCTAATGAAATTACTAACTCATATAGCATTTCTTAAGATCCTTTAAGTAAGTTTCATCATTACAAATTTACCTTTCAATATTCATTACACAATTCTTATATTCATTCATAATTACAGATTTAAATTAATATTCATCAAACTATTATTATCCTTCCCCTCTAGTCTCTAAGTTGGGGTCCATTTAAATTTATTATATCAGTATTCGATAAGAGCATTGTAAATAAATGCTATCATAACAAATGGACTTAATTATAATAATAAGTTGATTTATATATATAGATTTCAACTATATATTAAATGGGCAAAAGTAAAATCTTTAAATTAAATCTCTCTTTACTATTTATTGTTACCACAAATGATATAGTCTTTCATTGTTGTTTCTCAGGACAAATGTAGACTAGGACTTACATGGTTGAGCAGTCGTGGATTCCTTTATGGATTGTTATTTTGACATCTGCATTTACGTAAACAGGTCTTTTATAGCACAGATTGTTTCTTGTTACACTGAATATGAGTTGTCGGCTTATACGACACCTTAGTTCTAGGAAGCCTTTCTCCAAGAACACACCAGCACTTGATAAAGTATGCCGAATTAAGATGTACCACATAGTAGGACCCTTGTCCATAACTATCAGTCGTCCCATACTCTAACGACGTCAACATTGGAGTTTCAATATACCAGGCTACGATTATTCATTACGGATTAAGTTAATATGTGCACATTCTGTTTTTCTAGGTGCCTGTCTGTAGGTATTGCTTGCAGATGTGAAATGTGTGAAAATAGAATGAAATGACTCTTTGGCCATTGCATATGCCTTTAGAAGTCTTTTAAAAAGAAACTTGTAAAAATCCAATTTTGCAAAATATTGGATATTTGATATTAAGTTCATCATTAAAATTTAAATTCAAAAAAAGTTTAAAAGATTCTCAACACACTGTGCATTAAATAGAATTGCACAAAATGTCATATCTTTTATGACAAAAAGTATGTATGCAGCTAATAATTTCCAAGGTGAAAATAAAAATTTAAAAACCTAACATAAAATGAAACACATGTATGGAAAGTAATTCCAAGGTAAGTTTAAATATTTATATAAATAGGTTACATCAATACACTATATATATAATGTTTCAGTTAAATAAGTAGAAACTAATAATTATGTTTAAATTTAGTTTAAAGAAAAAATAATGCAGTGATGTATTAACATTTAGTTTAAATCAAACTATAGTATTTATATTAACTTCATGAATATTAAATTTATTTTTTATTTAATTTATTTTAATTTTCTAACTCAACTACACTCATTCTATACTCTCTAAAAGCCAATACTTTGCCATTTTCTATCTCGGAAAGGTGAGTACTTTTTGGCATTTTGAAAAGTAAACAAACATGCAATACAATGGTATAAACATTAGCGATACACCTACAGCTATCTTATAAAGATAAGGGATGAAATATGCTCAGCATTAAAATCTTCGTGAAAACAAGCTGTAAAAATATAGTTATAGTTTATGTTGTTGCAATCCTATTAGGCTTTACATATATAGAAAATTCGAAAAAGTTTTTTTTTAAGGACAGCACTATTACTGTACATGTTTGAAAAATAGGCTATCACTTTTTTAATGTTGCAAGTTTACGTTTCTTATTTTCTGTTTTTTTCACATCATTTCTCTCTTTGCAATAGTTTTTTAAAAATGTATTCGTGGCAGCCATGATAATATACCTGACAGTAGAGGAATGACCACCAGGACAATTGCCTTTCATAAAAATTTCTTTTTCGCTTAAAATAAAAACTGTTAAACTGATAACCAATTGTCGTTGATTGTTTACATTCAAGAAAAAATGTTCGAAATCAATGGAAACTAATTTTTGTACAATTATAAATACATGAATTACAATTTCAAGAACTTCGGGCTGCGGATACATCAAACCACCCCTATCCATCTTTTCTATAACAGAACTTTCAATCAGAGGAGACTCTTTAACAGTTGCAATAGTTAAGTTTATCTTACAAAAAGTACAGTTATGAAGTTTTTTAACAGTGGCAAATGCACAATATCCTGCTACGTAAGATATCACAGGGATCATATCAGAAACATTACAAACATCATCATCCAAAACGGAAATGCTTTGAGCAAAGGTAGGAAGATCATCAATCTGAGAGGTTTCTAAGTCTCCTATTTCGTTATTCTCTACATCTACAGACAATTCACCATATTTACAAGATTTGATCTTTAAAGGACCGATACTTTGTAGTCGTAATTTACTTTCAGTTTCAAACACCTGTCGCAAAGATATCAAATATTGTGAACCTGCAAGTTGTCTAAATTTCCCAAACCTTTGCTCTAAAGCATCCGTTTGGATTTTTCCAGTTAGGATATACGAAAACCCTAATTCATTTACACAGTATGATAAAAAATCCAACACACCATGTGTTGCATGCGTTAAAGCAGCATGAGTTTCTCTGGTCAATATACCAGTCGTGTATTTCAAATTTTTCCAATTCTCTAACCAGATTAGGAACTTATTTAAAAATTTAGTCTTTTCATCTGTTTCAGACAAAGTAAGTGGCTCTTGAAAAACATCTCTTTTACATTGTCCTTTAAATAAACTTTTAACATTCATTATCGACCACCAGGTATATATTAGGCGAACATAATGAGCTGTATCCTGGCAATGTTGTAAGTCATTACTTTCATCAAACTGACGTAGGCCCTCAATAACATGATTGTTAAAAATTTGCAGAACAAACTTTACATTTTCTCGCTCAAGATTTGTTGGTATCAATGCTTTTAATGTTACCCCATATGCAAATTCCAATATATTTCCTGCTTCAATAGAATGAAGTTTTTTTATCGTCCCAAAACAAGCAGTTTTTGTGACACCAGGTTTTTCAAAATCAGGATAAAATATACATTGTCCTGCATTCTTTTGATTCAGCCAGTTGTTCCTTATACATTTTAAGATGTGCACGGGATCATAAATAAAATATAGAGGTCTATTTAAATCTGACGGATGTTTATATATAATGTTTTGCTTTGGAGGAACATTAAAGAAAGACATAGCTCTGCCGTTAATGGCATTATTGTCAGAACTTATGCATATCACCTTAAATCCAATTTCCTCCAAACCTACTGTTACTTTTTTAATTATAGTAAACAGACTTTCTGCGTTTATTTTTTGAACTGGCACTATATGTGCAACGTCTTTATATATCGATAAAAAGCTTTGAACCATAAAAACATATGCACTTGTTGCACATTTTACATTATCGTATGCATGGCCAACAATGCTCCCTCCCTTAAAATCCATGACAGGTTTAATGTGGATTTCGTCCATCATTAAACACACTGTACAGTCTTCAGACTGTAAAGTTTGATATCGTTGTTTAATATAAGACAAAAAATTATCTTCAAATTGTTCATTGACTGGGTTTAAGTGAAAGGAAGAACATATTCTGTAAATTGTATAGGGATGTGGTAAAATAAAATGATGAGAGTTTCGTAAAAACTTATAAGCATGGGGAGATATTGAGAACAGCAAACTACAGAAAATCAAAAATTCAGTATTATATTTAAAATGGTGTTTTCCATTAACGATTAAAGAGAACTGTTCAAGCAAGAAATCCAAATTTTTGTTTGAAGATGGTAACAAAGTTTTCACCAAATTTACCGAATCACTTATTACATTAAAGATTGATTTGCTCGAATTTGTTTCAACATTTTGATTAAGCAACTCAACCTCTTGCAGTATCTCTGTAGCATCATTAACATTACATAATGAGAAAGGAAAAATAAACTTCTTTACCTTTGATAATGGTATAATCCTAAAATAAGCAGTAGTATTCATCGAGGAGTTTATTAAGATGCATTTATGAATAACTGGTACTGGAGTCACTTGTATTAATAAAAACATCACACTGTCAGATGTTACTGTTACTGTCCATTCTTTTGGTATGCAGACAAGATTAATTTTGCTTTTAAAGTCTTCAAAACTTTTACACAATCGTTCCTCATCATATGAAGACTTGCTATCGATGCTTTGCTGAATAACTTTTTCTAAATTTTGCATTTCTAGCCTTAGGCGTTTCTCATCTGGGGCTTCACGTGAAGTAGTTGGTTTCGACAAATACTCTGGACAACCTGGTAAGCAAGATGGAACTGCGCCTTTTCTTAACTTTGGTGCAGATTGCGGAATCGTTACCGATGTGCCAGTTTTCTCATCGTAGTGTACAGTCTCTCGAATAATATCACCAGATGTAAAATG
Source organism: Amaurobius ferox (assembly GCA_951213105.1). Taxonomy (NCBI): domain Eukaryota; kingdom Metazoa; phylum Arthropoda; class Arachnida; order Araneae; family Amaurobiidae; genus Amaurobius; species Amaurobius ferox. The sequence goes on from OX578136.1 coordinate 72,395,406, forward strand.
TTGCTCGCAAAGCTAAAAAAAAATTTAAAAATATACATTAATCCTTATGCATATATGCACTGCTTAATGAAAGAAGTGCATGTTTTTCTCTTTCGATGTATTTTACTTATTAAAATAAATCCTGTGGGAAATTAAAGAGCTTCGAACATAACAGAATCAGGGGTACCACAGAATCAGCTAAATTACCACTACTTTACTTCTAAATAGTTAAACAATATCTCATGACTAATCAGTGCTTCGAGATGTTTCACTGTATAATAATATTCCTTATAATTATATTAAATAATCAAATATAATTATTTGAACACTTAGAAATTAAAACTATCTAGGCACCAGCCAGAAATCGAAACCGGATCATTATCATGCTATATTAAATCAAATATAGGTTCATAAACTTTAATATAATTTCATAAATTCCTAAACTCATATTCATAAACTAATATAATTTCCCAAACTCATATACATAAATTAAACCTTTAAGTACATAAATTCAATTAGAATTTAATAAGTTTAACGACATAATCTTATTTTTTCAAATTACAATATCTTTCTAGACTTCCCTTGTACATTAAATTAAAACACATGGGAGGAACCTAATTATATATATGTTCTAGGTTAGCTTATTTAAAATCCTGCATACGCATATACATTTTTTATCAATGTGTACATAAGTATTTAAAAAGAACAGTACTTACCCTAGAATTTTTCGTAACTTCGAAGCCATCTCTTCCAAGGAAAAAAATCCATTTTTTTCTTACTTCAGGATCTTTGGGGAAATTGAAAACAGCAGAACGTGGTCCGTTATTGTAGTTCCCACGACAACCGACTGCCGAACAACGATACGGCATTACACAATTAAATCTTCGAAAAAATGGTAAAGAAAATAGCTGTAATTAACAGCTCATATAAAATATAAACAAAGAAACGTTAAAACGAATTCAATACTCGATCACACTGAATATAGAGGGTGTTGAATGGGGACGGCTGGCTAGACTGCACGACGCTACCCATGCGGTGTCAGTTCTTCTGGATATGCCCTTGGACTACGAAGTCGGCCATCTTGCCACTTCCGGTTTTCTCTGTGGGGGCCTTGAATATAGAGGGTGTTGGCTTAGCAAGCGTTATCAAGTAGGGGGCGAAGGGTTGAAATAGCCCTAAAGAGAGTTCCAGGGCTGGTGAATGTCAGTTAAAATGGGACGGTTCCCAACGGGCGTATTACGCCTGCAGATGGCACTCGCTAATGCTCGCAAAGCGAGCATTAGCGAGTTACGGGAGCTAGCGTAGCTAGAAAAGGCGCAGCTCAACGTGAATATTACTCTTATGTAGCAGGTGACACTAAAGTACTCGTAAAACGAGCTCAGCGAGCGTTAACGAGTAGAAGGAGAAACCTACGCAAAGCGAGTCACGAGTCCTGAAGAGCATAGCGAGAAAGGGAAACAGAATTGAAATAGCTCGCGAAGCAAGTTCCAGTGCTGGTAAATGTCAGTCAATAAGTGAAGGTCCCCAACAGTCGCATTACACCTGCGCAGCAGATGGCATTAAAATGCTTTCAAATAGATTCAGAGGGGAAGCTTGCCGACTTGCGAATTACGGGGGTTGGTGAGAGTAGCGAACACAGGGCGGAGCCCACTGGCACATTACGCCTGTCCCAATGAGTTACGTGGGTTGGCGAGCAAGGGGAGGAGCCCCATAGTAATTTTTAAAGAGTTAGGATTATCTTATATGCACCCTTATAAGACATAACAATGTTTTTATCAATAAATAAATTTCATTCAACGCAATTGTTTTTATTTTCTTCCGGTGTTCATTGGGGGAAGGGCTAGATTACGGATTTTTTCTGAGTTTCAAAATGAGACAAAATTGGGAGGCAGGGGAGCGCTTTCCAGAGTAGGACGGATCGACGGAATTCTGAGGTATACTAAAGAAAATCAGCAACAATATCAAATGAAACAACTATAGAAGTAGAGATACATCATTGAACATGTAGAATATAATAAAATAGAAATGCAGTTCTTGTAAATGGATATGTAGAATCATTGAAAATATGTTATAGCTCAAGAACTACAGAAGAACAAACTGGTTTGTTGGCGTGATCTCTTCTCCAGGTCAAGTAAAATCAGTTCAGAATTGCCTCAACTGTTTTTTTTTTATCGCACAGGAGTTTCCCCCCCCCCTCTCAACCCGAGGTAAAAATCGTGCGTAAAATAAATTGTCCGAAAAATAGCATGAAAAATTATTAAATGTGATAGAGGTTTAAGATCTCGAACAAAGTACAAAAACTTTTATATTCGTCTCATATCAACTTTTATATTCATCTCATCGTTTGAAGTTACTTTATGCAATTATTTTAATTTTTCGTAAGCTGTCATTTTCAGAACAAGCTCACTAACTTGAAAAAAATTATAACAAAAACATTCATTTGCGTGCTACACGAAATTTTATATTTTGTAAAATACTTTATAAAATTATTTATGATAGATAAATATACCATTTGAAAAGTGCATATAACAACTTTCAGTATGAGCGTTATTGCAAGATTTTATTTCCTACTGCAAATTATGCTATGTTTTAAAAAGGGATCTTCTGATTGGTTTGACGCTAATCGTATAGCTCCTCCTTCTGGATATATGATATATATAACTGTAAATCATGCTTTTTAAACTTAGACCGACAAGAATCAAATGAATTGTACACACCAATGAACTGTATAAATGTAATATTTGTTATTGCAAGCTATCGCGTTTTTCTTTCAACAATATGTATCAAGAATTTTTAATAAAGCTCAAAAATTTCTGTATATAAGATTTATATTTTCCGTATAACTCATACAATTTTCTTGCTGTTCCGAAAATTAAAATTAGCAATTTAAATTTTTAATTTGAAATTTTAACTTGCTTCAAAATATAAACAAGATCAATCATGCATAAAACATTGATAATGAAACAATTTCCAACTGCTATGCAATTTTATGCTATACATGCTCTAAAATGCTATACATTCAGTGGCAATACCTTTTAAATTATCACAGTACTATAATAATTCATTTTACATAAAAATTTAAAACCATGGAGGTAAAAGTACTTTCTAACTCCATGCTTAAAACTTCATCGAAAAAGACAATGCTATAAAATAGTCTGCTTCTCCATGCAAAATTAATGAATATTTCAATCATATCACCAATATTCCAGACTCCAGAGCTAAATAATTGTGTATTAAAAAGATTCATCAATTCTTATACAACTCATCTACCAGCTTGCTTTGTTTACATTCTGCATTCGTTAAAATTAGGCTTCGTTGTAGAAATAATAAAAGATTAATGATCATTTAAACTCAAAAGTATTGTAATTGCGTTAGCGCAGAATATAGATGCACAGAAAATACGCAAACGTAAAGCAGTTTTAGGACGGATACAACACTATAAATTTAATAGAATTTTAAAAAATAATGATTTTGATACAAGAAAAAAAGATGGATGCCATATTTTATTTTGAAGTGGGTCACGTGATCTCTTCATATAATATGGGTTTAATTATTATTTTAATTTTATTTAAAAAACTACCGAACATATTTTGCTCATTTTTTTATTTTATTTTATGAGATAATTTGAATATTTTCTAAATTTTTCAAAGCAATTTGTGAATTTCAACTTTAATTAAAAATGTTTGAAAAATTAGATCCCATAGGGTTCAATGTATTTCACTTTTTCAACACGGGTTCAATCCAAAACTAATTAGAGGATATTATTCATATGCTTTTCCATATGTCCTGTGCCGATATGTCTTTTGTTGAGTCAATTTTTTATTCACTTAATTAATTTATTTAATTATTTATTTGATTAACATGCTCTTAATCTTAAAATGCTCTAAAGCGCATTTAACTTATAAATTACAGCCATTTGTAGTTTGGTTTAGTACATTGCTTTGGTTGCCGCAAAACCCACGTAATATCAGCATATCAGGATGATTAACTAATGTAATAATCTTACAGAAATCCAAAGTTAGATCTAAAGATAAATAGAAAGGTCTTCAATTTTATCCAATTACACATTATTAATTTACATCATTATATTTAACAATATAAAGACTATTATTCGATGGTGTCGGATTATTCGATACGAATTAAAACCGTTAAATTACAAAATAAATACATAAATAACTGCATTTCAGAAAATTTTAAGCTAACCAATTAAATGCGTCACAAAAAGTAAAGAAAATGTGAGCTAGACATCTAGATTTTGTAAATTTGTGCACGTCCAAAATGGTGATTTATTAACAATCTTTACTAAATATAGTCTTTACTTATTCATACTGTAAATATTTTTAAATACTTAAACGATGTAATAAAGACAACCAATTGTTTGGTAAAAAAAAACGGTCTTTAACATTAGCACCATATATGACTTACATAAAATTGCAAATCAGTAGCGCATTTTGACTTTACTAAGTGCTTCATCATTGGCAATGTAAATTGTTTAAGATGTGTCGATTATAAGCTCCTATACACAGTGCGCAACCACGAGACAAGATTTGCGTATTGATCTTCGAAAAATCCAATAAACACTGCCACTGATAAGGGACGTAAGTGACGTCCAACAGCTCTCTGGATTTGTAATTTTATGTAGTCATAGATGGTACTATTATTAAAGAACATTTTTTACCAAACAAATGTCTTTATTATATCGTTTTAAAGTTTTTGTTAAATTTGCGTGTTTCCCTATATTTTGATATTTAAATACTTTTTGACGTGTTTTAATATTTTTTATTCTTTTTAAAACATTTTAATTTATAGAAAAAATTATTTTCGAAAGAAAATCTCACAATAACAATTTTTCAAACTATAAATTACAACAACCGTGTAAATTATAAAATTATTTCCTCGTCACATTTGTATCCTATGCAAATATTTTATTTCTATTCCTAGAAATGCAACATTCCAACTCGTGCATATCTTAGAAGATTGAATACTCTATTTGTTACATTTTCCCTAAAAATAGTCGGTTTAAGTGAAAGGTAACAAAGGATATGCATGTTTTATTACTATTTTGCAGCTTCAGAATAAATTAACAAAATATTTTTCTAAACTCTTAATGGTAACACTTATTCATCTGCCAAATTACCAGATATTGCTCGATAATTCAAAGTAAAAGTTGCAGTTTCACATATTATCGACAGAATCATTTGGGCTTAGAACAATTTTACTTAAGAATGTTTCATTGTTGATTCAAGTCAGAAGAGTTAAATTGCAAACTTTTATATTGACTACTAATTAAGAAAAAAATACTGTATAATAATAATATTTATGACTGTATAGTGTATATGTATTATCTAGAATTCAAACTCTCAATTTATGTCAGAAAATTCAACACTTTATCCATTGATTTACTCAAGCGATGTTATTTCTATAGTTGAAATAGATCCTATATAAGTTTAAAGAATGTAACAATGTATCATAGGCATTAATCGTTATGGTTGCTAAATACTGATGAGTTAAAAACTTAATACGTTAAAAACAAAATCAAATGGCTGTGACTAATGATATTGCGAAAATATTATCACCTATAAAAATTAGATACAAGTTCTTAGTACTTCCTTGATTAAAAGCAGGCATAACAAAATTATTTGCCTGCATTTGGCTTGTGGTAGTAGGTGCTTACAATTGTTTCAACAGCTTCAAAAATAACTTGGAAGAACTTCCAGAATAATAATCCTTCGATCGATATACACTGGTTTCCGATTTGATGATGAGGGCTTATAATGCCCTTAAAACAGATGTTGTCACCTAATTTTCTTATGTCTGGTTTCTATAAATGAAGTACTAAGAATTTGACTTTCTCAGAAGTAGCTGTGATATACGTACATTGTGATAAGGAATTTTAATCATATTTATTCTTTATTGAATTATTTTATCCACCAATTATACTTGTCTTTTAAGTAACCTTATTCGTTATATTTCTGTACAAACTGACAATTGTGGGAAACTATAATCAAATTTAAGAAACCAGGAGCGCTCCCATTTACACTACCAGCTACATTATTCCAGTCATGTAAGGAATTCTCTCGAATTGCCTTAAACAGTAGAATATATGTATAAGAAAAAACTCTCTCTATATAGAAAATAAATTCTGTATGAAAATCTATGATTCCAAATCCATAATCTTTAAAATACTTTCATTCATTTTGCAAATAAATTAAAGAAAAGTCGAAATTTCATTAATTTTTTATTTACATTTTAGTAATTATAGGAGACTGGAAAATGATTCAATGAATTCATTAATCAAATATTTTGAAAGACGACTGGGTTTATATTGGATAAAAGAATCCCTGGTGTAAGTTGCAGGAAACATCGGTTTCAATGTTAATTTCAAGTAATCGGATTTTTTTAGTGTCTATAGAAGCCAGATATCTGCCCATCTCTTTCTTGATGACGAAGCAAGACGCTTCTTTTCTTTGAAACCAGTCGACACTATTATTTTCTGTTGTATATATTGATCACAAGGGGAGATTCAGGGGAGGGTCAAAAGATCAGCGGACTCCCCCCCCCCCTCTTTTGTAACAACTTGAATTCTATGCAACAAGTAGCCGTGGAATATTTGGAAATTAACGAGTTTGATATTGGAAATTTCAATGAAATGTTAATAAGGACTAATAAACTGAAGCATCGTACCTCAGAATATGCACGTTGGGAATCCATAGCCGCCATACGCAATCCCTTCGCTGGTTGTGAATCCCATCTAAACAAGACCCGCGTGTCACCACAGGTACCTCACACAATGCAGGAGTGTAGTTGAGTACTTCCAAAAATAGTTGGTTTTAGCATCGTGCAATAGATGGCGCTACCAATAAAAAGTTCTGACTTTTCGCATAGGGCCGACTTTTGAGTATTAATTTCATAACTTTTAAACTAATTTGAATTTTAAAAATATATCAACGAGGTGTTTCATTTCTGGAGTCGAAGCACCGCTGCATTAAAAATTTCATTGCTGTGGGTAGCTTAGATTTTTCGCTCCGCAACTCAACACCAAACAAACAAACTGGACAGCATCGTATTTTATTGTTATATATTAGAAAACGCATCTGGCGTTCCAAGGTATCATTGTAGGAATTAATCGAATGCAATTTTTTTTAATTGAATGTGGTTAAGTCACACGTGGCAATGGTTAAGGCACTCATACTAACCGCGTTCGATTACTGGCTCTGCCCAAACTGTCCCTGCTTTCAAATATGTGAGTTTGAAAATCTTCTAAGAGGTTGGTGGTAGGACAAAGAGGGTACGGTCTCTATGGATATCGCCTCCCCTAGGATCCGGTCCAAATTGGGTGGCACTATCCTGGTCTTCCAAACAGATACCTTATGCTTTCGGAAAGGTCGGACGGTAAAGGTCAAAAGAAAAAAAAGACATAGTAGTAAAAGGATTCAAGTCTATTGATAATACGTTTAAAACTATTTTAAATGATAATTCTTCGGTTTTTCTGATGCTATTAATAAGAAAAATCTGCAATAATATTTACAATTACTGAAACATCGATTTGTGCGAAAATCACTCAACATGACGTTTCAACATTTAATAACTGAACAACTAATTTGAATTTATAAATAAATCTCGATAAGGTGTTTTCTCTCAGTCAAGGTCCCCCTGTACCATTTTTCATAGCCGTACGTCGCACAAATTATCCGCTGCAGACTATAAATACAGACATAATTTATTATTATAGAATAAGTCCTCAAAACACGAAAATTATATATACTTTTTAAATTCACGAAAATCCGTCTGTTGATGACATGGGTTCTGTTCAATCCTTTCTTGAAAAAAATTCAACGAACTTTCCAATGATATAAAGATGAAAACTCTGATAATATTTTCGATCGCTAATAAATTGATTTATTTATAAATCATTCAAAATGACGCTTCAGCATTTATTAACTAACAAACAAATTCGAATTTTAAAATATCTGATATAGGCAGCTCATGACTTTCACTATACGATGAAATGAATTTACGTCTTTCCCAGTGTAGAAATGATGTATAAGAACCCGCTGCACAAAGTTTCTAACATTGAATTGTACACTTAGTGCGTTTCCTAATGGCACCATGTAAAACTATTTCGAAGTACCCGATTAATTTATATTTCGAGTAGCTCTAAATTGACAATTATCAACATTGATAGCATCGGCAATAAGCAATATAGTCCATACATTAAATTATTTTAATAATTAATTTATCAATTTTGCGTCATTTTCGTAATATAACGCCATTTTTGCAATTTTAACAATGTTTTCGTCAATCTGTGGCGAAATATCGCCACGCTGGCGAATTTCACTAAATAAGGCATCAAGTTGGCCAAATTTAGCGCCGAGCATTACAGACTAACAAATGAAAGATAATATTATATATATCGAAATGACTGTTGGCGAATTAATTACAAAAGTGTTACCCAAAGTATTTTCTCTCTTGAATAGAACGAACTAGATCCACGACGATGGTAACATATTTGTCGCATAATATTACATGTGAAAAGTGAACATATTCCATAACAGTTAATATTTTTTAATTTTATGTAACTTTTTTGCCTAGACGGTGACACCATGTCTACGGATCAGCCCTCATATCTACTTACCAGCACGTAGACTGTCCAACGGAAAAGGGATATAAGTGAGAGTTCCTTGTTGCTCGGAGTTGGTCAGCAGTTGGAGTCCAGTCAGTCTGTGAAGTTGGACATTTTTGTAGAGCAAGGCAGTATAACAGTTTTGTAAATTGTGTGTGATAAGCTCTCAGATTCATCTGGTGTTGAAATGGTGAAAAACCCGAGGATTCTCCCAAGATGTGAAAGATTATTATCAGGTACATTTTTAACACTTTACAACAAAGTTGAAAAGTGTTTATGACTTTGTTCATTCTGTCTGTCTGTCTGTCTGTCTGTCTGTCTGTCTGTCCGTTAGCACGATAACTGCCGTAAAAATGAGTTTATCAAAATGAAATTTTAGTATGTTGTTCAGACGGTCTGTAGGACCTATGGGAATATAAATAAATAATATCACCCAATTAGTTTTTTATTGAACCCGGGTTGAAAAAATGAAATACATTGAACCCTATAGGACCTAATTTTTCAAACATTTTTTAAGTAAATTTAAAATTCACGAATTGCTTCGAAATTTTTAGGAAATATTCACATTATCCCATAGAATATATAAAAAAAAATTCAGTAAAATATGTTAAGTAGTTTTTTAATTAAAAAAATTATTTAATATAGGGAAAAAAACAAATTCAATTAAATTCTGACTTTGGGATATCTTCCAGAAAGAAAAGAGAGAGATATGATATAATAAATATCTCTCCATTTGTTAAAACGTTTTGCATATGGGAGTGGCTTCATATTTTAAAATAAATTTGGTAGATAACAATTTTTCATTTTTTTTAAATTTTATATAACTCTTCATGATAAATTTAATTGATGGCATTTTAAATGCACTTTCCTACGTCCTAGAGAGTTAAAATTTGGTACACAGCTTAAATTCGTTGAACATTTTATTCGACAAAAATTTGATGGATCTTTAAATATAGATCATACATTTTTTTCGAAATGGCCTGAAAATAATCCCCGTTCACTTCTATAAATCATTGGTGTAATATTGTTAAAAATTCTGATGTGGACAGCACAAGTCTTTCCCTGCAGACTCATATTCGTTCTCTTTATTTATTCAATGATAATTTGAGTTTATCTGCACAACATAAGTATTTTAAATGACATTGAATTTGCACGTTAAACTTAAATTAAGTTCTCATTTGATAGCTGAACTTATTGTCAAAGGTGGCGTAGCGAAAACGCGAAAAAACTAGAATATCTCAAGAACGGCTAGTCCTAGAGTAATGGGGTTAGTCTTATTCTTTTTGTTGTCAAAAATCATATATAAAATAGGAATTTAATTGATATAATTGAGCACACGTAGTCTTTTATTTTTATATATAAAGATTTTTGCTGGCCATTTCGCAAAAATAGCCCGTTCCTTTTTCCCGAATCGTAGTAGAATAACCTACAAATGATTTATATACAAAATTTTGTTAAATTTGGTATATAAATCACTTGTAGGTTATTGAAATATTATACTCCAAATTTTGTTAAATTTGGTTCATTAGTTTTTAGCTAGAGTGGATAAAGGCAATTTCTGCGACCATTTCGCAAAGAAGGCAGATTCTTTTATTACGAATCGTACTATAATCTAATGAACATCAGGATTTCCCACAAAAAACATACCTACCAAATTGTATGAAATTCGGTCCATTAGTTTTTCAATTAGAGTGGATGTAATATCCACACAGACACACAGAAACATACACAGATACACCCTTACACACACAGACGTCTTCCTAAAAGTAGTTTTTTCGTGTTCTAGAAGTCCCAAAACGTGTAGATACTTTGAAAATTCGAGTTCCGATCTTCGGCACGATTCCAATACTTTGAGTACATACACATACACATATATATTATCTGTGTATTATCTGTGTATCTAAATTCCGTGCCTATGCAATTACAATAGTTGTGATTTTAAATGATCCCTAAACTTTTATTATTTCTTCAAGGAAGCCTAATTTTAACATATGCAGAATGCAAATATCTCAAGCGATTGTAAGATGAATTACATAAGAATTGCTGAATTTTTTTTCACACAAAATTATTTAGCTCTGGAGTCTGGAATACAAGTTATATGAATGAATTATTCATTGATTTTGCATAAAGAATCAGATGATTTATATTTCGATACAGTTTTAAATATTTAAGTATAATAAATTACTGTAGTACTGTGATAATGTAAAAGATATTACCACTGAATGAATCACATTTTAGAAATTTTTAAATGAAATTACATTTCAGTTGGAAAGTGTTTCATAATCAATGCTTATGCATGATTGATCTTTCTTGTTAATTATGTGAGGATAATATCAAAATTGTGTTTTATTAAAAAAAGTGTAATTAATGCGTCCCATCCAGTGTTCCAACCGAATATTACTAAGTCTGGAATTACATCTCGCTAGTTAATTAAGTGTCTAAGAATTATAGAATTTGTAATATTAAAAATAATCATGTAAAAATAATCATGTAATAACCCTCAGATCTTACTTTTGAATGTCTATAAGATATATATATATATATATTACTTAGTATCCCGTTATGCAAAATTTAGGTGGGTTTGGGGGCCACCAACACAATGTACACAGCAGTAAGTTTTTAGAACATATTACGTGTATGATTAATATACAAATTAATAATTAATTTAATTTAAAATGCATTTTCGACAAATATAATTTAATAGACAATTTGAAATAAGCACATGCAGTATCTCGAGAAAGGTTCATTCCAGCTTTCTAAAGTTCCCGTCAATCTTTTTCTGATGAAAAATTACAGAAAAAATGAGCATTTACGTATTATTATTGAAAATTCTGATATTTTAATAATTTTTGAAAATTTTATTCGATAATTTAGGCTTCTTTTGAACAATCGAGTGCATTTAAAATCAATAGGTTTGCATTACTCGCCAATCGTAATATTTGTGCCAAATTTCTTTCGAAACGCTCCTTTCGCTCGTGAGATATCCCTGACAGAGGCTCACGGGAACATACACACACACATACACATACATCACTTCTGAAACTTTAGTTTCGAAGTCAAGGAAAATTAAAACGCGCTCTTTCCTCGAATTCGAATTTTCGACCCCGTCACAATATGTTCCCTGTACATTATATAATGCATATAGGGAAAATAAAAAAATGAGTGTTATTGCAGTGATATATTTTCAATAGTACTTTACAAAATATATATACATTTATTTTGTAAGATCTATATTGAAAAAAAAAAAAAACTATTTTCATAATTTAGTTTAGAAATTTGGCGAAGGCAATGGCTTCCAGTAATGATTCAATCTAAACATACAAATTTTTCTATTTATGTATCATTTTCCCTGAAAATCACGAGCTAATTTTCACTTTCTAAATGTGTTCTATACTTTTATCTTGTCAAAATAAACTTTTGATGAAATTTCTCTTATCCACCCCTCTGTTATATTGCGAAATATTATAATTAAGAATAAATGAACCGCAAAATTAGGTTTCCTCTTCGAATTTTATTTCTGGCTTTGCATTAATAATTTTGTCAAAAATGTAATCAAGGAATAAACGTGTACATGCTTGATTTATACATTTACAATTTTTATGTGAGAATAGTTCGAAATAAATTGTATGAAATGATTGAATAGCGTGAATAGTTTGAAGGTATGAAATTTTAAAGCATCTTGAAAGTATGAATTTTTACTGTGTTTATGGACGTTAAAGATATTTAAAATGTTTGACGACTTGTTCTCTATAAGTTAAAATATTTATAGTTATATACAGGGTGATTAAAAACAGATGAGCCAAACTTTACGAGGTTGTAGCACACACCAAACTAAGCATTTTTTATCATAGTTTACAGGGTCAGAAATAAAACGTGAAGGCAGCAGCGGGCGCTAAATGGTGAAGCCGATGAGGTAATGTGAAAAGCACAAGAATGACTTAAAAGTTAAAATGTGACATTTAATAAACAATAATTACAGTAATGGCTCAAAAGAGCGACATCCAACCTGTATGTAGTCTCACAGCGGCGATGGAGGGATTAGCGAACTCTCTAGTACAGACCAGGCATGTAGGGCATTTCGGCAGTAGCGGCCGAAATTCTGGTGAAGAGTTCCTCCTCAGACTCAAGAGGAGTTTCATAGACGAGACTCTTGAGATATCCCCACAAAAAAAATTTTCAGGACAAGATTGGGCAATCGCCTGTGTAGGAAACGTTCTCCGTACAGTCGTTATGTCTCTCTGCCATTCCCATTTGCAGTCCATAGTTGAAGAAATGCATATCGGCTTTTCCCTCATTTGCACAGTCTCTCAAAAATATAATCAGACTATTGTAACCCCATACGTTTAACCAGATAAATGTAGATTTAAAGAAAAAATTGCTTCACCTATATGTTTTCTTCTTTCAAATAGAGCCACTTTTAAAGAAGGAATTTTCTTCCCTTCTGCAGTTCAAAACCAAATCGGTAAGCATTGTTTCTTCGTATCCTCATTGCGAATAAATAGGATTTATATACTAATGAACAGCACAAGTCATTTAAATTCAATCTGTAATTTATTATTTCTAATCTTGATTCTGAATTTCCAAAATACTACGGAGGTTTTCAAATGCTTATTTTAACAATTATATGTTTTAGCACCTCCTGAGCCGGCAGAGCGGCCCATAGAAGGAGACGAACAACATTCGAGTGTGGGTTACAGAGCGGCACCGGACCCTCAATATATGTTTTTGAAGATGGAGAAGGCATGTAAAATTCTTAAATTCGTAAAAACGGAAAGATCAAATATGGAGGAGGCCCGGGATAAATGATTGTAAGCAGCTCACAGTTTATATGCGCGGTTCTGATCTCAACTGATCCATTTTAGTAAGTGAATCTTGTGAGATCTATGTAACCTTTGATTGTTATTTCCCTCAGTTATGTTATAATTTATGTTTGACTTTATATTAACATATTCTGACTGGTTTGGCCATGAAGACCAATCTCCGAGTCAAATAACATTCTGCGGTCCTGCAAAGTAACAGTATAAATTTAGGATCGCAACTAAGAGAGTTGAGTCATAGTAATAGTCTGGTTGATTGTTTTGCAGAAATTCGGTTGAAGCTGGAATTCAATAGGAGTCGAGTTGATGTGTGAGTGGGAAAGGTGGATATTGCAAGTCTGTGTAGCAGGCACTATGAATTCTTAAGAATCTAGTATCAGTTGTGGGCCAAGACAAGGTTTAGATGTCCTAAGAATTAGTTGGGTAAGCATAGACGATTTATAGCTATTCCAAGGATTTTGTACAGATAGTATATCACCAGGCCGGCCGGATAAACTTCATTAATGATCTATTTTGCTAAATGACGGGAACTTGAAATATTGATTATTTTTGTATCTGTCTATATTTATTTACGCAACCAGTTGCTGTATTATGAGTGAGAGCGCAATGAATGTGTTAGTTTAACTTCCTTCATCAGTATGTTATATCCTCTGGCCGTAAGGCTGGCTCTTTTTGTATCAATTATTACAACGTTTGGAGTTATGTTATTTCAAATTGACATAATTTTTGCAAACAAAGTCAAAAGTACTTTATAATGGAGCCCGAACAAGGTTAAGAATTCAACAAGTTACATATGTTACTGAAATGTATCGACGGTAAAAAATAAGAGTCTTCCTCGTCAGTATAACTGAAGCACAACAGTAACTAGTAACTTCAACAAAGATAGGGACGTTTCTAGCAACAGAAAAATAAGTTTTGCTATTCCGAAAAAAAAATAAAAGACAATTGCAGTTTTTGCAGAATAAAACAGGCAGCAAAACATTGCTAAAAAGTCTCTCACAATACAAAAATTCTTTAAGAATGTGTAACAATGCTTGAATTTTGTAACACCTTTAAAAAAACGGGAAAGTCACCAGTTTCGGAAAATAAAATTTTCAAAAAGGGTATTAATAAAGAATTCACAATCGAAATGATGAATGATAAGTAACAAATTAAGTAAACACTAGTTTTGAAATGAAGTTAGTTGGGTGCATTTAGAAAGATAACCAGATCAGTTATATACGACGGAAAAAAACAGTTACATAAAGAAACGTTCAAATATAAATAGCCACATCAACCATAAAAAAATAGATAATCTGAACTAGAAATCCATGATGGAAAACAGAGGAATAACAAATAATGAAAACCAAATGCGTTTTCAGAAAATGAATGAGTAACCATATACCAGATACCTTCTCTGCAATAGTCGATCTTTCGTAATCATCCTGGTAAATAAGATTCTATAAAACGGGCTTATAAATTCAAACAATTGCCTTATTTTGCTACAAACGAAATATTTTAATTTTCAGATATATTAAGACGGCAGGTGAAGAGATTTTTTATATGTTAGCAAATATTTTAACACACGAAAAAGAAATTTAATTTTGCATAATAATCAATCAATATAATTTAGCATCTTTAAAACAATAGCAAATTAAGACACATTAATGAGGCTTTTTTCAGAAGAAAGACATATTATTTCTGAAAATAATAATATGGACAATAACAGTAACTTTGCATGCCGAACAGATGCTTGTTCGTTTTCTAAACAAGAAACAAATACAATGTTTTAGAAAATTAAATATAACCCAATCATTCTAAAATGATTACTGTCACGGATTAAAACAAGCATACTCATTTTCATATCTTTTGATTCTTTTGAAAGACATTATGATCTTTATTAAGAAAGAGACATTTCTCCTTTCTGAGCATCAAATATCGTTCAGTTTTCTTGAGTGACATAATAATCCAAATCGAGGGAGTAAAATTTCTAATTACTATTTATTTTAAAAACTTAGCTAGTTTTATGGTGATTTTTCTACATTAAAAAACCATCCCACCTTCGAAAAATACGACAAAAGTAACAGACTTCACCTTGCTCGATGTAATTTACATTCAATAGACTCCTTTCGAAGACCAAGCAAAATAAACTTACCAAGTATTTTTACTTGGTCAATTTATTCAAGAGCTCCACATTCTCAGTCAATAATTTGCCTACATATCTACACTTTACCGGCAAATGTTCATTTTCAGTTTCATGTCTTCTTCCCGGCAATGCAATAATCGTCCAGAAAAATAATTATAAACACCTATAGCTTTCCCACGAATGCTTATTTGGTATTCGCGAATACTGTTTTGCTAGAAACGTTGACCATTAAGATGTGTTTTCTCTGGATTTTATTATCCCAAGATAAGTAGTTTTCGAAATATTGCATTCCAGATTTTCCATTACATTGTAGTAATAAGCATACCATTCGCAGTAATAAACATACCATTCGCTACAAATCAACCTTCAATAGAAGAAATGCATTTACCAAGTTAGAAACGAAAGATATTAGAAGCAAAAATGCTTGATAGCATTGAGAAAAACTGATTTATATTTTCCTTAAAAGGGAAAACCGAAAAAATACAATTATGAAACTTTTTACGTTTACTTAAAACTAACTACAGGTTAACTAAGGTCTGAATTACAAAGGCAAAACTACTGAAGATAGGAACTTGAAACTTTGAATTCATACTTGACTTGATCCATAGATGGTGAGAAAAGTCAGTCTAACATCTTGAATTATGTTCGAAAAATATATAAATCAAGGATTCTTTTAACACAGGCAAAACTGCTTAAGTTAAAAACTTGAAACTTTCCATACACTTGCTACTTATAGGCAATGGTAAAAATATAAAATCTTATAATTTAGTTCGAAAAATTTATAAATCGTGCAATTTTTGTGCAAATATCCATTCAGCTGTATAAAACACATAAACGGCTAAACACACAAAATTCGATTCTGTAACTATATGCTCACTAAATAATAATCAAAATTTTCTTAATTTACTCTATGGGTGTACAATCTACCGTTCTTCAGATATTTTAATGTATATTTACGGAAAACATTTATTTTATATTTTATCAGGGATTTTATTTATATATTTATTGAAGTACGGTAACTATGGTAACTAACTTTCGTTTCAAGTAACAAAATTGTTTGATTATTATTTAAATGAAAAAGTGAATGCAATAGTGCTATAATTAATTGATTTATCTGAAAATGCTGGCAAAAATGGCAACATACAGTGATTGGAGATGAACTATTATTTCACATACCGCAATTTTTATTTTAACAGAATAATAAAATGTGCTTCATTTTTTTGAAAATTAGAATTTTAGATGATTTTTAACATATTCCAAAATTGTATTTTGTGTAGGTATCACATTCAGTGACAGATAGGCATTTCACCCTCTTGAAGCGTGGTTAAAAATGTACAGTTAGATATAAACCAACAAATTATAGCACTTTTAGATGTGAAAATATACTTACGGTATCTTCAAAATCCATTTTTAAAGAAAGCAGTAATTGAGATGACAATGGCACGAAATATATAATATATAATATTGTCATAATTTGTGCCGGTATTTTCTGACAAATTACATAAACATGAATATACAATGTTCCATATCTGTACCTGCAGCCTAAGCTTTTGCTAATGTATCAAAAATGAAAAAATAGATTTGTTTAAATTAGCATGCAACACAGAATTAATAGTGCTGACCAGTTTCGAAGGAAAGAAATATCTTTCTTCAGAAATACAGACAAGAACACCCATCACTCATCACAGCAAGTACTGAAATTAATGCAAAAATAACAAACGTGTGTGAAAGCATATGGGGTTTCTAACGTAAGAGGAAAAAAATAAAACCATCGGAGAAAGAATGGGTTATAGGACACTGTGAATGATCAGTAAACAACCAAAGAAGACAGAAAACGTCAACAAAGGATTTAAAGTACTCGTTCAATTAGTGAACCCACGAACGCAAGTGTCCTATTAAATTCAAAAAGGCAACTAAATGATTTCGGAATCTAGATAAGTCATCAAAACCAACTGTAATAAAAACACAGTTTTAAAAATACTACGGAAATTAATTAAAACAGAAAAGAAAAAAAATAACTAATTTTGGAGTCTAAAAGAGTTAACTTCGCCGATAAATTCTTTGGAAGAAGCAAAAATTCAGAAAACAATTACAAAAGTAGCAAAAAATGTAGAAAGTAGCAAACAATATCGAAAAATTTAACTAGAGATTTCCAAGCAAAAGATAAGCATTTCTTGTATGTCCTGAATAGAAGGCTTTCTTGCCCTCGAAAACGGTCGACACTAATTACATTGTGTTGCACTCATATGTTTCTTTAAGCGAAGTTTTTATTTTTTATTTTATTTCAGATCTATACTTTTCTGGTTTTTAATTGTATTTTAGCAAAAACCCATACCGATTTTTCACAATGCTATCACCATTTTTACTTGCAATTCAAAAAAGGATAATTATTATTCCATGGTGTTCAAGACTTATAAAGCCATACAAATATAAGAGTTGGCTCTTTGATTGCATCACAATACATTACTTTTACATAAGATGAGAAGTTTAAAAGTAGAAACATAGATATATTTTCACCACACTGTGAGGTGATTTAGCAAAAATTATTTATCAATAAGAAAAGGTGTCATCTAAGAATTATTAGAAATCTGTTTTTAATGATTTATTAAAAAATCAAATTAATGTCTACAATGAAGAGAATGAGTTTCATTTTTTTCTCAATGCCGTTTAAAATTGTGGCTTCATATATGTGCTTCATGGGATTATTAAATATAAGCATTTAATGAACTTATCATAGGAATGAACAGATTCACGGAAAACTATATTTTATAGTTTATTAGTACAAGACAGTTTTATAAAAATTATTTTAATGAGAGTTTTGAGTCAAAAATGTTTTTTATTTAAAGTGTTATTTCCAGTCCTAATTTCAATTTT
The DNA here is from genome assembly GCA_951213105.1 of Amaurobius ferox. Lineage (NCBI taxonomy): Eukaryota > Metazoa > Arthropoda > Arachnida > Araneae > Amaurobiidae > Amaurobius > Amaurobius ferox. Next base: position 72,413,824 of record OX578136.1, read on the forward strand.
AAACAGATATATTTTATTTTGTGTTCAGATCCTGTCAGAATGAATTTTTAATCAAAAGTATCCTATTCATATTATAAAATGTCCTCTACCATATTATAAGATATTTTAAAACAGAATGAAATAATCACAAAAATTTGCATTGGTGAAATTATGTTTTCTTATCAGGATTTTATTAAAAATGCAACAAAAGGATAAACACCTGTATCAGTGATTTAAGAGTATAATTATTTTTTATGAATGCATGAATTAAAAATATCTTTATGAACGTTAAAGATACTTGAAACTATCCCCGATTATTCTCTTTCTGAAACAAACATGCCGCCTTCCAAGACCAACCTGCTAGCTTTTATAAAAATATGATAGAGAAACACATGACGTGCTCTACACATTGCTAGTACTTAACTTCTTTCAATGTCAAACATTAATTGACAAGATCAAGATCTACTGCACAATGTTTTAAACGTTGAAAAGTATACTGACACTTGAGGTTTTATAGACCACAACATAAAAGTTATTTTAAAGTACCAAATTAATTTATATTTCGCTCATATACATGATGTCCCAAAAAAATTGAAACGCACTTTAATACTTTATCTGTTGGAGATAAGTGGGCAATATAAATTGCAGAAATGTTGAAAGTAAGGTAGGAAATAAGACTATGTCAGTGAAATAGTCCCCCATTAATTTTCAAAATGGTTACACATTTTAAATTTTTATACTTCCCCTTAAACAAATTTGGTCAATCTGAAAAATTGTATTTTTAATACAAGATCATTAAGAAACAGCATATCTGTATCTTTAAAATTGAGCGAGTTATATTTAATTGAAAATTGAACACTGTGAATGGGAACCATATATCAAATTAGAAATGTAAATTTGTGACATATCACAAAAAAGATAAACCTGGATGATAATACATAGGATACCCAACCGCGTAGTGAGTAAAACTGCTTTAAATGATCTCTGTCTGTGTAATGTTTTATTTAGATGCATTTGTGATAAAAAATTTGGACACATATTAACGTATTTTTGATCTAAACAATTCCCATCTTCAATTTGTTTATGATTCCTATTTTCACTGGTGAAACAGCCTGTCACATAGAACGGAAAAGTAGCATAAATCAGATTTTTTCCTTTACCATAATTCAGTTGATTTTAAAGATACAGATATGCGATTTTTTAATGATCTTGTTGCATTAAAAATTAAAAAAATCTGATTAACCAAACTTGTCTAAGGGGGTCGTATAAAAATTTTAAAAGTGTAACTTTTTTAAAATTAATTGGAGGACTATTTTATTAACGTAATCTTATTTACTACCTTACTTTCAGCATTTTTGCGATTTACATTGCCCACTTTTTAACGAAGAAAAGAATAACAAGTAAAATTGTAAAGAATTAAAGCGCGTTTCAATATTTTTGGGACACCCTGTATTATAATTTGACGATTGAAAATATTGTTAACATCTGCTAAACAATATTCTCTATATTATATTAAAATGCGTTAATTATTACTGTTTCATCAATTTGTTTTTAACACAACATTAAACAATGATATATAAACTCTATGGGAAAGCCATCCTCCAAAACCTAATTAATTCGCTTAATCATATCACTTCGTTTCTCGAACTTTCCGAAACTCACCAAAAATTTCCAAGGTAGCTATAATTGTAAAATTGGTCAGCACGCTCAAGTGACCCAGAGTCTAGTAATAAAAATCTGATGTGGGCAGCACATGACTTTCCATGCAGACTTATATCCACGTTCTCGTTATTTTAATTAAATTTAATTCAATGTTTGTTCTCATTTGGTAACTGGAGTTATTTTCAAAGGTGGCTTAGAGAAAATACGAAACAACAAAACTATCTCGAGAACGGCGGGTCCTAGTGTAATGGGATTGGTCTAATTAATTTCTTCTTTAAAAATTACGTATCAAACAAGCATTTAATGGATATATTTGAGCATACGTAGTTTTTTATTTTAGATTTTGAAGATTTTTGCGGGCCATTTTGAAAAAAAAAAGCCAGATTATTTATGTTTTCGTATCGTACCAAAATCTAATCAGTACCAAGATAACTCCCAGACTGCTTATCTACCAAATTTTATGAAATCCGGTCCATTAGTTTTTGAATTAGAGTGGATACATACATTACAAAGACAGACAGACGGACAGACACACAGACAGACACACAGACACACAGACAGGTATACACATACACATACGTCACGCAAAAATAGATTTTTCGTAATTTAGAGGTCTCGAAACGTGTAGAGCCGTCGAAAACTCGAGTTGCAATTTTCGGCATGATTTCAATACTTTCCTTACACATTACCATGTATTGCAGGGAAAATAAAAATCTGATGTGGGCAGCACATGACTTACCCTGCAAACTTATTTATATCCACGTTCTCTTTATTTTAATTTAATTTAAATCACTTTTAATTCAATTTTCGTTCTCATTTGGTAACTGGAGTTATTTTCAAAGGTGGCGTAAAGAAAATATAAAAAAACTTGAAATATCTCGAGAACGGTTTGTCCTAGTGTAATGGGGTTGGTCCTATTATTTTCTTCGTTAAAAATTACATATAAAACAAGCATTCAATTGATTTGTTTGAGCATATGTAGTTTTTTATTTTAGATTTTGACGAATTTTGCGGGCCATTTTGCAAACAAATCAGGTTATTTTTTTTCGAATCTTACCAAAATCCAATCAGCACCAGAGTAACCCACAAACGACTTATCACCAGAATTTTGTAAAATTCGGTCCATTAGTTTTTCAGCTAGAGTAGATACAGGTAATTTTTGCGGATCATATCGCAAAAAAGGTAGGTTCTTTTATTTCGAATCGTACTAAAAAGTAATCAGCACCAGGGTCACATCCAAATGACTTACCTAGCAAATTTTATGAAATTCGGCCCTTTAGTTTTTAAGTTAGAGTGAATACATACATTGCACAGACGCACAGACAGACGCACACACAGACTTCACGCTAAAAATAGTTTTTTCGTATTCTAGAGGTCTCGCGTGCAGATCCGTCGAAAACTCGAGTTGCGATTTTCGGCATGATTCCAATATTTTCCCTATACATTGCCATGTATTGCAGGGAAAGAAAAACTCTGATGTGGGCAGCACATGACTTTCCCTGCAGACTTATATCCACGTTCTCTTTATATTAATAAAATTTATTTCACTTTTATTTATTAAAATTGCTTATAAAACAAGAATTTAAATGATATATTTCAGTATTCGTAGTCTTTCTTTTTTTAGATTTTGGCGATTTTTATGGGCCATTTTGCAAAAAAAGGAAGGTTATTTTTTTCCGAATCGTACCAAAATCTATCCAGCACCCGCAAGAGACTTAACAACCGAATTTTGTGAAATTCGGTCCATTAGTTTTTCAGCTAGAGTGGATACAAGCTTTTGCGGACCATTTCAACAGAAAAAGCGGGTTCTTTTATCCCGAATCATACCCAAAACAAATAAGCATTAGATTCGCCCAGAAGTGCACATCAGTATCCATGCAGACTTAAGCTCATTTTTTCTTTATTTCTTTAATAATTCATGAAATTGTGTTTATTTGCACAACATAATACTGAATTTGCACTTTTAATTGAATGTTTATTACTTTCCCTGCAATGCATGGTAATGTATAGGGAAAGTATTGGAATCATGCCGAAAATGGCAACTCGAGTTTTCGACGGATCTACTCGTTTCGAGACCTCTAGAATACGAAAAAACTATTTTTAGAGTGATTTTCTGTGTGTCTGTGCAATGAATGTATCCACTCTAACAAAAACTAATGGAACGAATTTCATAAAATTTGGTAGGTAAGTCAATTGGATTTAACCCTGGTGCTGATTAGTTTTTGATACGATTCGTAAAAACAGAACCCGCCTCTTTTGCAAAATGGCCCGTAAAAATGTCATTTATCCGCTCTAGCTAAAATACTAATTGACCAAATTTCACAAAATTTGGTTGATAAGTTAATTGCGGGATACTCTGGTGCTGATTAGATTTTGGTAGGATTCGGAAAAGAACAATCTGTCTTTTTTATGAAATGGCCCGCCAAAATCGCAAAATCTAAAAAGACTAAGTAGTGTATGCTCAAATGTATTAATTAAATTCTTGTTTTATACGCAATTTTTGAAAACGAAAATAACATAACACACTCCCTTATACTTTAGGACTAACCGTTCTCAAGATATTTGAGATTCCTTGCATTTTTATTACGCCTATTTTGGAAAAATATCCAATTACCGAATAAAAACAAAAATTGAATTAAAAATGCAAATTTAGTGTTATTTAGTTCAATTAAACCCAATCTAACGAATTATTAAAGAAATAAAGAACATTTGAATTAAAGTCTGCAAGGAAAGTCATGTGCCGCCCATATCAGATTTTTTTTATTTGGTAACGGGACATTTTTTTCAAAGGCGCCCTAGAAAAAATGCGAAAAAATCTATATCTCGCGAACGGTTAGATCTAGAGTAATGTGGTTGATCTTATTGTATTCCTCGTCAAAAATTACGTATAAAACAAGCATTTAATTGATACATTTGAGAATACGTAGTCTTTTATTTCAGATTTTGGTGATTTTTGCAGACCATTTAGTAAAAAAATGCGGGTTCTTTCTTTCCGAAACATACCAAAATCTAATCAACTCCCAAGGTCCGTAGAATATCTTATATATAAGGTTATCTCGTTCGGGGAAAAACTTGTCCCAGGAAGGAAAGACGAGTAACGTCACTGCTAGACCCATTCTCTGACAGGGACGAGAAAAACTATTGAGAAACGTTGATCGGAAGTTATTTAAATATTTATCTAATAGTAACTGTGTGCAAACAATGTAGAATAAAATAAAACAGTATATGCATAATAATTCGAAGTTTACGAAAATAAATTCCGTACATGTGAAAAGAAATAGCAAATTTTTGATGAGAGGGGAAGCTATTCAAATTTTAACATAAGAGAAGTTTCTACAAAGATTACTGAATGCTATGTTGAAAGATAATTGAATGATCAAAGGTTATATAAAAAATATAGTGAATGATCAGAGAAGAGACACTAGTTCTTAGGTGCGTTATGGGAATCGATTTGAGAAGGATATAAGTATATATTACTTTCCTTATATACATAATGTATAAGGAAAGTATTGTGACGGGGTCGAAAATTCGAATTCGAGTTTCCGACGGGAGAGCACGTTTCAAGTGTCCCTGATCACGAATCAAACAGTTTTGAAGTGATGTCTGTGTGTGTGTGTGTGTGTGTGTGTGTGTGTGTGTGTGTGTGTCAGTGGGTCTATGGAGACGATAACTGACGACAGAATGGACCGATTTGAAACAAATTTGGCACAAAAATCACAATCCGTAAACACTGGAAGCCTATTGTTTTTATACGCAATCGAATGTTCAGAACTCCCCTAAATTTTCGAATGAAATTTTGAAAAAATCGTCAAAAAATCAAAACCGCTAATAAAGTTACGCAAATAGACATTTCTTATGTAATTTTTCATAAGAAAACGATTGGCATAAATTTTAGAACGCTAACATGAACCGTTCTCGAGATATTGCACATTTTTAAAAAAAATAATCAAAAAGTCATATAAAATAAAAAAAATTCCTATTGAGAAACATGTTCACTTTTCATATGTAATACCATACAATAAATTGGGTGACATCATTCTTGTGGATCTAGCTCGTTTCATTCATGAAAAAAGTTACTTTGAGTAATATGTTTGTATTTGAACGCCAATAGTCATTTGTCTGCTGTAAGAATAACTTATTTCTTCGTCCATAACGCTTGGCGAGATTTTGGCGACGAATTTGGTGGAATGTCGCCATCTTGGCGACTTTTTGGAATGTTGCCAAATTAACGAAAATCTCGCCAAATGGATAAAAATGACGCTAAATCAATGAAAATGACGACTAATTGTCGAAAATTCAATATCTTGGAAAGAATATTAGTATCTACTATAAGAAAAACTTTTTTTTTTACTGTAAAAGTAGTAAATTAATTACATTATATAAGGAAAGTCATGTGTTGCCCACATGAGATTTTTTCTAATGTAAATGGGGCAAATCAGTCGTTATTTAAATATTGACTGTATTCCGAGGTTTACAGGCATGAAAAACGCAGTATAAATTAGAATAAATATTATTTCCAGGCTATTCAATGCATAGCTTTTGTCTAGTTCAAAAATTTTACATGTTTTAGAAAAAATATATCGTCCGAATCTGAGGAAAGTCAGGAAACTTTCAAAATCATCTGAAGAAAAAAACAGTAATTAATTTAAATTTGAAAACACATATTTTATCAAACCATTGCAATAATAATTATTAGTGACGTCAAATGCAGTTTGTTAAGAATTTTTTTTGTCAGTAAATTTATTAATAAAGTTTCTTTTAAAACGTTTACATTTTGATTCGTCAAATTGAAGGTCTTCATCATGAGTAAGACGAAGTAGGTTCGATTCAATAAAAATGGTTTTTTTTCTAGAAAGGGATATTTATAAGTTAAAAATAACTAGTGTAATTTTATGGATAATTTTGTAAAAACAAAATAAATTTATAGTCGCATTAAAATGACTCATTTACCCTGAAATTTCAATGGAATCTTTTTAATTTGAAGCTCCTTCCCCATAAATATTGGACAGATTTCGGAGAAAAAAAATTAGTCTTCGAATAAAATGATAAAAATAGCCTTTGTTTTTTCTAGCATAAAATTCTGGAAGATACCCCCGCCCCTCTTTTATTTTCCACGATTTTCTCTCGCATTTTAACGTGACAATTGACGGAATTCTACGGTAATATCTGTACCATAACAGAAAGTAAATGAATTTACAAAGACTTCAAATAAACAATATTAAACAGCAGATGCATATCAATAAATATATAGAAACAGGGTTTTCTTTAAGCATATAAAATGAAAATATTAATTACATGCATTGAACATACAATGATACAATCTAAATATTTTAAAATCAAATCGATGACATTTTTCAGAAAATTATAAAGTTCAAATATTTTTTGTATAGGGAATATTCGAAACGGAATGGTGCGCTTAATTTTACTCGATAAAACATGTACCATAGCATTTAGATGCAAAAAAATTTAAATCAACAAATTTTGAAAGAAATATGAATAAAATTGCAAATTTATAAAGATAATATGGAGAGTTTTGTAGAAATACATCTTATTTAATTCTATTTTAACATATTTCTCATTAGTTATATCCTATTTCAAACCTTAAAACCTTTAATAGATAATACAGACAGTAAAGTGCACGTTCTCTATTTAATAAATTTGATCGGGATATTTTGTGTAAAATCTTTAATGTGTTGTAAAAGTAATTGTGAAAAAATACTATATTAAAATCCACATTCATGCAATCTATTTACGAGTAAAAATATTAATAAAGATTATCAGCTTACACATGAAATATGTAAATTTTGTGTAAAACAGAAGCTGAATGTAATTGTTATACGAAATCACCCGGAAAATCATATCCTTGTCTTAGTATATAATTTTTCAAACCGCTGTTTTTGACTCCTTCAACAGTTAATTACAGCAATTTAGTTCATTTTGATTTCAAATTTGATTTCATTTGTCATATTTCAGAGTTAGCACATTATTTTCGGAAACATTTTATGTATCTCGTTGATGTTTAAAGCAAGGCATTTTTTTAAAAACCGTGCTATTTTGTAACGTTTTTCTACGAAGCGCCGTTGGTCTACAGCTCGGAAGGTCTAGCAATGACGTCACAGCTCGTCCAGAAATATTACCATGGGGGGAATAGCGAACGAGACCACCTGTTAATATTCTATTAACCTTGATGAACACCAGGATATCCCAAGATAACATATCCACCAAATTTTGCGAAATTTGGTCAAATAGTTTTTTACATAGAGTGGAATCAAGAGATTTTTGCTGGCCATTTCGCAAAAAAAAACTGATTTCTTACATTCCCTGCAATACATGGTGATGTATAAGGAAAGTATTGGAATCATGCCGAAAATCGCAACTCGAATTTTTGACAGATTTACACGTTTCGAGACCTCTAGAATACGAAAAATCTATTTTTAACGTGACGTCTGTGTGTCTATCTGTGCAATGTGTGTATCCACTCTAACTAAAAAACTGATGGACCGAATTTCATAAAATTTGGTATGAAAATTCCTTGGGTGAGACCCTGGTGCTGATTAGTTTTTGGTAGGATTCGTAAAAAGAGAATCCGCCCTTTTCTGCGAAATGGCCCGTAAAAATTTCATTTATCCCCTCTAGCTAAAATACTAATTGACCAAATGTCACAAAAAATGGTAGATATGTTACTTGTAGGATGCTCTGGAGCTGATTAGATATTGGTACGATTCAGAAAAGAACAACCTGCCTTTTTTTACGAAATGGCCTGCAAAAATTTTATGTATCCACCCTAGCTAAAATACTAATTGATGAAATTTCACAAAATTTGTGTAGATAAGTTACTTGTGGGAGACTCTGGTGCTAATTATATTTTGGTACGATACGCAAAATAACAACCTGCCTTTTTTTACGAAATAGCCCGCAAAAATCGCCAAAATCTAAAAAAAGAAAGACTACGAATACTGAAATATTTCATTTAAATTCTTGTTTTATAAGCAATTTTTGACGAGGAAAAGAATATGACACACTCGGACAAAACGAAAATTGAATTGAAAATGCAAATTTAGTGTTATTTGATGCAACTAAATTCAATCTAATGAATTATTAAAGAAATAAAGAAAATAAGAATTTGAGTCTGCAGGGAAAGTCATGTGCTGCTCACATCAGATTTTTTAATCACAAATCATACCAAAAGCTAATCAGCAGCAGGGTATCACTCAAGAGACTTACCTACCAAATTTTATGAAATTCGGTCTATTAGTTTTTGAGTTAAAGTGGATACATACTTTGCACAGACAGACACACACACATACACACAGCCGTCTTGTTAAATATAATTTTTTCGTATTCCAGAGGTTTCAAAACTTGTAAATCCGTCGAGAACTCGAGTTACGATTTTCGGTATGATTCCAATACTTTTCCTGTACATCACCATGTATTGCAGGGAAAGTAAAAATCGGTGACTCAAACTGTCACACAGTTATCACCTTTTCACTTTAATTTCCCTCTGAGCTGTGCAATCAAATGCAATAATCTTATTCCAACTATTTTTCCGCAAACGAAACCATTTTTCAAATACCTGTTTCCGTATATTGATTACCCTGCATATCATTCCTAATTTCACCAGAGGAACATCTCTAAATACCCTTCCCTTCAGTCAGATTTTCATCTTTTACACTTAATGACGTCACACTAAGTCAAATCTAGAGCAAATACTTTCGTATGGGGATGCCAGACGACTGTCATTTTGATTTTCAAAATGAAATGCTTAACGGACAGCGTTGCGTGCATAGGCGCGTTGTCATGTTGGCTAAAAGAATACTACAAAAATTCCTGAATCTCGGCAGTGGTGCGGCAAAAATCCCAGAGAATAACTTTACTCCTGTTTTAAAAAAGAATTGATAGCAGAAAAAGGGGTTAGATGGTTTCAGTATGACATCATTTAGAATACTACTACAAAAACATACACTGGCTTCCAAAAGTTAAGGATGGACGGTAAAATCAACAAAAATGGAAAAGTAAAGCTTAGATTAGCTTAAAATTGTACATGAAGGTAGTAGATGTGTTCAGGTATTAAAGAAAATAAAAATTATGTAAAAAGATGAAAAAAAATATTTACTTTTCTTAAGTTCTACGATGACGTCACACTTGGGTCATTACTAAAATGATGTTTAAAGGCAAACAAACCAAACAAAACTTACATAATTATGATGTGTGAGCACCCCGGACCTTCAGACAGACTTTACAATGATTTTCCATGGATGGTTTCAACCATCGCAGATGCGAGCAATAGCCATTCCTCCAATAGGGCAGCTTCCAACTCTCTGATACTGGATGGAGGAGGTAAACGTGCAGAGACAGCACGCCCGGGGGCATCCTAAAGATTTTGAATGGGATTAATGTCGGGGGTTCACGCCTGCCACTCCCGAAAGAAATGCCTTCACTTTCGCGGTATTCCTCAACTTTAGTTCGATAGGGACGAGCATTATTGTCCATAAGGAGGAAATCAGGGACTACTGCTGCAGAGCAGAATCTCGCAATGGGGTCTAGGAGTTCTTCATTCCGATACCGCGCAGCCATCACAGAACCTCCTTTAAAGATGTGCAGATCTGTACCATATCCCCATGAAATTCCAATCCACACCATGACGCTGCCACCTCTGAATGCATAATGTTTGATGCTGTTCTTCGTCTTATTGCGTGTGCCTTGTTCTCTCCAAACCCTTACACGCTTATCATCTGATTCCAGGGCAAATTTAAACTCGTCCGTGAACAGGACGTTTCACCAAACTGAGACAGTCCAATTAACATGTTGACGACACCACTTTAATCTTTCCCCTCTGGCTTGAAAGTTCGTGGACCACAAAAACTTGGTACTCGGGCGTACAGTCTCTCCACGTGGAGCTATCGGCGTACAGTCTCTTCACCTGGAGCCATCAGCGCACAGTACTGGCAGATATTGTCTTACCAAGTGCCGCTGCAACCATGGATGTAACAGTTGTGGAGGTAGCTCGTGAATTCCGTTTGGCTACTATAGCAATATACCGATCATCAGAAGGATTCGTAACCCTTGGAAGACCAGACAACTGTTTCATGTGTTTGGAATTGTTTTCATAATCGAGAAATTATCGAATGATCAACACCAAAGAAAATAGCAACATCTTTGTTTGACTGTCCTGCTTCAATGCGTCCGACAGCACGACAGCGCTCACTATCTGTCATTCATCTTCTTTTAGCCGTAGAAACACGAATATCATCAAAAATAATACTACAAAAGTTATAAACACTTCGTATCAGCATTTAAATGCACCTCCTCAAACCCTTCAGAATGCTGGCGGCTTCAACGTTTGCCTAATTAGCATATATCCAGACAATCTATCGTAATCGGCTGTAACATACGATATTTGCATACTGTCATCTACATCCGCAGAGATTTTCAGTCACTCAAATTCAAATACGCTTTCGAAAAATGAAAATTTGATTTGCGTGCTTAACTTTGGAAGTCAGTGTATTATAGACTTGTGGTGTCTAGTGCCTGAAACCAGCAACAAATACTTGTCTGAAACAATTTTTAGGTGTCTCGACTTATTGAGTAACTTTATATAGCAACGTTTTAATCATGATACAGTAGTTTTCCTTTGATAAAATCTTAAATATAAGGCCAGATGTATTTCAAATAGAGATTTGAAATTTCAAGATAAGGAAAGAAATACGAAACTTTTATTTTTTGCAGTATATGCTACTTTAAATATGAAAGGAAACGTTTAATTTTTGAATTCATTTATAATGAAATATCGAAAAGTCTCAAAGGCATGCAAAATAATAAATATTTCTTTAGTATCTCTTATGTTTTATTTGAAGTGATTTTATGAAACCGGGAATTTTTTATCTTTCTCTTCTGTTTTCGAAACTCCCAAAAACATGATTGCTCGCAATATTTTATAAGTTTTGATATTCTTATCGAAAGTTTGACATGCGATCTACAATTCTATTTGTTGAACCAAAGTACATAAAAAACAAATATATATGGAATACCCTTTCAGATAACAAATTTCCTTTCTTTTACTAAAAGTACATTTTCCTACTTTAAGAAGAAAATAATGACACTGTAAATACTATTTTTAAGTATATTGCGATGGAATTTATATAAATACTTTTTGTAAGCATACGAATGCATAGGGGAATTTATAAAATTCATCCAAGACGAGAATCACCTTTCAAAGAAAGTTCTCCTTTGAATGAATTTTATCCAAAATTATAATATTTTAAGAACTGTACACTATGACTATTAAACAGTAGTGTCCATGTAATTTGAGTTAAAAGAACATACTAAGGAGCAGTCATTTAATACTAGTGAAAATCAGTAAAGTAAAAGTTTTGATCAGACACTGTATATAAATGTTGACTACTGTGTTAACTGGTTTCAAAATTAAAAAAAACCCTTCTTTGTTACGATAAGTTCTATGCAACACCGGTACCAACAAAGGAAAGAATGTTTCGCCTTTTGTTAGTACTGGTGCACTGTTTCATTTATTCTGATGAAGAAGGAAGCGGTTGATACATTTATTCTGATGAAGAAGGGAGCGGTTGATACATTTATTCAACCTTTATGTACGATGCCAAAGTTTTATTTTGCATATTTTTCACATGGGAGTTTGGGCAAATTTTAATATTTAAATAGTGAAAATATTGAAATGTTTAAAGGCTTTATTTCGATTTTAGGTTTTAAAATAAGTGTATAATATCTCCATATTGCCGTAAGTTGCAGTTTGATAAGTTATGTTATTCGTTTCTAAATTTAAAATAATTCATATAAAGTGATTATTTTTCAAATAAATTGTCTTAAACCATACGAACTAACTCACTATTTACAGTTTATGGGTTAATCTAGAAAATGAGAGCACCAAGTTATGATTTGGTTCTAGAATGAACAAAGTTGTTGGACAAATCACAGACAGTTAAACCTCACTGCGATCTAATTGGAGATGAGCTCTAAATCTGCACTTCATCAGCCACATTCAACTAAGTATCCAAGATGGCTTCCCGCATAAGGAAACACATGGCTCTCAACAAAAGTGCCGGCAATTACGAGTGTTTAACATCAGATTCCATTGAATTGAGAGACGAAAATGATGATAAGTAGTTCCTTGTGATAAGGATGGTGAGCTCATTTAAATATTTACTAGTGTTTAGAAAAAAAATTGTAAATTGAACTGAGATGGTTTTAATTTCTACAGCCAAAGTAAAGGGGCTGACAAAATAGCAAAAGCTTAGAATACCTCAATCAGTACATTAAAATTTCGCGATTTTCATCATTGTAGCAAATTGTGTAAACTGTCAAGCATTAATTGCCGAAAAATAATGTATGCGTGTTTAGACGAAGTACAACAAAATTAAGATTTTGAAAGTTAGTTCACTGTGATTGAAATGAACTAAGCCTAACTTGAATGCAACAAAGCTCGATATACGATCATTTTTATGTTTTTATCTTTATCTAATATTTATAATTATTAATCAATATCTATCATAATCATAATATATCATAATTAATATTTATCTTTTATATGTTCAGAATTAGGATGATTTTTAATAGTGAAAGTGAAAGAGACAAAAAAATTATAACAAACCATAATATTAACGAATATCTGTTTAGGTGGGAGATTGAAGGAGACATAACAATAATAACAATCTAATAGCATACTTGCTTTTATTTGCTTTTGTGAAATGCTTACTTGTAATTTACAGAAAACTTTGCATTTTTAAGTTCTCTACAGGTGAAGCATATTGCATTACAAGCACATCCTCTCCGTTTACAATCTAGACATGCATGAATAAAAGAATGATAAGCCTACTATGTATCTGGAGAATTAAAGACTGCTTATCGTGGCCCAGAAGTAATATGATAAAGTCTATTAGAATACACAGTTTCTATCGAATTTAATTTTAATCACCATGTGCTTTGGTCCGACTGGTGGAAAAAATCGTAACAACAAGATGTCATTTGCAATAATATACATTGTTTAGAGTAATGGCATCCTAATCGACATTATCGAGCATAGGTTTCCAGTGGGGGAACTAAACATCCTTCCCAAAAATAGCAATTTTATGGATATGGAAAAACAGTTGAAATATACAAACATATTTAGGCCATAGAAAAATATTGCAACCTTCATCATGAATGTCGGCCACGAAAGGAATCATCTCTCGACGATGATCCCTGAAGATTTTATCTATCATTTTATCATCAACCGATTCTATTATTGTTCACAAACAGAAAGACAATCGTTGTCGCTAACAAACATAGTGGCATGGTTGCACATGGCACCTAATATGCTAATACATGTTGAGAAATGGAGACCAGGATTTTTGAAGATCAAGTTCACACTCAAATATGCAGTGAAATTTTGCGAAGTGTATCTCGATTACTAGATACGTGGACCCTTCAACTTTAATTTCACTGATATTTTAACATAACTGTACCCTACAGTGCATCCAATAACCAAGTAAAAAAACATTGACATAGTGTCACTACGAAAGTATTTTCCGCCTAATTATCCTGCAAATTTTAAGCTTCCTGAACAAAAGAGGATCAATAAAAATGCAAGTGATGAATATGTTGATGGCATATAATTTGCATTAGAAGTTAATGAAAATTGCATCAAGTTCATATTTTGAATTTAATGGAAATGATTTCGCTTAATATAATCAGCAGTTATGTATTTACTTTGAACCACTTTGTGTTTTCCATCTGTGTTTTCCAACACCACTATGTTTTCTATCAGACTGAACGAACCTTTAAAATTGTTTTCATATTGGTCTGTGATGTGTGCTGGAACAATGAATGTATACTCCAAACTCAACCTAAACCATTATTTTCAATATAAACTACAAATCAGTCAGTGACAGTTGTATTTACGCAATAAAACCACCCAAAATACCCTTTCTTTGCAAATGTAAGGTCTTTGACTTAATTCTATGCGGTTTAAGTGGATCCAATTTTAACAGAAACAGGTTTTGTAGCTTTTTATTTATTTTTGAAAAATTAAAGGTTCTTACATAATTTAGGATGAATCAATATATGATGAATAATCAATAGACTAGGATGTAATTAGGATGAATAATCAATAGACTAGGATACAATTAGGATGAATAATCAATAGACTTTTGACGTTTATTGATTGGAAAAAAATCACTGAATTTTATTTTATTTCCTCAACTTTGTCCGGAAATAAAGCGCTCTATTTGAGAAAAAAAGACATATACAAATGATGACTGCACATTACAGTTAATAATTTATAGGAATATATATTTCTTAAATGTTTATCTGATGCAATCCTTGAGCTCCTTATACGTGCAGGAGAAACTTTTGCTCGGCGCTCTTTGTGACCTCGACGTCATTGCTTAACCTTTCGGGTGTTTAAGCCTTGCCTTTTTGCGAGGATGGCCCACGTTTCAAATAGTGTAGTTAATGGTCCCATGAGGCATATCATGCCAAGTGATTGAAAATAAATTGTTGGTTTGCTCGAAAATGGATCATATTGCAAAAGATTTTCAATATCTCAGTGGAACCTCCTTATTCAATTAGAAGTTAGCGACTTTGTGAATAGATTATTTAATGTCAACTTGGTAAAGCTCGATCGGAATCATAAGACCATGGACAAATGTAGAGGTATGTGTTTTGAAATTTCCAACGTTTTGGGCATCTTAATGGATTTCTCCTTACAGCTATCCGGTATAGATTCAAGGATTTTTGTGAACCCAATGCATTTCAGAAATTAATCTTCCACTTTGAACCCCCTGCGCTGATGAAAGAGAGCCTTGGGATGAAAATTGAATGTAATACAGATTTTACGGCTTCAGAAGCTTATTCTGTAGCCAACAGTTTTGAACACGCGGTTATGGGGGTTGATTCCCAAACGTAAAACAGTTTGTCAAAATACCTCGATTGGTGAACATCACCTAAAATTAACCCTTTCTGGACTCTCAATCTCTTAAAATTTTTTAAATATGAATGCTTGAGATTGGCCCAAAAATAGAGCAGAGACCCCCCCCACACACACACACACGTAGGGCCCCCCCCCCTCTCCCTCAAAATTCCATCTGCCTCAGCTCTTTTACATTTAGGGTTTTTCCAGATGGGAAAAGAAGACTCTATTAGACCATTATTAGACCATTAAAGACTCTAGGAAAATTCTAGGTTTTCGCATTGACAGAAATATTCCATTCAATACGCGAAACCTAAAACTGTAGGACCCCGAAAAATGCTAATAAGAAAATTACCTTCCCAAACTGAGATTAAAGATATTCTGGGTACATTGAATGCCCTCGGTACTCTGCACTCAGAATTTTCCAGGTAAAGAACCCAAAGACTAAAGATCTTTTCGCGCGTTTCCTGATTCCACCGTTTGATGCCCCTCCCACTCAATTTGAGCTTAGAAGTATGCAAATAAATCAATAACATGCAAATAAAATTTTCCTATTTCAAATTAAAATAAAAAACATCTATCAGATCTTAAAATCTGTCATACAATATCAGACCAAAGAACATTCTTCCGACTGCTGTTCGTTTCCGGCCTGATATCTGCAATGTGCAGGGAATATCTCCCACAAGATGAATGATTCCAGTAATTATTGATATTTTCAATTTTTCAAGTCATGTGTTTATATTTAGGCAAATATTTTTAGAATTTATATATTGTTATTATCCTTAAATTCAATTGGTATAAAAGGATAAAAATGACACTGATTGAATTTTTACAATCATTAAAGTGTATGTTTACCAAACTTCTAATTTGTTGTCAATGAGTTTACAAATGGGACCAGATTGTCTTATTATTCAGATTTATCAGTATCGATAATTCTCTATATCCATAACAGGGATTCTGATAAAAATTGTAAGTGAATTAAATGATATATTTTATAATACTTTCATATGCAGTATCATTTGAAATACTACTTCAATTTGCACATTGTTTTTCATGTGCAACGCCCGATGTATATGCTAGTTATTTATAACTTTGAAAGGTTATTTACATAATAATAATATTATGTTTAATGTAACTACAACTAAAGCAAAAGATAAACACTTTAAATTACTTTACAGTAATGAAATTAAGGTACAGTACTTAACTTACAGAATATAAGAACCTATTAAAAAAATTGTTTTGATACAAGTTCACTTTTTTAAGTGAAATTTAGGCTTAACTCCTTACAAGATGAGTTTTTTTTTTCAGACATTGCTAATCTGCTGTGCACTCTCTAAAGAATTATGCAGACTTTGTCGTCTCCATTTGTCTTCTTATAATCCCAGAAAACGCTCGTAAAGGGATAAAAAACAGTCTCTTTAGATGAACATGTCTTACGTAATAGGATAAAACGGATCTAAGCAGCCCAATATTTTAACACACGTAATTTCGGAATGGCTAAAAAAATTGTGTACATGACTGATTAAAGTCTTCCACGAGGAGAACATGAGCTTGAACATTTAAAAGAAATATTTAAATATTTATAAACTTAATCATATATGTAAAAATAAGACTTCATTAATACAAACCATCTTAAAATATTTAAAATGTCACAATTTTGTTTGATCAATGTTCCTAAAACTTTTTTATTTATTGCGAAAAGCAAAATGTTGAAATTTGATAAATTTTTAAAGGATGCGTCACATTTAGTTTCTGGGGAGTTAAGCAGCACGCAAAATTGATTCATAATTAAGGTGCAATACACATAAATTGAACAAAAACTCGCTGATAACTGTGAAATTTTTTTAAACGAATATGCTTCCATATTTCAATGCCTGATAAATAATTCATGAAGCGTTGGATAGTAAAGTAATAATATAATAATAATTAAATAATAATGATAATAATGATTAAATAATAATAATAATAATAATAATAATAATAATAATAATAATAATAATAGTAATACTAAAAACATGATAATGACAATAATTATTAAATTATAAGAGTAATAATGATACAAAGAACATAATAATGGATGACACATTTTATACACAGGGAAATCTTCCCATATCAAAAGTAATAAAAACTAGCTAAAACTGTTGCTAAAGTTATTTTGTAGCCATAAATTTTATAACAGATTTAACTTTCCGTTGATTAAAATAAAGCAAATCTATAGTAAAAAATATTTTCAATGCTCTTATTTCATTTGCGGAAACAATTGTGAGACGTATTCAATCGATGTTTATTTCTAATTTTTATAAGATAATCCTTTTTTCCCACCATCACTTAATCTTTCCAAATTATACTAAGTAATTGTGCTGATATTTCTGAATCGCTATTCGTCTTTCTTCGATCCTTAAAGAATCTCATCGAAAGAAGCATAAAGCGTTGATTATGCATAAATCGTTGATTGTGAAACACTTACCAACGGAAATGCAATTTTATTTAAACATCTCTAAAATGTGATACATTCAGCGCTGATATTTTTTAAAATATCACAGTACTATAGTAGATAATTATACTTGAAAACTTGAAAATTCATCGAAAACGACAATGCCAGTTAAACAAAATGAACTTTCATCAAATGGCATTGCATAAATATAAATCGTCTGCTTCTCTATGTAAAATCAATGAATATTTTATTCATATCACTCATATTCCAGACTCCTGAGCTTAATAATTATCCTTAACAGACGTTATCGGATACCCTGTATATTGGCTATTTAAATTAATAAATTAAAAATATTATGTACTCAAACATTGAAGCTTTCTAGTTGGATAGCCAAAGAAAGAGTACTAGAATTGTTTAAAAATTATACAGTAATAACTAGTAAAACTACTTTTTAAATACTTTAGCAAAGTGAGACATTAAATGTTCCTTTGTAAATTAATTGTCCTTTTAATCCTTTGTCGTTAGTTATGATTGCATTTTCTGTAATTTAGCAAACGTTCCTTTTCCCTAACCTATGCATACGAAATTTCTAAGACAACTTATAAAATTGTTAATAGCAGAATGATAATAAAACTATATATAGTTGCATAAGTTGATGTTTCTCTCAAAATTTGTCATGTAGTTATGACATCTTTAGCAGCTATAGCAGCTTATGTTGTATAAGTTTTATATAAAATGCAACTTTCAATACAAATTAAAATCTTACATCGTATTAAGTTTTAGAATTTTTCACAATGCATAAAAAAAAGCCTTATTTCCTCATTAAATCTTAATTGTCTTGTTAGAACGAATGAAATAAAAAACATGTTCAAAACTAGTCTGTGGGAAAAAAATTCCAGCGCACTCTTAAATTGATCACAGGTAAAAGGTGACTGTTCCTTGATAAACAGCGTGTTTCAATTATCAGAATGTTCCATTATCATAACGTAAACACTTTAAAAAGGAGTTTTACATTTCAAACTTTGCAAATTACATTTCAAACTTTGCAATTTACTACTCAAACTTTGCAAATTACATAAATATCCTAGTAGCATGCCTTTATTGGAAAAATATTGCCATTATTGACCGGAACTATTTATGATTTAGTCACTTTCATTTGAATGAATTCATTATCTACTACTCATTAAGGATATCTTATTAATAACAGGTGATACACAATGTCTCTTCAAGTTCCATTTCAATTTTAGTTAAATTATATATATATAAATATATATATATATATATATATATATATATATATATATATATAATCTCATATACACATATGCAGAAATACTTTTCTTTAACACTTTAAATTTCTCTCAATTTCGAATAACTTGGATATTAGTTTTCCAGATAAATTCAATTTTGAAAATCCCTGAAAGTATTGACAATTTTACATTCCAACCAAAAATGATCAAAGGAAATGTGCACCGTCTTGCAGTATTTAAAGTCAGTAGTCCTAGAGAAATCTTTTGAAGTTTAAATATTTTGATTTGAGTATGAGCATAGAAGTATCTGGAAGGAAGGTCATGCAATTTAATTAATGCAAAGGAAAATTGTTTCAAATGTATTTTTAAATTCTTGAAAATTAAATATAGTTATATTTCATGATGCCATCATATTACATAACATTAAATATTGTTATAGTATACTGACGTTCAGAAAAATTCTTTAGAAACAAAATAAAAAAATTATATCATAAATATATTTCCGAAAAGTTTTAATTATATATGGATACAACGAAAACAGGCGAAGTTTATTAAAT
Source organism: Amaurobius ferox (assembly GCA_951213105.1). Lineage (NCBI taxonomy): Eukaryota > Metazoa > Arthropoda > Arachnida > Araneae > Amaurobiidae > Amaurobius > Amaurobius ferox. The sequence goes on from OX578136.1 coordinate 72,433,624, forward strand.
CAGTCATATAGGCTGAAATCGATACATTTTTTTCTTAAGAATTGAAGGATATAAATTTTGCAATGCCGACTTCTGTAATAAATTTAAGTAGAAATAAATATATATTAGTGAGAACAAAACTAACAATATTTATTTCATTTGAACATGCATGATAACAACATACACTTTAACACACAAAAAGAACTATATACACAATATGTGCATAACTGGGCGAAACTAACAATCTTAGATATTATTCTATTTAAATCTAAAGAAGATTTAAATAGAAAATTGTTTCAAATTGTTATGTAAGTAACAATATTATATGTAAGTAACAATACTAATCCTTTAGTTGAATCTAAATAAAATAAAGAAGACCCCCAATCATTCAAGAATTAAAACTACGTATGTGCAGAAAGTGCAAAAGTCTGTGAGAGTAACAATGTTAACATAGATTTTTTTAATCTGTACCAAAAGAAAATAAAGATGACCCACAGCCATTTCAGAAAAATCACGCCCGCGAAAACGCGCAAAACTATGTAAGTAACAATATTAACCCTGAGATAATTTTAGTTGAATCTAGATGAAATAAAGAAGGCCCCCAATTTGTCCAGAATTAAAACTATATACAGCTGCAGAAAAAAAAAACGCTCCACCCTCTGTTAATCGAGCATCGTTCATCGTAGAGAAAATTGAAGGTACCATTCGATTAGGAATAACATTCTTTACAAATTAATGTACGTAAAATTTGCATAAGTTGCCGTCTTCATATCTAAACGCGCAAAAACTTTGAAATTTTTAATGGCAACACCCAATTTTGACGTCACCCACAAGTTCTAGAGCCCCAAATTAGTTCAAATTAAAATCTTCACGACGTTTCAATCTTTATATCCGAAGAAATTAAATATTCCAGAATGGGCAATTTTCGGGGATCAGCTCCATATTGAAAACCGCAATTTGAAGGGCAATTGATTGACCACAGCACTGTTGTAAATTATTGAGCTTTCCTCTTGACATTCAGCATTATGGCTTACCTCACAGCCAAAGGGCCGCAGGTTTGATTCCTGCATGAGAGGGTGAGCATTTTCATGGCTGGGTGTGATGTTGTCTTGTGTGTGTGTGTGTGTGTGTGTGTGTGTGTGTGTTACTAAGACAGTGGACCTGTAATGGGTAGGATTATGTGAGCCTCAAATAGGGCACGATTATTAGGGATGAAAAGCCGTAGTACTGGGTAAGTTGCTAAAAACTAATGGGGCATTCGTGCCAGGGTCGATAAATGAAAAAAGAAATAAAGAAGAATGAAATGTTTATTTTCAAATGTTATTTTATAATGCTGTTTCAAAAACAATTTATGAGACTAACAAATATCTGCTTTGTAATACAGTTAAATAAACGAAAATAAATTGAGAATAAAATTATAGAATTATTTTACCTTTGAATAAGAGGTTCTTAGGTTGTTGTAATAACTATCACACTAAACCGCAATTATGCAAATTCGTCTTTTGATGTAAAGCTACGTGTTATGGTGTTTAGTATCGCATAATTTTATAATTTGTTATTGTTTTATATAAATATTATTTATTATAAATTATCACATTTTGTGGACGATTTCAACTCGCAGTAGCTCTGGAACTATTAATCGACAGTAACATAAGTAGATCCCATTTATAACAATACAAGTTTTCACCCTTCAATACAGTAGCAGAATTACGTTGAATAGGTTGCATCTATACAACACTGTTTATACAAAGTTTTTATTAAAACTGGTTAAAAATAAATGCCTGTTTTCTTAAATAAAAATTAACTTACAATTAATATAACTTTTTCAAATTAATAACTTTTTTAAACTAATATACGACCCCTAAAATCATCGTGATGCTGAATATTTAAACATTTCGAAAGAACTAGAGGGAGAAAACACCTGGAATTTTACATAAACATATAAAAAGTCTTTGTAAATCGATTTTTATCAAAACATGTCCAGGTTTGTATTCATATTTTTTCGACTATTGATTTCATAATTAATATTTCATAAAAACGATTATTTCCACAAAAATAAACATCAAGTAAATGTGTTTGGGTTGTTTAGTAGTAACGTCATACAAATAATCAGCGTGAGCAGATAATTATTATAGAAGATATGAAGGGAAGTCTTGGAAACTAATTTAACATTAGGAGTTCAAAATTTTACATACTCACAACTCAGAAACGCTTTACCCAAATGACTTGAAATTTGGTATCACAGGTTGAATTTTGCTCTAGATTCGAACTATGTTGTCAAAATTGGGTGTTGCCATTGAAAATTTCAAAGTTTATGCTCGTTTAGATATGAAGACGGCCCTTTTTGCAAATTTTACGCACATTAATTTGTAGAAGATGTTATTCCTAATCGAATTGTATCTTTCAATTTTCTCTACGATGAACGGTGCCTGATTAACAGAGGGTGGGACGTTTTTTTTTTCCGTAGCTGTACGTGCAGAAAGTGCAAAAGTCTGTGAGAGCAACAATGTTAACATTGATTTTTTTTATTTTTAACAAAAGAAAATGAAAATGACCCACAGACAGTTCATTATAAACACATACTTGAAGTAAGTGAAAACTATGTGAGATTAACAATATTAACACAGAGATTATTTTATTTGAATCAAAATAAATTAAAAATTACCCACAGATATTTCATAATAAGAACGTATGCGCAAAAAAGACAAAACTCTGTAATGGTAATAATATTAACCCAAAGTTGCTTGAATCAAAAGAAAATGGAGATGACCCACAAACACTTCAGAGTAAACATGTACGTGATGTAAGTGCAAAACTATGTGAGAGTAAAAATATTAACTCAGAGCTTATTTTACTTTAACTAAAGAAAATAAGGAAAATCTCCGACATTTTAGAATAAAAACGTACGCACAGAAAGTACAAATCTCTGAGAGTAACAATATTAACTAAGAGTTCATTTTATTTTAATCTGAAGAAGATGAAATTGACCCACAAACATTTCAGAATTAAAAAATACCCGCAGAAATTACAAAACTCTGTTGAAGAGACAATATTAACTTAAAATTAGTTTTTATTTGAATCTAAAGAGAAAGTTAGATGTCAAACAGAAATGTCAGAATAAAAACGGCCGCACAAGAAATGTGTAACTATGTGAAAATAACAATTCATTTTTATTAAATAATGATTTTAATAACTAAGGATTTTTGCAATCTATATAAATCTAAAAAGAACAAGGAAACACTAAGAGTACGCACAAGAAACACATAACTTTTAGTGGCTATAAACAATATTTATTTACCTAGGATGTTGTAGTCAAAAGTAATGGGATACAATTCGTATTTTTAGTTTACACAAGTTCGCTTTCTATTCATAACATTCAATTAAAAAAGCTTAGAAATATATCATTTAAGTTGAGATATAACAGGGTGCTTCAATGAGGTGGTTACCAACTTTATATGTTTATTTATTAGAGATAGATAAATAATGTAAATTAAAAAAATGTTTAAAATAAAGTAAAGAATTATGACACAATTCTATCTCCATTCCAAAAATTCAAAATTTAAATTTTCATACAGCCCCTTTATTGACAAATACACAAGTAGACGAAGTATTTCTCTTCCTAACAACCAAATGAGCGCGTACACAAAGGATTAGCTTATTTCATCGAACATTTACTTCTTACGATGTCTGTTTCATTTTAGATATAAATCATGCAATATTTCAAGAACAGCGTATATAAAAATTACATGCAATTTTTATTTTATTTGTGCTATTTCTGCAATAATTTTAACATTATTTTCTTATATTTTCGAAAACGAAAGCGATATCAACACACACACAGAAAGATATAGACATGGAGATATAAACAGACTGCTTTTCACCTTTATATATGCAATGTATTTTATTGCAAATGAAAATTTAAATAATGAAACTTTCATCAATACATATTACCTTATGTAAAAAGTTACGTATGTGCAATATTGCATTTGTACTTAGCTGGTGCAAAAGTCTGACTAACAAGGGTTCACAAATACGATCAAGTTTTCTATATATCATTTCAAAAGAAGTAGAATATACCGCAAAAAGTCTAAACAAAAGATCAGCATACCATGCTAAAAAAATTTAAACATGTACTACTCAAAATATTTATCAGGATACCATTACAATATGACTTACGGTTTTTCTTTCCAACATTTTTCCGAATCAAATATTTTTCGTAGATTTTCATCTTTATTTTTCCATTCAGAAAAAGATATTTCTTTATATATTTCCTGTATGCTTTTATATTTTGCATGGATATTTATTGTAAAATGTTCTGAGATTTTACTTTTGCTTCAATGCTTATAAAAATAGATGAAAGGGGAGGAATAAATAAAATGCTATATATGAAAGTTGATGCAAAGGAAAAGTTTTCTTACATACATAAAACTTACATAATATATTGCATATTTGTATGTCAATCTTTAAATATTCCATATTTTTTTATTGGATTAAAACACTTAAACGCACGAAGCTGATTTTAAAATATAGAGCTTTATGCATACACATGGTTTAAATTAAAATTTTGAATGAAATATTAATAATTCAAAATTCTTCAAGACAAACAAAACATCTAAATTTTTCTAACGCGTATACTTGAATCAAAAAAGTACCAAACAATGTATTTTCTTGTTGAAACAAGAAAAATATTTTTTACACTTCAGTTAAAAAAAAATCTAAAAGACAAAACTTGTTATTAGAAATGAAAAACAAATAGGTAATAAATTTGAGAAAATAATTTTTCTATTGCCAGTGAAACTGCATTTTTTTCCTCTATTTCTGTCTGCATTTACGCCATTACAGGTTTTTTATTTGATGAAAATACCTGTAATTGTATATATTTTAAGAAAACATGTTTTTTAGTAAAATATCACGAATAAAACGGATAAAAGAATAAACGCGATCTTACTTTTCATTCATGGTACATATCAATGTAATATTTTCATAAATATAAATATAAAGGACATTATATTTACAAATATATTGCTATGAAATATGCCACTATACATTATTTTTCCACCGATTCAATATATGTTCTTATTTCATTTGTTTCCGTGTCAAAATCTATATTACTCTACAAATGAGAAAATTTTAAAAACACTGCATCTGAAAGATCAAGATTTATGAGATAAGGACCACATTTCACCATCCTAGTTTTTCATGGATGATTTTCTACGCAAAGTTTTGCAGATATAAAGATATACGATATTACAATCAGGAAGTCCTAGGTCGCGCAACTGGTCAATAACAACTGAGCAGAGAATCGAACACGCACGCTACGGCACCCCTCAATATTTAGTGATTAGCTTAATAACCATAGGTCCTATACCAAGCATAGTCACTTGGCATTCCATGATCTAACATATTTTAATGACTGATTTTATATTCACGCTATTATATCATAGTAATTGAAACTGATGTTTGTGAGAATGCATTTTTTCAGTACCTCTATTTAGAAAGCAACAATAAACAAATAAGGTGATTATAAAGGTTTGGAGTGCGTTATGATCTTCCGCAGATCAGAAATAGTTTGATCTTCACAACTAAGATACAATTGCCTCTGAAGTTTATACAACCGCCGCTAAGACACGACTGCCAGAGATGCTTAGCACCTGTTAAAATCATAATGTTTTTAACCTGAGGAAGAAGGATGAGAACTTTATGTTCTCAAAACAATCGTAGTCACCTAATTTGAATATGCATTTTTTTAAGTAAATACTAGACAAATATACCAGTTTCAATATTATTTTGATTTGATTATAAACATTAGCATATGGCCTTAAAAAAACAAGAGACTCTTGGTTCCTTTGATAAAGACGGCCTGAAACTAGAAACTTCTGTCAAAATTTTGAGATATGGGATAATAAATTGAACAATTATGCATTGAAATGGGAGATCTGAAACAAACAAATGATCTTTTTTCGATATTTATAATTACAGTTCTTTGTACTTCGCAATACCCAACTAAAGCATACTGACATCTTTTCAAAATTTTATATATAAGAAGTACCACTTGAGAGCGTGGCATAACACTAACAGCACTTAATTGTAATGAAATCGGAGGTATTTGTCATGTTTAGCACTCTGAGATAAATAAATGATGCATCTTGGATAGCTCAGAAGTATGTAGTATTGAGCTGATAAAATATTATTTGAGATACTGTTGCTGTAATAAAAATTTTCAGAAAATTCTTTTTTTTTTTTAAGAAAATGAGAAGATTTCTTGTCCAAGACACATTTTAACAAGTGATTTCAGGGAGTCGTAAACAGAGACATTTACAGAGTTATAAACAAGAATTGAAAATCAAAGAGGACCAAAATATCTCCCCATAGGATTTTTTGCTAGCTAGAGAGTAAAGCTGTGCAAGACATCTCCCTAACACTTCATTAGAAAGCACAAAGTGTCACCAAAACTGGTGAATCACAGCTGCAAAACAATAATTGAAATAATAATGAACGGATAAGAAGACAGTAAAGTTTAACAAGTAAATTAATGATTATGTTGAATTGTAGAGTCTGCACTGCGACAACCAAACTGCTGTCATTACAAGAACTGGATCAGTTAGCTCATGAGTTCTGTATAGCTTCAGTGTCAGTAAGAAAGTTTATTCTATGCTACATATTACACGCCTAGATGATGAGTTGCTTGAATACAGTCATGATCCACAGCTGGCATCAAATTCTCAGAGAATTTTGCTCAAACTGCCTTAAACCGCAAGTCAGGATAATATGTCACAAAATTCGAAGGATGTGCTTACGATAACTTAAAATCATTCTCCCACTGCACCAACCAGTATCGTTGAATAGGTTTTGATTTTCTTCGCACTCATCAGTTCAACAAGCAGTTATTACAATATCAACAATAAAGGAAATTAACAAGGAACCGTGATGACTAACTACATTCAGCCCTATCAACCACGTGAAATCAAATTCTCGGAACAGAATCACTTGAACTACATAAGACCGTAAGTCAAGTTTGCCACAAAATTCAAAGACAGCTCGTGTTTGCAATGGCTTAGATTTATGATTTCAATGCAGCAATTAGAATCAGTGGTCTTGTTTTACATTCGTTAAGTCATATAAGCACCAAATAGCCGTTTTTGCTGTAGCAGCAAAAAAAACTTATATAGAGGCTAAAAAGGTAAAATGTCTTTTTATCTTAAGACATGATTGCATTAAGTAAAATGTATAATATGCAATATATATTAATTTTCATATATAATAAGCAAAAAGCAGTAAATAAAGGCAATCCATTTATACAGTTTCCATTTGCTCGCTGATTTCATGGAAATTATAAAGATATAAAAGGAGAGATTAATGCAGTACATTTGATTAAGCATATTTTTCAATTTCGTAATAAAACTTATGTTAATTTTAGACGTTTTAAGCATTCATATATCAAAAAGGTCTGTAATTTTCGAGTTTAAATGTCTTTATATCATTCATTTCAATTAAGTTCCATTCCAGTATTCAAAAATTTCTGATTATCCAAATATTTTAAACTTATTAAAATAACATATTTCAAACATTGCTGCTTGAATTACTAAATTAAAGCAGCAATGTTTGAAAATGATGGTACTCATATCGTTTTCATTAATAGTATGGAAAGCATATTTTCCTGCTGCGTTTAATTTTTTAAAAAGGAATGAGAAATCTAATTACTTTCGCAGTATGTTTTCTTAAATATTTTGTAATGTTATGATAAAAATATACCTATTAGAAGATAATTATAAGCATTAAATTTACGAAGCTTAATTATCCTTTTAAAAAAACTCCTTTCTGCTATTAAAGACCTACAATAATATTTTGTCATGACTTATGTAGATAAAGCATCTAATAATTATGACATTAATTGCGAAAAATATTATGTTTCTCTGTTACAGAATTATTTAAAAAATAATCATATTTTTAAACCCATTAGAAATCGGTCTATCAAAATCAAAACTAAAATGGTAAAATTATATTCACAATTAAATATTAATTGTAAATTTTATAAATTTCCATATGTTACTTTTGTTCCAAAATTCCATAAATCACATCTCGGTTTTAGAACGGCCACATGTGGTCATCACACCTTTACCGCTACTGCTAGTAAGTACTTGCTAAATTGTTTAAACTGAATTAATTATTCTTAAATTTCTGGCTTCAGGATATTTCATTTTGAACAATAGTTTTGATTTAGTTAATCGCATAAGCAAACTCTCACATATTCATGGTTTGCATACCTTTGATTTTAGACACCTATTTAATAATATTGATATTAAAGATTTATATAAAGTTATTATCTTTCTTTATAATTATTATATATCTTCCAGTCATGTTCCATTTAAAGTTAATAACTTTCTTGTGCTACTACACTTTGTGTTATATAACAATTGTATTACCCAAGGTGATAACATATATTTACAAACATCTGGTGTACCTCAAGGGGCCTGCAGTAGCAGTATTCTGGTTAACTTATAACTTTATTTTTATAAACAGCATTTTTTCTCTACTTCATATATTATATATCGATATGTTGATGATTTAATTTGTATTGTCATTGATGATTCCTATCCAATTAATATTGATTTTTACTCCTCTAACTTAGAATTAATCCCTAATGAGTCTTGTGTTATTCAAACTGTTAATCATTTAGATTTAAATTTAAATACCCTCCATAATCATGTGATTACCAATCTATTTGATAGAAAAGATTCTTATAACTTCTCCATCATTAAGCTGCTACCATATCGTTCATGTAATTCTTTTCAATTGCTTATAAAAATCATTTTAAACCAGTTTTTTCGAATACATATACTTTCAGATCTTCAGTATCACTATCTCCACATCAATAACCTTAAACGCATTTATCAAAATTGCCGCTATCCGAAATTTTTTGTTAATAATATTAATAATAATTTCAAATACATAACGTAGTAATTTTACAATTGCATTATTTATCCTTGCTTGAATAACTCATTTTTATGAATTTCACACATTCCTTTAACCTGACTTCCCACTTTTCCTGAGTCCTACACTGATTCCTATTTCTGAAAGGTTACTGTTAAAACTTTTCCTTTCACGTTCACTCTTATATTCATTCCGGTTTCCATACACATTGATGGGTGGATGTAGTGTGCTGTAGCTGTGAGTTTTGCCAGCAAGCACGTGGCCACTGCACATGTAAGTTTATATTTATGTTTTTTAATTCATTTGGATGTTACTATTTTCCCTTCCATTAGCCAGTAGACAGTTCCAATGAGACTTATAGTTAAATATTATCACCATTGTCAGAAACTGGCTACTCATTTGGTTTTAATTCGGATTGCTTGACTGTCCTGAAGAGTCTGCAATTCCGAATTAACCACCATTTTTACTTTCCTTATATACATAGTATAATGTATAAGTAAAGTGTAAAGTACTGTGACGGTGTCGAAAATTCGAATTACAGTTTTAGATGGAAAAGCACGTTTCAAGCATCCTTGAACACGAATAGAACATTTTTGAGGTGATGTCTGTGTTTCTATATATATATATATGTGTGTGTGTGTGTACGAGTGAATCTGTGGAAACGATATCTCACGAACGAATGGAGCGATTCGAATGAAATTTGGTACAGAAATTACAATCCATGAATACTGGAAACCTATTGTTTTTAAACGCAATCGAATGTTCAAACCCCCTAAAATGGCGAGTGAAATTTTAACAAAAAAATCAAAACCTTTAATAAAGTCATGCAAATAGAAATTTTTTATGTCATTTTTCTTTAGAAAGCGATTGACACAAACTTCAGAAGGCTAGCACGAACCCTTCTCGAGATATTGCACATTTTTCAAATACATTTATCAAGAATTCCCATGAATTAAAAAAAAAGATTAACTATTGTGAAATATGTTTACTTTTCATATGTAATATCATGCGATACATTTAGTGACATTATTCTCGTGGATCTAGCCCGTTCCATTTATGAGAAAAGATAATTTGGATAGTACTTTTCTATTTCAGCGCCAATAGTCATTTATCTGCTATAAGAATAACTTAATTCTCCGTCCACAAGCTTGGCGAGATTTTGGAGACGAATATGGCGGAGTATCGTCAGCTTGGCGACTTTTTAAATTTTGCCAAATTAGCAAAATTGTCGCCAAATTGATACAAATGACGCTAAATCAATGAAAATAACGACTAATTGACGAAAATTTAATATCTTGGAAATCATATAAGTATCTACTAAAAGAATAACCTTATTTTCTGTCCGTAACGTTTGGCAAAATTTTGGTGACGAATTTGTCGGCAAATCTCCATCTTGCTGACGTTTCGAAACTTGTCAAATAGATGAAAATGTCACCCAATTGATAGAATGTATCCAAATTGAAGAAACCGACGCTAAATCAATGAAATAATTACTAATAGATGAAAGTTAATCTTGAAAAGTGCATAAAAGTAGACTATAAGAATAACCTATTTATCCGTCCGTCCGTCTGTAACATTTGGCGAGAAATTTAGCGGGACGTCGCCAACTCGGCGACTATTTTAAATGTTGCCAAAGTGACAAAAATGTCGACAAATTGATAAAAACGACACCAAATGAGGAATAATGTTTCGCAAATTCTGATTTCCGTCCTATGACGGGCATATCTTCTAGTATATAAGAAATGTTCTTCTCTCCGCTTGTCTGTAACACTTGGTGGTGCATTTTGGTGAACTTAGCGAATAATCTAGAAAATTGTCGCCAACTTGACAAAAATATCTTCAAAATTGCAAAATTCACTCTAAATTAATTCAAATGACGCCTAATTGATGAATTAATTATTAAAATATTTTAATATATGGCCTATATCGCTTACTGAGGATTCTATCAATATTGATGATTGTTTATATAGAGTTGCGCGAATTATAAGTTAATTGGATACTTTGAAATAGTTTTACATGTTGTCAACCGAAAAATTTCAAATGTACAATTCAACGACAAAAACACAATACAGTGGATCTTATACATTATTTTTTTACTGCAAATATAGTCAAATCATCGCATTATGTAAGGAAAGTCATGTGCTGTCCACATCAGATTTTCTATGTTGTAAGCATACAGTCTAATGTCATGGTCTTGTGACCATTTATTAGTTTCAACTTATTTTTCTCCTAGTCTTGATCTGTCATCTTCAGCTAATTTTTATTGATTTTTCTCTATTTTGTCATGTTTGCTCTTTCACATTTTTTATTTATATTTTTATATATAATTATATATTTATTAATAATTTTTGTATACATTTATACTCATGTCCCTTTTCATTTATACTCATGTCCTTTGCATTTGTCATTCCATTAATTATTGCCCTCATCCCCCTGTGTACCATTATAGAGATGCAATATCTAATATTTTTATCCTATTAGTATTGGTCTATATACTACTTGGGTTAAAACGTAATTGTAACGGAAGTGCTAGAGATGGACTTTTTGTACTTACTTTATTTTACGCATCGTTTTCGTTTTCGCTTATAAATATCAATCATATATATATATTTCACTATTGTACCACATTTAAAACTTTTATTATAAGATAATTTCTAACACCTTCGAATGCTATTTTTTAAAAATAATAATGTTTTTTCCGATCCAGAAACATTTTTAAATCAAACTTTTTCTCGTAAGAACATTAGAAATGCTTCACTATTGGAATCATACTTTATTTCAGGTACGAATTACCACATTTTTTTATCGAACATTGCAAACAGTTCAAAAAAAGCTTTTTCCAGTTTGAGGAAAACTATATTTTAAAAGGAACTTTTGATATATGATTTTGACCTAACAGAATTTCAAAACTTTGTGAGAAACCATGCTCCGTATTATCGCAAATTCCATTTTTTTTTCTTTTTGAAACTATGTATTTTTTAGAGGATCGGAATTCTTATTTTTATACAAGTTTCTGTATTTATCATTCCTATTACATTTTTTTAAATAACACAAAAATTAGAGTAATGCTTCAACAAAGTCAAAATTAAGCTGACTCCAGACTGCACTAATCAATAACCGTAAATGAGTTTCGCACTTTTTTAGAGCCATTTTGTCATGGAATAGCTAAATATTACACTGGCACCAAGAAGACTTACTATATGTTACAAGCATGCAGACATCTAATGAATGAAGTTAATCATACTACGTGAATGGTTTCAAGTATTACGAACATTGAGACATTACACATCTGTATTTAAACTGAGACTGTGATTTAAAGCTTTATAAATATATCCTACTGGTGGGGTCTGTGCTATGACCATTAGCGTTGTAGCTTTGTACAGTCTGAGAAAATGTTCGTAATACTTAATTCTGGCTTCAGTATATGGCTGACATTGTTAGTCACTACAAAGATTAGCAAAATTTCTGAACATAATCAGTTTTCTCACTGCTAGTGCAGTTCTATATACATGTACTCACTGTGGTCGACACGGATTGAACTGGCCAGACAATGATCACACCATTCAGCCACTGGGACAAGATTCAAATTACTTCTTGATAAAAGTGATCATACAATCTCTTCCCTCCGAAGTCATATCGGAGTATATCTGACGCTCTGAACGACCACCAACTTATTATCTGCTTCTTTTGTCATACAAGTATTGTGTAAAGTAGCAATGTTAAAACTGGGTCAAAATTTACAAGGTATATTGAAAAATCGAAACTGGGTCTTTGTCTGACTATTATAACCTCTAGGGTTAATTCATTCGGGCGCATTGTATAGACCGCGTTGTCCTTGTCGGTTCCACTGAATTGAATTTATAATCTCTCAACTAGGCAGCCATCTAACAGCCATTGAGCTATTGGGACAAGATGACGGCCAATTACCATCGAAGTAGTTATCGAGAATGTGTTTTGCTGTATTTAGTTTAAGGGTAAGATTCGTTTCATTTCAAGGATCTTGATCGACACAATATAGAAGAATTCTATAGCTGTGAGTCTAAATTAATTTTTCCATGAATTTACACACACACACACACACACACACACACATATATATATATATATATATATATATATATATATATATATATATATATATATATATATATATATATATATATATATATATATATATATATATATATATATATATATATATATATATATATAGACATAGACATATATATATATATATATATTTAATATATATGCCAAATATTTTGAAATAAATAGTTATTTTGTTTATAATTTGCTATTTATTAATTAATGATATCATGCTCAGGATGTAGCATGCGTATATTTTTCTATATTTGCCGCTTTTCGTATAATGGGTGGATGTACATCTAACAATAAATGAATTGAAACTTTTTTATGAGTTCTCATGAAAAAATCTCCAGGAAATAAAATTTTTATTCGATTTAAAAGAAAACTCTAATTTGTATAAGCTTCCACTATAATATCTAAATTAGTTAAATTGTAGCAAAAACCATGTGTTACATATATAATATTCTTAATACTTAACTGAAATTTTCTATTAGCCTTTCTGATAGAAACTCAAATTTTTATAATGTAATTTTTCCCTTAAATATATATTTTCTAAAGCATCATGGGGAATATTATTGACAAATACATTTTATTCCTTTTAATATTTATTTAAAGAAGTTTCATAATAAAAATGCTTTACTTATTTATAACTTTTATGATTATGTATAGCACGACATGAGAAAACAAAACATAGCAAAAGACATAAATCAGTTTTGTATGGTAGAGACGCATTAACAACATTCTTCACATGATAGATGATACTTCCAAAATACTTTTTTAGAAAACAAAAATCCGATATTTTGTAATACGAAAATAATATAATTATCTTTATATAATTGTCTCTATATATACTAATTGTCAAGTCCCTGCCTGTTGCCCTTTTTTAAGCACTACCCATATATATATATACTTGCAATTTGATATAAAGGTCATTTGTTCGATAAAACCCTCTGAAAAAACTGAATTTTTTAAAAATGTTCAGTAGTGGTGCTCCATACCAAAACGTTCGGAAAGTGAAATGATAGAAAAAATACTTCGTGATGAGATACAGACTTCAAATTTGTATGTGGGTATATTAGTAGTTCAAAAGGAAGAAACTGTGTAATATTTATATTTTCCAAATTTTGCTACTTTAGGGTGTGCCACATAAGAAAAATATTCGATTTCCCTAATCAATGGGAAACATGTCAAAGGATGGAGGCTTGGCATGTGGTATATTGACCAATCATTTAATGAAAACCGCAAATTGAAAAGAGTTTTTCAAATATGTTCGGATAGGAGGGAGACGTGCTCCACTCCAAAACGTTCGAAAGCTGAAATTACAGAATAATATATTTCGCGATGAGCTAGATACTTTAAAAGATACTTTAATTTTAGTGTGAGAGTAAATATTTTGAAAGTAAGAAAGTCTGAACTTTCTACTTTCCAATACATGCTACTTTAGGGGTGCCAGACTCCGAAATGTTAGATTTGCGAAATAAATGAGAAACGCATTTTCAAGGGAGATATCGACTTAGGATTGGATTAACTAGTGAACGAGTTAATAATACTATTAAACACACATAAAATTTCACATTTTTCAGAAATGTTTAGAAGAGGGAGTATAATACACAAAAACATTCGAAAGGTAAAGCGGTCGAAAAACATTCTTCGTGATAAGATATATAATTTAAATTGGATGGAACAGTAGATTGTTCGAAAGTAAAAAAAAAACGTACAATTTAATTTTCCGAATATTTGCTGCTTTAGGGGTGTCGCACACCAAAATGCTCGATTTCAAGAACATCTGAGAAATACCTTATTTTATGTGAGATATTGACTTGAAATTTGATACATGGGTCAATCGCACAATTAAAGAAAAATCAAATTTTTCAAAACTGTTCAATAGCGGAAGTACTCCACGCTAAAACATTCGAAAGGTGAAATGGTAGACAAACGCTCATCGCGATGATGCTTTAAGCGCGGTGTAAGAGATTGTAGATGTATATGTAGATTGTTCGAAAGGAAAAAATTGTACAATATTATTTTTTAAATATTTGCTAAATTAAGGTGTGCAGCATACCAAAATATTCATGTTGTGGAATAACTGAAAAATACCTTCTTTTAAATGAAATATTGACTCGAAATTCGATACAGGGGTTAATCATACAATTAAAGATAAATCAGGTTTTTCCAAAATGACCAGTAGAGGTAGTATCCCACACAAAGATATACAAAAGGTGAAATGGTAGACGAGCATGCTAATAAAGGATTTAAATGTGAAGTAAGAGGAGATTGTTCGAAAGGAAGAAAGTGTACAATATCATTTTAAAAATATTTGCTAATTTAAGGGATGCCGTGCACTAAAATTTTCTATTTGTGGATAAAATGTGAAACGCATTCCTTTAAGTGAGATAGAAATTTTAAATTTATACGCGGTCAATCGTATTATTAAATACCCTAGAACAGTGTTCTTCAACCTGTGTTCTGCGGAACCCTAGGGTTCCACTCAAACGCTTTAGGGGTTCCGCGAGTCGATACTACAATTCGTTGTTTGTGTTTTGTTTTTCTTTGTTTTCAATTTCATATGACATATATATGTATAATACAAATACTTTATATGAAATATTTATCTTCTTGTTTGAATTAATGCAAATGTATATCTTATATAAAGTTTTTATAACAAAGGCAGATACGCACCTTGTTCATAACATGTAATACGTAATATGACACATCCCCCCTAAAATCAAATCTGGGTGTGCTACTGAACGAAGGGTTCCATAAAAAAAATATCTCAAAAAAAGGGTTCCGCGAGATGACAAAGGTTGAAAAACACTGCCCTAGAAAATTCAATGGAGGGAGGGGGTCTCCACACCGAAACGTTCGACATATAAAATGATAGAAAACATAATTCGCGTGAGGTACACTCTAGAAATGTAGTTCAAAGGCAGGTTTTCAATATTTGTTACTTTAGGGATGCTGCACACAAAAATATTCAATTTACAAAAATAAAAAAAAATGCTTTGTTTAAGCGAAATAGAACTCTGATACATGGGTGAGTAATTTGGTAAGACACATTATAAAAAATTATTTTTTTTAAAATTCAAATTTGAAGAATATATTATGCTGCAGACAAAACGTTCGAAATATAGACTGATTGTAAAAAGCACTTGGCAGAGCGATAAAAACATGAATTTGGGTAACGGTATGGGTCGTATATTGAAAAATAGAAAGAAAATTGGTGCCTGGTAAAATTTTGTATTTTAGGAGTTGTGGTGCACTCTGAAATCTTCGATTGGTCGAATTAAAGAGAAATATCCTGTTTTAAATGTAATTGATATTGTAAATTGGGTCAGAGGGGTGAACAGTTTAAAAGATCCTGCTGCTAAAACCAAATTACTTAAAAATCTACAATCTTCGGGGTGTGCCTATTTTGAGGCCGAAAATTTTCAATGAAGATTCAGCTTGTTTTTATATCTAATACATCAACAGAAATTCATTTGTAAAATAATCATAATATTGTTTGTTCTTAAACAACTTTAAATTTGTGATACATTATTAGATTTAGCTGTTGATATTGCAATGCATCTGTGCGGCTGCTCTTGCGTCACTCGCTGCTGCAAAGGACATCCCCGATTTTACCTTCAGGCCCAAAAAGTTGTTTTGAGCCTAACGGTATAACAAGGGATAAGCAAGCTCCTGGTTCTGAGTTCGAGCCTATCCCCCACCATAGGGGATCTGAGACCCCCACAATGGCGACCATAGATATACAACGAGCAAGCAAACTTCTCTCTCCAACGATCTCATTCCTCTATCATGAGATGGCAGCACTACAGATGACGCACACTTCCATTCCTTCTCGCTCTCCTGATGACTACGACTGATATCACTCAGACGTACGCTTGAAGTGCGGCATACTTTACCGGTTATTAAATCTCCAGACAGAATTTCGGCACTGGATCGCGACACGAGTTTTCGGGGTGCCCCCCCCCCCCTCCTAACCGAAATTCGACAGAGTTTCTCACCAGGGAGGTGAGTGTGTAGGGCTACTCTTGCGTCACTCACTGCTACGAAGGATGTCCCTGATTATACTTTCGGACTCGAAGAATTTTTTGGGGTCTAACAATATAGCGAGGAATCAGCAAGTTCCTGGTTCCGAGTTCGAACCTATTCCCCACCATCGGAGATCTACGTCCCCCACACATCCCACTGTAAAAAAATTAAAATGCCAGTTTAAGATTACGAAACTTCCATCTTTCCGCAAGCCATCGTTTGTAAAGAGCCAATAGCAAGAGAATAATTCTCGTAGCAGCAAGAAAACATATTTTTATCACATCAAAGTTTAGTTACAGCAGATACCGCTGAGTTCAATAATGCTTTTAGATTTGGTCTCAAGATCATTTTCATTATCCACATCCAATGTTGATTTAAAAGTTTTTATCCGATAATTAAATAGAATCAAAAGCAGGAGATGAACAAAATGATTTTATTCGCCTCCTGTAAACTTGCAAAATCAGACAAGCGACCTAACAATCAACAACGATATAAGGGCATTTAATAACGCATAGATCACTCTCGTTACATATAAATTCCTTATTATTGCAAATTTTGAAACGGTATAAATTTATTTTAATAAAAAGCGATTTTCACGCAAAATTTATTCAAAAATCTCATGTCTGATTTCTGACACAGGCTTGCAATTTTGCAGAAAAATTAAGTCATAGAAAAACTCGTAATTGTTTTTATTATTGAGAATATCGACATTTTTATACAGAAACGTATGTGTTATACGTATAAGACTCGTATAAGTATGTTATACGTATAAGTATGTTATGCATATAAGTATGTGTTATACGTATAAGAAAGTAATGCACATATAAGACGTATATTACTTTCCCTATTATACTTGGTAATGTATAGGGAGATATTGGAATCGTGTCAAAAACCACAACTCGAGTTCTTTACAGATCTATGCGTTTCGAGCATTCTAAAACCCGAAAGACTTTTTCCAGAGTGACGACTACGAGAGTGCATTTTTGCAATCTGTATATATGTGTGTCTATCTGTGCAACGTATATATCTACACTAACTGAAAAGCTAATTGAGTTTACTGACTAACTGAAAAGCTAATTGAGTTTACAAAATTTAGTAGGTAGATAAATCACTCCTGGGATATCGCGGTGCTGATTAGATTTTGATAAAATTATAAAACCCTGTCTCTTTTTGTCGAAATAGCTCACAGTTGTCGAAATCTCAAATAAATGACTAAATTTGCTGACATATATTCAATAAATAATTTTTTCTCGCGTATGATTTTACAACACAGTGAGTGAGACTAACCATATGACTTTAGAATGACTCGCGCTCGAGATAGTTTGGTTTTTAGAATTTCGAGGGACTTGAAACGTTTAAAAAGACATTAAGTTGCCGAATGAAATGATGATGCACTAAAATGTAAATTGGATATAATACTAGAAAATTATATATGTAATTTCCGCAATTAAACTCAATTTAATACATCATGAAATATAAAATAATACATGAATTTGAGTCTGTAGGAAAAGTCATGTACTGCCCCCATCATACTTTTTTATAGTATGACGATTTTGGAACTTATTGTATCGTATCGAATTATCTGTGTGCTGTCGCATTTATAAATGCAATATTCAACCTGTGAGATAAAATAGAGACCAAAAATCTATTATAACTTTGTACAAGTAAAATAACAGTACAGGCGAGTGGTAATGAATAGTTCAGAGTACATTCTATCAAATATGATATTAATTCATACATTAATTTATGAGAAATAAATAAAAATGGATTTCAGGCGCAATCTTATGGAAGGCTAAAAAGCCGCTTCTGGCTAATCCGAAGAAGCAACGTCATCAAACGGGGGGGGGGGGGGGGCAATTCTACACCCAATCAGGACTAACCCATAAACTACCTGAACTGATGAGGGAACTAGCATCACAAATCAGGATACTTGCGTCTTGAAGGAAAGCGTTTCTCCATAAATCGGAGTGCAAGAAAAGTTTACTTCACAAAAAGAGAGGAAAAGATGTGGCAGTTGAGAAAGGACTTTTCATTAGAGCAGTGGTCTGAAACGAACTCAATAATGTTAAAATAGTGTGTGTTTGAAAGCCAGACTAAAACCCTTTCAATGCATAAATGGTGTCAGCGCGTGTCTCATGCAGTATGGAGGTGTTTGTGCAATTCTATATGTTCGTGAGTCGCTTAATACAAAAATTGATTTCGACCTACTAATGTCTAGCACCACACTGATCTCAAGTCTCACATTGCTTGAGAAATATATAGAATATCATTGAAATTAATAATTATTTCCTAAACTAAATTTTAAATCGAAAAACGGTTTATATCGGTGTGTTTCCCTAATATTTCTCTGCAAATGTATAAAATTTCATATTTTCTTATGCTATAGATTTTGCAGTACGTGACACAGGAACTTGAGGAACATAAAATTTGTCAAACCGCAGCGGCGGTGGTGTCAGCTATTTTATTTTAATATAGAGAGATAACACGCATGCTTTTGCAATAAAATAGTAATTCTGCAAACAATTAAAATAAAAAAATTACTAAAGACTCTTTAATGATTATCTGAATTAACTTTATGTGGTGAGGTGGATTTTACACATACACTTAAATACATTACCGATACTCACCAAATAGTCCCACCAGGCTCAAGCGCGTTAAAGTATAGTGGGGTCCGATTGGACCTAAGTACATTGCGTTTGCTGAAACAATTAATCACTCCCTTTTTTGTGGCCACTTTTTGATTGTTTACCTATTTTGATTGTATACCTTTGAATGTAAACCTTTTAAAACATCCGTTGTCATGATTTTAAAATATTTTGCAGCAATATCAACGATCTGAACACCCTAATTCAATGCAAGTCATCAAGGCCGCCCGGTTTGTATATGGTGGAGTATTTCTTTGTTGTTATTGTTCTATACATATATATATCTATATTTTATTTCATTTACTTATTTTGTTATTTTTGATTACTGATTATTTTTTTTGTTATTTAAATTTACTTGCGAGCTAGCCCCCCCCCCCCTTTTTTTTGAAGTTGCAACTGGCCGACTGCCATTCACTACTCTTATGTATATCATTATATCTGTTTATATCTGTTTTGAATATATATTATCCGACCCTATAAATTTTTCAGCGATACCTTCAGCCATATATGATATCCAGATGGACGCTCTTCACCTGAGGACTCTGCCACCCCTAACTTTGAAAACAGGTCGTATTTTCTTTTATTTAGTTATTTGTTATCCTTTATTCTGTGATTTATTTATTTATTATTTTATTTATTGTTAATTCTACCCTGTATTTGAAAATTATATGTATTATTATTTTTTATGTAATTGAAAATTTTCTTTATTGTTGTCCGTTCATTTATTTACTATTTACTTGCATAAAAGGGACAGGAATCTATAACTTTAAATTTTTATTTTTTTTTTTTGCTGTACTGCTACTTGATGAACCGCTGATAATTTTCATAAAATGGGCTGGCGCTAAGACTTTTACGTTGTACTGCGTTGATACTTATTTATACGCTACTGATAACCGTTGATACTTTCATATTGTTTCTTTTTTTCTTTTTTTTTTTTGTTGCATAAAATTAATAATTTAAATATTTCAATCCGCTGGACTTGCCTTCCTCCAGACAATTTTGCCCGAAGTTTTATTTTATTTGCGATTTTGTTGAGTACCGTGCATTTGGCGAACTATTATACCCATCCTCACACTAATTCTTACATACTACAGAGTTTTCCTCAACACTACAGTTTACACAATATACAATACATAATATACAATACACAATACATACAATACTAATCATATACTTTTGCTGCCCTATGTTTTGCACATATTGTGGCACTGTGCTATTTGTAACACACTTGTGCTGTCTATTTACTTATTTATAACTTAATTTTAAAAGTTGCTCTATCAACATAAATTTTCTATTATTATAATTATATTTATTTTCTTTACATTAACACAAAATTATCTATTTGTAGACTACCTTTCAATTTATTTTTACATTTACTGTAGACTACCAAAATTATTTCAAAATGCTTTCCAATTTAATTTCAAAATTATTGTAGGATACTAAATATTTGATAATACTATCTAATTTACTTTTAAAATCATTATAGACTGCTACAAATATTGTAAAATACTTTTCAATTAATTTTAACTTTATTGTAGAATCGTTAAAACAATATTACAGAATACCTTCTAAAATAATTCTATAACTATTGTAGACTACTAAAAAAAAAAATTTTTTTTTGCAGAATATTTTCTTAATTAATTTTAATATTATTGTAGAATCTTACACATATTGTAAAACCCTTCCAATTTATTTTAACATTCACTGGCTCTACACCTTGTGCTGCATTTATTTGCATACACTTACTATTTATTTCTGCTCTTTAATATTTTAATTTTTTCCATTTACTTTAGCAGACTATTTTAATTGTTTTTACTTTTTCTATTATTTTATTTCACTTAACTAATCACTGAATTTGCTAGTCCAATTCTATACATAATGAATCACTTTAAGTTAATCCTTATTTTCTGTTGCTCTTAATTTGTAATTTGAAAATATTACAGTTATAGCCTTACGCTTTCCACAAACTGATTTAAATTTGCACACACATAATATATTTTTATACACAATATTTCCAAAGACGAAACACACTCTTTACCACAGTTATTCACATATTTTGTACATCCTATCTCTGTATATAATTTTATACAGCATTTATTTTACTTAACTTCTTTTTTTTTTTTTTTTTTGATTACTTGCGTTGATAATTTATTTAAGTACACCCCGTCTATCCTTTACACACTAACAGTATATATTTAAAAATCAACTTCAGTATCTTCAGTATTTTCAGTATTTGGCCCGCAATTTTGGCTAAGCCTCCCACACTACAGTTAATCTCTAGCAAAAGCCCGTGGTTCGTTTCCGAACGACACGGCACCAAGTACGCGTCCCCGTGGTTTATGTGGTGAGGTGGATTTTACACATACACTTAAATACATTACCGATACTCACCAAATAGTCCCACCAGGCTCAAGCGCGTTAAAGTATAGTGGGGTCCGATTGGACCTAAGTACATTGCGTTTGCTGAAACAATTAATCACTCCCTTTTTTGTGGCCACTTAACAATTTATTTACAAAACACATGAAATCTCAATTCAAACATTAAATACAAAATACACAATTACAAATGAGTTCCCAATTTACCCAAGCTTGACCTCAGGGGTGCACAGTTTATTTTGCATATTTATCTTATTTATCATCCAGACTTGTAATTAATTACATTTGTTAAGAAAACAATATATATATATTCAATTTTGCAAATCTCCCATTTAGCATAACTTTGCCATTACACTATTAGCTCACACAAATTAAGCTTAAACATTCATATACACATTTTAAATCAATATCTAATTCTCATACCTTCATTACATACGAACTCCACTGAGTGCTGTAGCTGACCTCTGCACCGTAATGGGTGGCACGCTTAATTGAAGTTTGGTTCATTTATTTGAATAGTTCATGGAAAACACTACCAATCTGAGAAAACACGGTTGCGTATCATCAGGTGACGAAAACTTTTGCCAAGTATTATTTTGGAAATGGGCACACTGTCCACTTTCCTTCTCCTCCTCTCACTTTGGCTTGGTCCCAGTGGATCTTGTGAGATCTACGTACAGGCCTTTGCCTAAAGAGTGGAGATCAGATACTTTATGTGTAGAGATTGGCTGCTGCTTAGGAGCTCTGGATTGATGCTCCGCAAATATTCCGTACACACAGTATTACAGTTACCACGGCTTAAATGCAGCTAATGGAGCAAAAGGTACTACACTGCGCCGTTTTGGAGGCAGAGCTGTTGCACTGCAACCACAAAAACAATGACGAGAAGCTCCACTTCGTAGGTGGTCTGCTGCTTAGGAGCCCGGGATAGGTACCCCTACAAGACTCAGTCCACGTACTTTCGTAGTGATGATTTGGCTAAAAATAGTCGAAACCGTTCTAAAATAGCTGTGACTAAGCCCTGTCACAGCTGCAAATAAACAGAAAGCTGTTTCTGGAGAAATATATATGCTACTCTAGAGTCTGTTACCCCTGGTTAGGTAACATGCGCCGGTTCAGTGAAACTTGTAGAAACTGCCGCACGACAAGTGCCGTCAAGGCCGCCTACGTCGTTGCAGGGATGCGTTCCTCGCACAGGTGCTCAAAGGAACCCAGGAGACCTTTCTCCATCAAACATCAGATTGCGTCTGAACTTTTTTTCAAATTTCTAAAACTTCCAGAATTTTAAAAGAAGGGGAGCGACAAAAACAGGGAGGAAGTCCCCCACTTCCCATTCGCTGTTTCCCAAAACGCAATAAAAAAAAGGCGGTCCAAAAATGCTTCACACCATTGGTTTTTGAAGCGACGCTTATTTTTATGCGCTCCACTCAAACACAAGAACCAGAGGGCTTCCAAAACCCGAGGTGGTCCAGAGAACCGGAGCCCGACGTGAGCCACACCTGACAGGGCTATAAATTTTCAGAGATTTGTAGCTCAACTTTGACATTTATTCTGCAATTAATTCTCCGAACATTTACAATCCATGTCAGTGAGCACACAACCCAACGGCGCCAAAAATCACAATTCCGTCTGTGCAAAGGCCTAGCTATAAACATAAATCACAAACATTGTATGCATTTCACTTACATTACATCTTCCCTTTTTCCCAGGGTTACGTATCAAAATATGTGATTATCATATCACACTTTACAGTAATGATAATTAGTCATTCTCTCTGGAAGAAATTTGGAGGATTATTCACAATGAAGTTCTTTAAGGAGCAGTTTGAAAACTAATTTAACACCACATTTATTTATAATAAACATTTTATTTACTCCAAAAAATGTTGACATTTTTCAGCATTACTAATTGGACTTCTTTCAAATTTATTTTGGTGTTATTATGATAAGTATACTATATATTACATTTTATCTACATCAGTTTTAACGGAAATATTAATATTCTCTTTCACCTTTTAAAATAATAGTATGACATTTCAAAGGAACATACTGTTTTAAAGAAAAATATGTCGGATTTATTTTACACGTTTAAAAATTATTTAAATTTTATATTGGTTATGCATGCAAATATATCATATAATTAATTTATGGAAATATCGCTTGTAAAAAAAGGATATTTTATATCTACATCACAATGAAACTCAATTACCAGTGCTACATATTTCATAAATTAGATTTAATTTTATGAAAAGCAATATACCTAATTTTATGATGATTGATTTCGTACCATTAAAAACATGTGTAAATAAAAACATTTTGAAACTATAATTCTATTAAAGGGGAAATTTCTTAATATTAAATCGCGTTTAGTCGTATATATCATATTAAATTGTCACACTAAAAATAATACACTGCAGTTCAGGTTTTATTTCATTGAGTTCGTGTATTTTAATTAATTTTATTCCACATTTATCTTAGCGTACATCGTATGTGTGTATTTGTATAGGGTGTCATAAAAAGAATGTTACTATTTCGTTTTTCAATATATTAATTAAACAATAAATAAATATATACGTAGATAAATATATGTATATACCACAAGAAACTCTAATGGCATTTTTCTGATTAGAGTTTTTTATGATTATAAATTGAATTATTTTGCTTGTGATGGATGTAACAATATTGCTTTTCAATTATTCTACATTAAATCATCTATAATTATTATTTTCATCTTGTTTATATATTGTACTAGCGCAGTAAGTAGATGTAGTATTAATACTACAGTTTTTTAATATATTTGCAATGTTAAACTTACTATTCATATGCTTGGTATATTATATTTAAAATCTTTGATCATTTATATATATATATATATGTACACTCATGTCCACAGTTAAGCCTAGTTGCTGTTTATGTAAAAATTTGAGGAAATCTACATCGGAATGTAAGGAAACGCGGTATGCGAGTGTAATAGGGTTATAGAAGAAGAAAACTTTGCAAAACAAGGGTAATAACGACTTTTATTATCCGAAGAAAAGGGTTGAAAAAAAAATGGTCCCAATACGAGCGTGTGCCCAATATCTCAGTGAAACAGAATGATTAAGACAATGTAATGCTTCAGTTTAATACGGTGTGTGGTAACCTCGGGTAGCCATGCATGTTGCGCAAAGATTTAACATACTTTCGATGTGGGTTCTTATAGTCTACTCTTATGTTCTTTTCAAGATATTGAACTCAATTAGTCGTCATTTCGTTGATTTAGCGACGATTTCATCAATTTGGTGAATTTTTATCAATTGGGTGACATCTTCGTCAATTTTGCGACATCTTCGTCAATTTGGCAACATTTGAAAAGTCAGCAAGTTGGAGATATTCCAACAAATTCTTCAGCAAAATATTGCCAAACTTTACAGACGTAAAAATAGATTATTCTTATAGAATATACTTATATTCTTTCCAAGATATTGAATTTTCGTCAATTAGTCGTATGTTTCATTGATTTAGTGTCATTATTATCAATTTGGGGATATTTTCGTTAATTTAGCAACATTTAAAAAATTTGCCAAGTTGGTGAAATTTCGCGAAGTTCGTCGCCGAAATTTCTCCAAGCGTTATGGACGGAGAAATAGTTATTCTTATAGGAGATAAATGACTATTAGCGTTCAAGTGCAAAAATATTTCCCAAAATATATTTTCTTATAAATGGGACGAGCTAAATCTACAAGAATGATGTCACCAAATTTATTGCATGATATTACATATGAAAAGTGAACATATTTCACAATAGTCAATATATATTTTTTATTTTATGTGATTTTTTGAAACATTTATTGCGAAATATCTCGATTATAATATATCGATATCAAATTTATTTGTGCAATATCTCGAGAACGGTTTATGCTAGGGTTCTAAAGTTTATATCAATCATTTTCTAAGGAAAAATTACATAATAAATGACTATTTGCGTAACTTTATTTAATGTTTTGATTTTTGGATGACTTTTTCAAAATTTCACTCCAAAATTTAGGGGGCTTCTGAACATTCGATTGCATTTAAAACAATAGGCTTCCAGTATTCACGGATTTTAATTTTTGTAGCAAATTTCGTTGGAATCGCTCCATTCGTTCATGAGATATCGTATCCACAGTCTCACTGACACACACACAGATATCACCTCAAAAACGTTTGATTCTTATTCAAATATGCTTGAAACGTGTGAGAGAAATTTGCATGTTTGTTTGTTTGTAACCCAAAGGTAGGTGGCGCTGTCGTGACGTCTCAGACAGATAAGAAGGAAAAGTGAGGCAGCAGCAATTGAGACAATTTGAAGCAATGGAATCTGGATGTAAAACCAGCATGTCATGTCCAAACATTTTATGATTGTGCCCGCCGTCGGAGAATAAAGTTTTATTTAGGCCTGTATGTGTCTATGATTGAATTTGTAAAGTTGTTTAATCGAACAGGTGAGGATCAAATTAAATCCACTGAACCAAATAGAACTTTTCGCCGATATAGTGATGCATCGGCCGGAAAAAAAAATCTAAAAGATGAACTACGGTGAGTTGTGACTCAGCGTAGTTCATCTTTTAGATACACGTAAAGTTAAACTGATGAATCGCAGAGGGGTAAGTACCTAAATTTTGCTTCTTAAAAAGTTGAGTTGAAGATTTGAAGGCTAAACGAAAACATGAGTGTAGAAGAAACTGTTAAGCGTAATAAAGCGAAACGATGCACAATTCGTAGTGCAATTACAAAGGTCATAAAGAAAATTGAGGATGACATAAAGAAAAGAAGATTCGAAGGAAGTAATTCAGGATTCCATAGCTGTTCTGGTAGAATATAAAGGTGCTCTAAAAAAATTGAATGAATTAATTAAAACGCAACCCAAAACAGAGGATTTGGAACAAGAATTAGAAGGTTCCTTAGAATACACTCAGTCAATTGCGCTGTGTAGATCGCGTGCCAGTAGATATTTGGGGAACTTAGATGAAAATCCGACGATAAATCAATTTAGTACAGAAACGATATCCGACATCAAAGTGAAGACAAACACAAAGTTACCACGTATTTCCCTAAACAAATTTTCAGGTAATATTTGTAAATTCCAAGAATTTTGACCTCAATATAAAGCCGCGATTCACGAAAGTGAAACACTTCAAGAAGTCGAGAAATTTAATTACCTAAAATTGTTACTTAGTGATTCGGCAGCAGCAGCCATAAGAGGTCTTCCTTTAACAGCTAAAAATTATAGGAAGGCAGTAAAAATTCTAGAAGATATATCTAAAAGAAAATATCGGTACAAATCAGAAGTCTTGAATCACTCGAAGTCAATTCCGACTCATATGGATGTTTATTGTTGCCCATATTATATAAATGCATTCCAAATAAATTGGTGTTACAATTTCATGGGCAAAGTAGGGAAAAAGAAACTAATGTAACCGAGTTACTAATCTATCTAAAGGGAGAAATAGAAGCGCGAGGAAAGGCTCAAAACGTAACATGTTACAAATTTGAAATTACAAATTCTTACGAAAGTAAAATGAAATTGGAACCCCGAAATATCTCAGTCCGATGAAAAATAAGACCCCATCTGCATTTTATTTAAATACTATAACAGAAATTAATTGTGCATTTTGCAATGAAAAACACAAATCCAAAAATTGTAACTTAAACTTAGAACAGCGAAGATACTCTTTACGTAAGCAAGAAAAATGTTTCAGATGTTATAAAACATTCCATCGTAAGAGCCAATGCAGATCAACGCAAATCAAATGTTTTAACTATTTGTCAAAATTGCATCAGAAGTCCCTCTGTGTGCAAGCATTCCAGACAAAACCTTCGGAGTCATAAGTCTCGTCGTTAATCTATGAACAAAATAATCAAACCAATATGGATCTGGAACTTCGTGAGTATATTTGCCGACTTTGCGGTGCAAATTAATTGTAAGAAATGAAATTGTTAAAGTCCGTATATTATTTAATACTGCCGCACAATGAAATTTTATAAAACGGGATCTATCCCGAAAAGTAGAATTGGAGGTCACTGAAAATAAATCAATCAAAATATATAAGTTTGCGGAAAGCCAAGATTCTCCCGTCAGCACTCAAAATCGAGTACGCATTTTATTGAAGGACATGAACTCAGATTATGTGTTTAGTTTGGAAGCATTAGAAACGGAAAACATTTGTCCAAATATAATAGGAGCACCTAGCGCTGAATTGTGTAATGAAATTAAATTATTGGGGTTTAATTTGTCAGACGTTTCTGATGGTTTGAAAGATGAAGGAAACAAAATAAATGTATTAGTAGGGAGTGATTATTATTGGTCAATCATGACGGGAAAAGTTAAACGTCTTTCACCAACCGACGGTTTGAATTAAACGAAGCTTGGGTGGATGATTCATGGTAGATATTCTAATGTAATTAATTCGAATAATTTATTGAGTTGTATGACAATGCATGTTTCTATTTGGGACGAAATTAATGAAGATAAAACTTCGATTGAACTTCAAAGATTTTGGGAACTTGAATCTTTAGGGATTAGAGGCGAACCTAAAGATACAGATATGAGAACATGCGACAAACAAATACTAAAACAATTTGAAAGAAATATTGAACTTAAGAATGATAGATATGAAGTTAAGTTACCTAGGAGATCCGATACAGTTGAACTTTCTAACAATTACGAGGTCGCAAAAAGAATAAAAGTTTGATTAAAAGATATCAGAATAATCCTATGTTGTTTAAAGACTACAAAATCGTCATTGACGAATATATGTCTTCTGGAACAGTAGAAAGGGCTAAACTGCAGAACATAAATTCAACTAATGGAAATTTGACATATTATTTGCCACATCACCCTGTAATTCGCGAGGATAAACAAACTACTAAGCTGCGTATTGTTTTTGATACTTCGGCGCATGCTCCTTCTCAATTATCTCTAAATGACGTGCTTCTTTCAGGTCCAAATCTAAACCCGGATTTGTTTGATTTAATTTTGCAGTTTCAAAGTAATAACATAGCAGTATTGGCAGATATAGAAAAGACATTTCTGCAAATAAGCCTTGCCGAAAGTGATAGAGATTTGACGCGATTTTTGTGGATTGATAGACTTCCACAATATCAGGATTCTACAGTGAAACTTATAATTATGAAAATGACACATGTACTATTTGGTGTGACTTCTAGTCCGTTTTTGTTAGGAGCCGTTATTAAACACCATGTAAAAAGGTTTGAAAATCAGTATCCCGAAACTTATTTTGTGGTTAATTCTTCAATGTATATAGACTATTTGGTAACAGGTGCATCTACAGTAGAAGAGACTTTGAAGTTATCAAAAGAGTCCACAGATATTTTCCAAAAGGCTAACATGTCCCTACGTAAATGGCAAAGTAATTCTCTTCTTGTAAAGGAACATTTAAAATCCTTGAACTTGGATGTACTTCCCGACATGTCACGTAATACAACTCCATTTAAATTTTTGGGTTTAATATGGGACACGGAGAAGGATGTTTTAAGATTAGATAATCATAATCTTTCCGAATTTTGTCAATTACCAGGAAAAAACTAAGAGAACTGTAATCAAAGCGACTGGGAGAATTTTTGACTCAGTTGGATTCTTATCTCCATTTACAGTCATTATAAAAATTATTTTTCAATCACTGTGGGAGCAGGGAATTAATTGGGATCAAAGATTGCCCGAAAATTTAGAGAAAAAATCTGATGTGGGCAACACATGACTTTCCTTATATAATGTAATGAATTTCTACTTTTACAGTAAAAAAATAGGTTTTTCTTATAGTAAATACTAATATTCTTTCTAAGATAATGAATTTTCGACAATTAGTCGTCATTTTCATTGATTTAGCGTCATTTTCATCCATTTGGCGAGATTTTCGTTAACTTGGCAACATTTCAAAAAGTCGCCAAGTTGGCGACATTCCGCCAAATTCGTCGCCAAAATCTCGCCAAGCGTTATGGACGAAGAAATAAGTTGTTCTTATAGCAGATAAATGACTATTGGCGTTCAAATACAAAAGTATTACTCAAAGTATATTTTTTCATGAATGGAACGAACTAGATCCCCGAGAATGATGTCACCCAATTTATCGCATGGTATTACATATGAAAGATGAACATGTTTCTCAATAGGAAATATTTTTTTATTATTTTATATTACTTTTTAATAATTTTTTTTAAAAATGTGCAATATCTCGAGAACGGCTCTTGTTAGCGTTCTAAAATTTATGTCAATTGTTTTCTAATAAAAAATTACATAAGAAATGTCTATTTGCGTAACTTTATTAGTGGTTTTGAGTTTTTGACGATTTTTTCAAAATTTTATTCGAAAATTTAGGGGGCTCTGAACATTCGATTACGTATAGAAACAAAAGGCTTCCAGTGTTTACGGATTGTGATTTTTGTACCAAATTTGGTTTGAATCGGTCCATTCGTTCGTCAGTTATCGTCTCCACAGACTCACTGCAACACACACACACACACACACACACACACACACACACACACACATACTTTCACACACACACACACACACACAGACATCACTTCAAAAATGTTTGATTCGTGATCAGGGATGCTTGAAACGTGCTCTCCCATCGAAAACTCGATTTCAAATTTTCGACCCCGTCACAATACTTTCCTTATACATTATGTATATAAGGAAAGTAAAAATGGGATAGTTGGTGCACAAAACTCCCACATCTTGGTAAAATAGAAGTTCCCAGATATTATTTCCGAGATTTTCAAGGCACCTATGACAGTGTAGAGGTGCACTGCTTCTGTGATTCAAGTGAACGAGCTTTTGGATCTGTCATTTTTCTCAGATTTGTTAAGGGCAACGATGTAAAAACAATCTTTGTCACTTCCAGAAACAGATTAGCACCCATAAAACGTTTGATATTACCGAGATTGGAATTAATGAGAGCTTTGATTGGAGCTAGACTTGTCAATCGAGTGATGTCAATTCTCAAACTTAACACGGGAAGACAATATTTATGGACCGATTCGAATAGTGTTCTGCACTGGATTAAAAGCTCTTCCAGCGCGTGGAAATCCTTCGTGGACAATAGAGTTTCTGAAATCCAAACTCATACCAATCCAAAGGACTGGAGACATTGTCCTGGTCGAGACAATCCGACAGATAGACTGACAAGAGAACTGTCACTTACTGAACTTGAAATTGATAAAATATGGTGGCAAGGCTCCCCGCGGTTAATCAAAGATGTTAGAGTCTGGCCAAAAACGGCAAAGAAAGCATATGACGAATTAATACAGGAGGAGGCAAAAGGAAAAATAATTTTTCAAAATTTCTGCGCATCAGGTCCTCAAAAATTACTTCTAAAGATGCAATGTTTTAGTTCATTACTGAAGGTAGTAAGAATAATAGCATGGCTAAAAAGATTTATTTTCAATGTAAAAAGCTCTATTAAACGTGAAGGAAACTTATCTGTTGAAGAATTGATAGTAGCTGAAGTATCACTGATAAAAGAAGTGCAGTTAAACATTATAAGGAAGAAGTTGAAGCTTTAAAAAGAAGTGATCATGTTAAGAAAAATTCGAAAATTTACAACTTATATCCATACTTAGATAACACTAAAATAAGAATTGGAGACTTAATCTAAGTGAATTTAGTCCGAAGGAAATAAATTCAATCATGTTACCCAGAAATGAAAGGTTTACAGAGTTGTTAGTTATGTAAGAGTACCGGAAATTGATGTATAGTGGAGTTTCGTTAACCCTTTCGCAAATTAGAAAATAATTTTGGATTCCGCAAGGGCGACAGTTCATTAAAAAGATTATTAGCAAATGTCTAATTCGTAGGAAGTATAATGCTCAACCATCGAATCAACTAACAGGTCAACTTCCAAAGGACAGAATTTCGAAATCGGCCCTTTTCAGCATAATCGGGTTGGAGTTCGCAGGACCGATTATTGTAAAAATAGACAAGAATAATACTTCAATATCATATATTGTGTTATTTACGTGTGCTACAACCAGAGCTATCCATTTAGAATTGTCATCAGACATGACAATTAATTCTTTTCTTTCAGCTTTTCGACGATTTCTGTCAAGACGTGGTAATTGTAAGGCCATTTGTTCTGACAATGCAAAAAGTTTTGAAGCTGCTGACTCGGAACTGCAATATTTTGGCAAAATCACAAGGGAACGAGAACTGCAGGATTTCATATCAAGCCAAGGTGTGTCATGGAAATTCATAGTAGAACGTGCCCCTTGGTGGGGAGGATTTTACGAACGACTTGCAAAATGTGTCAAGGATCCGTTACGAAAGATTTTAAGACGAGATCTGCTCACATTTGAGGAACTGGCAACAATATTAACTAAGATTGAAGCTGTTGTCAACATGCAATCTCTAAAGTACACCGCAAGTGAAGTTGGAGAACCAGAGCCACTTGCACCCGCGCATTTCCTTCAACTTGGTAGGAAAGACTTTAGTTATCCGCTACACTTTGCAGAACTGGAAAATAAACTTTCCACTAAAGAAACTTTGATAAAAAGAAAACGGTACCAAACCAAACTGTTAAAACAATTATGGACTAAGTCGAAAGAACAGTACTTGTTTAATTTGAACTCTGCTCATCATTTTAAATGTCCTGAAAAACATCGAAATCTCCAAATTGGGGACATTGAGTTAGTAGACAAAACTTGTAAATCCAAACTGCTATGGAACATGGGAATAGTTAAGGAAGTAATTTATAGCAGAGATCTCGTACGTGCTTGTGTGGTGAAAACCTCAAAAGGACTGTTCAGTAAACCTGTGCAACTATTGTATCCTTTTGAATTACATATTAATTAAATGTTTAAAAATGTATAAATAGTATAAATTATATTAATGAAGTTAACCTTTCATGCACTTAATCTTTCTTATGTTAATTGAATTTATGTGAATTGATGTGTGTTTTACAAAGATTGTAAAAATAACTATTAGTGAAATTTTTGTGTACTCTCAGAAGGAGTACTGGTGGGGAGTGTGAGAGAAATTTGCATATTTGTTTGTAACCCAAAGGCAGGTGGCGCTGTCGTTACGTCTCAGACAGATAATAAGGAGAAGTGAGGCTGCAACAATTGAGATAATTTGAAACAATGGAATTTGGATGTAAAACCAGCATATAACCAGCCGTCCAAACATTTTATTTAATGTGCCTGCCGTCGGAGAATAAAGTTCTATTTAGGCCTATCTGTGTCTATAATTGAATGTTTAAAGTTGTGTAATCGAACAGGTGAGGATCAAATTAAATCAACTGAAAAAAATAGAGCTTTTCGCCTATAACGTGCTCTCCCGTCGAAAAATTGAATTCAAATTTTCGACCCCCATCACAATACTTTCCTTATACAATATAGTATGTATACAAGTAAAGTAATAATAAATTGAAATTAAATATGGTGAGTTAATGCATAATGTAATCTTGCCCCATTTTAAACATATCAACTTACCCCTAACGACATCGGTCCATTTTTACAACAGTATGCAGATAACGAGTAAATAAATACAATAAATGACAAAAAATATTTTACCCAATACATATTTTATCCGAAAAAATGCAAAAAATTTCATTCGCATTATTCAGGAGACATCAAAGAACAACACAAAAATGTATTTCATATTGTTAAACATAGTTTTTGGAGACATGTGTTATTTAGTTTAAGCTATATCGCATAACACAAGTACATATTGACGGTATGGAGTAAAAATACAAAATTAGAAATACACTTCATTGCACAATTTTCACTGCTTCAACTTACCGGTATATTAACTTGCTTCATTCTTCCCCATTGATTGTTTCACAATTAGCGAACATTAGTTTTATTTTAACATTCAATGTAAATACTTATCCATAAATATTTTTTATAGATGAACTTATGCGCAGTGTATGCCTAAGTATTTTGAATTTTGAATATAATCAGAAATTTTTTATGTTGTTGTCAAACTTCAGTAGAACAGCACATTCTTATTGCAGGGCCAACGGCCGTACCGTGCTGAAAACAACGGTTCTCGTTAGATCACCGAACTCAGGCAGCATCGGGAGCGGTTAGTACTTGGGTGGGTGACCACCTGGGAACAGCGCGTGCTATTGGCACATTTCGGGCGCGGTAGCCCGGTGATTTGCGCGCTGGATTTGCACGCTGCCACAACTGCCGCCTTGTTCATGAAGAGTACGATCACGTTAAACAGGTGGATCCGTAAGTCCTTCCGAGAGGTTGGTGGTAGGGGAAGGAGGGTACGTCCCCTGTGGATGCCTCCCCCACTGAGTTCCGGTCTAAACTGGGTGGCACTTCCCGTCCGTCCAAACAGTTACCTTACACCTTGGTCGGACCTAGGTGTAAGGTAACAGTTACCAACACCTAACAGTTACCTAGGTCGGACGGTCTGGGTCTCAACAACAACATTCTTATTGCAAAAAATAATATTACTCAAACGTTAGGGTTACCACCAATTTTTCTAGTTAATTACCGTAATCTTATTATTTCTAGAATCCTATTAAGGTACCCCCATGAATTATATGCATGCAGTAGTTTTCGCTACCGTTGCAGGTATCAGTTACCAGGGTCCAATTTTGCATTTTAGCCCTCTCTTCAATACGAAATAGCTGATACCTGTAAAGACTGATTCCGTACTACTGGAAAGAAAAGTGTTCCAAAATATACTGAAAATCTAAATTATTCTAAGACTTTTGACAACCTAAATACGCATTAAATAACTTAATAGTCTAAAAGTCTTCCATCTGACCATAGACATTATTCACGAATATGAAAATATATTAAAATAGCATGGACATTTTAAAATAGAATACAAAAATTCAAAAGACTAACGTTTATTTAAATCAGTTTCACTATTAAATAAACAAATTTAAATAGTTTGCATCTCATACCGATAGATTTCAACCCATTAAATCAACAGCGAAGTACAAAGTATAGTGACGCACAAAGAGATAAAAACCATAAAGTTAACAACGTTTAATAAAAATTAAGGTATATTAGAATCATAGAACAATTTCTCAATATATAATTCAAAATAAAAAGAAACATTATTTGGCGGAAAATGAATTTAGAACATTAGAATTTTAAGTTAAATACATTATAAAATTAAAAAAATATATAAACGAAAATAAATTTAACTGAAATAACCCATATTCAAAAGGTTTAAAATGTTCGAGAAGTCTTACCCCTTAGCAAAATAAAACGTCAAACCTTTGAAAATTCACTATTATAACTGATGAACACAATAAACATGGAAAATAATCGTAATTAAAATTATATCACTAAAGCTGAAATTCGTCAAAAAGCAAACTGGATGCATGAACAAAATTCCAGGAGATGAACACAGGGCGTAAAAGCACAAGTTCCGTTGACAGACGAGGAAAGCAACCCACTTCGGATCACAACACTCTATTTGAAGTGTGGTGTTCGCTTGTTAGCATATATCCCAACCAAGCTGAAATAAGGATCGTGGATAAAACAGAGTTTTAGAATAAATCCTTTGACACAAAATCAGTTAATTCGATATTCAAACGACGTCATAAAAATAAACATTGGATTGTCCAGTCATTTAACACGGAAAACGATGCCACAATGAAAACAAAACATAAATAGTTGAAGAGCAAATCGTAGACAAAACATTCCTTCCATCACGTTATGTATCAAACTAAAAAGTAAATAAATGCTTTTTGTTAAGCATGTGAAATAAAACATCAAACGAAATAAAACTATGGCGAAGTAAAACATCAAACCAAAAAAGAAAAATAGGTGCAGCTATTTCAGAAGTCCATTTTAATTAAGAAATGATGAAATAGATCTTCTTTCGATTGGAACACGCACAAGTAAGTCAAATGCAACTATGTTTACATATATGTTTCTCTCTAGCAATTCACATTTTTTAGCTATAATCAGGAAAAAAAAGCTTCAGCATAATATTTATACTCCAAAGTAGGCCTTGTCATATATTGTATATGTGATGACAAAAATTAGATATGGTTTACTTTATGAAGATGATGGGCACTATTGTGTAAAATGGGGCATGCCACCTGAAGAAATAATCGTGGTGCCGAACCGGCACTAGAATGAGGCAGCTTTACTGCCCAGAGTTATGGCAGTATACATTTCAACCAAAGTAGTCATTTGGCAAGATGCCCAAGGTAATACTGCCACAGGCTACGGCAATGTTTTCCCGAACCAACTAGAATGAGGTAGAGCCAAACTTTCTATGAAGCATCGGGTCGGAGCTATGAGAATCCAGTTTTATTTTAGACTCTGAAAATGATACTTTCTGATGAAACCCTGAACAGAAAGTCATTTTGGAGCTATCACCTAGGTTCCAGATTAAGCTTCCTGGGAGAAATTGCCTAAAAGGTCAATAAGGATATAGATCCAGTGTCGATGAGTCAGTCTATGATGACGGTGTAAGACTGTGTTCCTCAGAGCAAAATACCTGAAGTCAAAAAGGGGTATATACCTTGAACAATTCATATTATCGTGAGATAATAATTTATAATTAAAATAACAAAATATACAATGTAATGACATTACATATCCCCTTAAATTTAATAAAATGTCACTATTTAAAAATGATAAAGTGCTTATAATAATGAAAGCGATAGTACCCTATGTTGCAAAAAAATATATACACCCATGAAAACTTGAGCTACGGCGGTAAAACTGGGCATGCGAATGTCGTTTTAAGAGTTATGCAAATAATCAAACTGTCAACGACAATGATGTTATAGGTCACATGCAACGCGCATGAGAACCGATAGCCTCTAGTCGTTTTGGAAGCCAATCTGACAGCTGGCTTGTATGTCAACGATATTCTGCAGCCGATTATACTACGTATGCTATCAAGCAGCTTAGGTTCCCTTTACCAACGAGACAACGCTCGACCACATAGTGTACGACTTTCTCAGCAATGTCTTCGAGGATTCAATACCCCATGGTTATCCAAGTCCCCAGGCCTATCACCAATAGAACATGTCTGGAACATGCTGGTGCCGTTATTTTAGCCTTCTCTGAATAACTGAATTCAACGACCAGTTGCAACATTTGTGACAGAATCTTCCGCAGAGGGACATAAGCAGCAAATATCGGCATGTTTAACAGCCAGGGGAGGTTTTACAGCTTACTAAAATGTCATCCTGTTGTCACCATATCTAAATAAAACGTTTATTTTTTTCCAAATTCTAATCATTTGCATATCTCTTCAAACGATACATACATGCCAAGTTTTGCGGCTGTAGCTCAATTTCTTATGGGTGCATATATTTTTTGCAACAGAGCGTATTTTAATAAACTGTTTAACTTTAATCATGCTTTGTCAATAAACTTCTCTACTAATAAAATTTGCCATTCTTATTTACCAAAACAACGAACTCGACTCCGTTGAGTTTCATAGGAGAAGTCAATATACAATTACGACAAAACTTAAACACCAAGATATACAATCACTTTCAAACACCAAAACATTACTTTTACATTACTTTTTAATACCAGTGTGGTGCGCTAAATAAAAAGATACTTAAAAGTACTATTATTATTAATTATAATAATATCGTTAAATTAAACTTCATATACATGGCCGTAAATTGCTCGTATAGTGGAACTCATTATTATTGTAGTACATTGCTTTGTTGTGCCGCTATATAAAACCCTCCAATTATTTATCTTTGCTTGAGTTCTCTAAAGGAATATTATTAGAATAATATTAAATCGATTACTCCACATAAACTTTAACATTAAAATATTTATTAACAACATAAACACTTATTTATTCATTACACAATTAATTATTAGTTTTGGCGGGGGAACATGTGAGACCACCTAACTGACCTAATATATTTGTTTTGACCTAGATATCTTTTCGAGGAACACATACCTTCAAGTCTGTCTTGTACTTTGTCACCACCAGGTACTTCCCCGATCATATTACCGGAATAGACTCGAAGTACTTATTCACTGACCCGTAATATCGACGATCACTTTGTACTCATGGCGTGCACACCCGCACATCAACAAGTCATCATGTCGCACAAGTATCTCTCTAGTCTCTGCACAAGTCATTAAGTCATAATTGTAATGTCGAACTCGAACTGTTATTCCACAAGACGTTAGTTTTTCATAGTCTGGAAGTTATCTGTCTAGGTCTACTCCAGTGTCCTTCTTCGGTCACAGGCTGTGGCTCCCTTTTTCTCTCGGGGGTGTCACTCCCCCTTTGCTTTCATTTGCAGCATTCAGTGTGACGCAACGAGCACTTTCTTCATTGGTTAAACATTGAACCATTGTCGCTACTTGGCATCCTCGTAAGGGCCCGCTCAGCCCCCTCTGTCTTGACTCTCCTAAATTTCTGATTTGCTGTAAACCTCGGCGCCATCCAGACTACAAGTATTGTTCGATGTTTCGGACACAATAAATAACTGGAATAAACTTGTCTCACCAAAACACATGTGAGATCTATTTTTGGTTTCACAACCACAATGAATAATCTTTCGACAAAATACTAAAATACCATGAAAAATAAAATTTAATAATACCGTCAGCCTGTCAAAATATCCTAAACAACTTTAATCTTTAAGACGAAAACAATTAACAAAAACGGACGAAAATTGAAATAGTACATGAAATAGAATGATATGGAGTAATTGTGAAGTTTATTAAAGTTCATTAATTCTACAATGCAAGGAATTAGAATTTAATAACAAATATTAATACATTAATAAAGTCTTAACCGAAAATAACAAACTTAATTTTCAATAAAGGGAAATATAAAGGGGAATAAAAGAAGTTACAATTTATCTAATTTAAATAAATCTAAATATCTAAAATTCAAAAAAACGCCTCCTTTAAGTGGGTTTTGTGAATATAAGTATTATTACATTTCAACGGATATGAATATCAAAAGTGATGAAAAAACTATTGAGTCTGTTGAGACATCATTCTCTAATCACATATCATTTTAAATATATAAACACCCTATAAGGACTGTGAAAGTCCTCTTTTGGCAACAGCCATTTCTGTTTCAGCTTTATTGTTTGACAGCAAGAGTTATCTTTTCTGAAACATAGGGTAAATGGCAAAATTTTCTGTCGATATAAAATGAATGAAGTGCTTAGTAATAAT
Organism: Amaurobius ferox; assembly: GCA_951213105.1. NCBI lineage: Eukaryota > Metazoa > Arthropoda > Arachnida > Araneae > Amaurobiidae > Amaurobius > Amaurobius ferox. The sequence continues at coordinate 72,472,814 of OX578136.1, forward strand.
TTCGATCTGCCAATTAGGAAAGCTAAATAATATATATCGTTTTTTCATTTTGCAGTAAATGTCACTTAATATGACAGACGGAAATGATCGTTTTCAAAATTATAAAAGAAACCCAAGATGAACTTAATTACTGATATTATGCGACAGGATTCTCGTATTATTATTATTATTATTATAGATAGTTAAGTGTCAGAAATTTGTTTTTCGTTACAGTTATTTTATTCGAATACTCATTTAAGTAAATAGTTTATATAGTGTCCATGGAATTTGACGAAATAATCTATATATAACTTACTGATTAACGACAAAAAGTTTGCCATACTATTGTTCTTACTAAAAAATTTTCTTGAAATATATGTTTCTCTATAGCTGCATGTTAGAAAATGGCATAGATTCAGCATTAAATTCTAAAGGAGATAGGGTGATTCCCTATGGATTTCCACATCCGATTCTTCTCGCGTTACAGGATCAAAATTCTTCTTCTGACTTGAAAAATATCTTAGTATTGGCAATAGATATAGCTTAGATGATAACTGATACGAAACTTGGTGTACCCCTCTACCTCCTTTAACACCAAATTCTGAAGGGGATGGGAGAGCTCACAAAGTATTTACACTTCCATTTTTTTAGTTCCGCTTTAAACATTTTATTGAAATATATATTTCAAAAGATTGGATATAGATAGAGTTTTAGATGATAACTGACATGAATTTAGTTTTCTGAAGGAGATTGGGGGTTTTCACTAAGGATTTTCAATACGGGTTTTTTCAGTTCCTTCCAAAAAAATTTCCTTGAAACATCTATTTCTTACGATTTCTATAGATGAGACTTAGATAACGACTGGCACCGATTCAATATCAAATTCTAGCGTTGATAGATTGCTTTACATAGAGATTTTTATCTTTCAATTCAAATTATGTTCAAAAATTTGTATGACTGTGGAATACTTATGCAACAAAAAGAATTAAAAGCCTTAATAGCTTAGTCAGAAAGGAAGTGTACACGTTAGCTTATGAAGGCCTTTTTATAATTTAATTCTTTCTCTTTAATAGATCAAATAATTATTTGGCTAGTTGTAATCTCCATATCGTGCATTCTTTTATTATATATATATATATATATATATATATATATATATATATATATATATATATATATATATATATATATATATATATATATATATATATATATATATATATAAATATATATATATATATAAATATATATATATATATATATATATATATTTATATATATATATATATATATATATATATATTTATATATATATATAAATATATATATATATATATATATATATATATATATATATATATAAATATATATATATATATATATATATATATATATATATATATATATATATATATATATATATATATATATATATATATATATATATATATATATATATATATATATATATATATATATATATAAATATATATATATATATATATATATATATATATATTTATATATATATATATTTATATATATATAAATATATATATATATATATAAATATATATATATATATATATATATATATTTATATATATATATATAGATATATAGATATATATATTCAGAATATAGATATATATATATATATAGATATATATATTCAGAAATATTATTATCGGATACTTCAGAAGAAACATAAACTTTTAAAAAAGACTGCATTTATGAATGTAATAAAATAATAAATGATGCATTGAAAAGAAATTACCCTAGATATTTTTACAACATTACTACTATTCCTTTTTCAAAGAAAGAAATTGTGCTTTGTTTGAATCTAAATGAGCATTTTTAAACATATATATATTCATATCTGCGATCCTATCATTATGAAGTCTTTTCGCGCATGTGCGACTTTCCCTTATAAAATGTTGTGTTTTCATGTTGGATTGTAGGGTGTATCTCTTCCTTGCTTGGTTCCATCTTTGTTTTTGTGTCCGTTCGGGTGCTTCTGTCTTTGCACATGTGGGAGATTGACCATTGAGTTACATTGGTGCCGTGAGCGTTGCCCGGGTCGTAAAAGCTGCTTTAAGCGGGAAAGGGGTGTCGCAATCCACCCCTGCCATTCTATGCAAATCATATGGTCACTCCTGATCTCGCTTATTTTTTCTTTTTGTTTATATCCTTATATGCCACTCTGGATGCAGAGCTGCTAAGAGCCACATCCTCTGTAAGGTTTCTATTCTCTCCTTTACTTAAATAGGAGTTCCTTTCGTGATATACTTATTTTTATGTGTATTTATCGATATGTCTACATCCAGCTGCATTGCGCGGACATAGTGCATATTTTACCACATCCAATTCAGCTTTCTACGTAAGGTCCACTTCTCGGACCACACTGGCGAAGTGTAGGTCTTCCGTGTGTCGTGGGATGGGAGTTATCCGGTGGATATTGGAGCGGTGGAATCAGGACGGTAAGAGTTATTTTACGAATGTTTTGATATTAGTTTTGTACCTTGTGAGACAATGTATGGTGGTATATTATAGTGTGGTATGCATTTGTGTAATCTCTGTACTTAAGTCTTTTAATTTTTTAATTAAGTGTTTTTAAGTATTTTTATCACTTTTATTGAATCTGGTATTATTTCAATACCTATTTTGAACGAATTCTATGAATGAATTAAAATAACTACAAAAAAAGTATAAAATAGTGCTTAAATTTGTCATACAGCATAAAATAGGCAAGAGTGAAGATAGTATACCTGAACGTTATATGAGGCTTTTACTGTATTTGAAGGTGCACATGAAAAAACATTTCGTTTGTTTTTACTATAAAGTTTCTACTCCTCAACATGAGTTAAAAATCTGTTGATATATAATATGTATGAAGACTATATATAAATTTAGCGACTGGCAAATTTATTCCACGTTGAATATATGCCCGGTGACACATTATCAGGGTATATGTGTTATCGAAATACAGTTACCCTAATCTTTATATTGAAGCAAGTGATGAGCAGTGTTTATAAACCTTATACAATTGTCCTTGATAAAGCTGTGACAAACATAAAAAATGTAAATTCTTTCGTAAAGTATAACACGATGTATAACAGATCATCTTTCTTTAACGACTTTTATCAACACTACCACCATATGAAGAACTTCAAATTCAAGAAATGCAATTCTAAGCGTTGTAAGCTTTGTCCCGTAGCCAATCCACACCAAATTTCTACAAAAAAGGACAATATAAAAATCTTTTGCAAGACTTTTAATGTGATATATTGCATATCATGCCTTGCATGTCAGGCGAAATATATAGGACAGACGCAGAATTCCCTAAATATCCGTATAAATCTGCACCGAAGTCAAGTGGGCAAAATCCAACAGCTATCCACCAATAATAACTTAGAAGTACGACATTTTCAAGTACACCCCTTCAGAGATATTATGATAACTATTATTGATATAGTATCAGACCTTTCTGAGCGCTTGTAGAGGGAAAACACCCATATAAAGCAATACAATTCTGTATATCCATATGGTCTGAATACTTTATTATTCAAGGAAAATTGCAATAAAGAAAGATGCAGGAATAGTCAAACATACCCTCTCTTAGAAAATTCAATACCTAAGAAAACTTATAGAAACCAAAGAGGAAACAAAAAGCAACATTTTAATTATATCAAAACAGAAGAAAAAATCTCAGACTCCATAAAAACAGAAATAACGGTGAAATTCGGATGGATCAAGAATATAGCCAACAGTATCAAAATTAAATACTTACAACGTATATGGAATTTTATTATAAATTTCAATTTAAGTGAAAATAACTGCAATACAGAAGATACAAACACTTAATATAGATATCATGCTGGATTTAATTAAACTCAGAGCCGCAAAATATAACGTAGCACTTGAACCAAAATATCAAATTAACAAATCAAAAGAATTTTTTATCACAACATTTAAGAATAAAATGTTCGAAAGTATTCCATTCAACCATATATTACATAATATAGAAGAACGTCTTCCTTTGCCTAATCTAAATATCAAGATATCCAATCGCTTTGTAAGAACCAACGGAAGAAGATTATTCAACTACAATAAATTATGTAAAACTGTGTCTTCATTTAATATTGAATCCTGTCAATGTAATAAAAATATACATTGTGATCCCTACCACAAGCATATAATTACTGGAATCTTAGATTTTATAAAAGATAATAAACTCAAAAACTTATTACAACTCGGTACTAAGTACCGAATACAAGAATTTAATAATATTTATAATGAATTCAATTACGATCTTGAAACCTTCATATACAAGATGGCAGTCAAACACAGTTTACCTGTACAGACTTTTAACGCATGGAAATATGCCTTTTACAGTGCTTTTTGCCAATACTACCCGAGAAGAAACAAGGATTCTGGGAGTTCTCGATTTCCGCCTTCAATCAAGCAATTTAATGAAGAATTCGTATTGATATACACCGACAAAATCATATCGAATTTTGCATTCACGTGTAAAAAATTCTATGTCGATACTTTAACCCAATGCTATAAGGATAGTGCCATGTATACCTTAATTCCTAGCAACCAATCAATCATCATTAATAGAATAAAAGCACTATATAAAGGAATTGGTATGGATATTAAATCAGTAAAATTTCCATACTTGATCCTCATTCCCAAGTTACACAAAAAACCAGTCAAGTTCCGAACTGTAATAGTGGGATGCGGATCGTACCTGGAAAAAGCAAATAAAAAACTTCTGAAATTACTCCAATGCGTTATGACTGATATTAAGAGGCAAAACTCCATAATGTTAAAAAACGGCCAGGAATTGATAGACCAACTGAAATTTTGCCATAAAGATTTGAACTTCAGAAGCTACGATTTCCGGGATCTGTTTAATAACATCGATTTAACAAACCTACAAATGATCTTGAAAGAATTACATGAGGAATACAATTTAAAACCATATATAACTCTTAGAAGATATTTGGATTTAAATGAGTTGGTTTTGAATGAAAACATACTATATGACGGTATGCATTACTACAAACAAGTCAAGGGCATACCCATGGGTGGTGCATGCTCATCAATATTGGCGGATATTTATCTATCCAAATATGAAAAAGGAACCCATATATTATCGGAAATACCTTATTTCCGTTATGTTGACGATGTGATATTAGGGGGTTATGCAAACACCCCTGACATAGATTTTGCATTCTACCCAAAGGAATTAGAATTAATTGAAAACCCGATCAATGAGGATGGATCGACAGACTTCCTGGATTTATCAATAAGAAAACACCAACAGTATGGAATTTATACAACCATACACGATAAGAGAAATTCATACAATATCAAAATTAAAAATATTATTGATTGGAATTCAAACTTCACTAAAAATATATTCAGAAATATTATTATCGGATACTTCAGAAGAAACAGAAACTACAGTACTTTTAAAAAACACTGCATTTATGAATGTAATAAAATAATAAATGATGCATTGAAAAGAAATTACCCTAGATATTTTTTACAACATTATTACTATTCCATTTTCAAAGAAAGAAATTGTTCTTTGTTTGAATCGAAATGAGCATTTTTAAACATATATATATTCATATCTGCGATCCTATCATCATGAAGTCTTTTCGCGCATGTGCGACTTTCCCTTATAAAATGTTGTGTTTTCATGTTGGATTGTAGGGTGTATCTCTTCCTTGCTTGGTTCCATGTTTGTTTTAGTGTCCGTTCGGGTGCTTCTGTCTTTGCACATGTGGGAGATTGACCATTGAGTTACATTGGTGCCGTGAGCGTTGCCCGGGTCGTAAAAGCTGCTTTAAGCGGGAAAGGGGTGTCGCAATCCACCCCTGCCATTCTATGCAAATCATATGGTCACTCCTGATCTCGCTTATTTTTTCTTCTTGTTCATATCCTTATATATATATATATATATATATATATATATATATATATATATATATATATATATATATATATATATATATATATATATATATATATATATATATATATATATATATATATATATATATATATATATATATATTTGAAATGTAATAATAAGAATTATGTAAAAAAAAAAATAATAATAATAAAATAAAAATACAATTCAAGTAATATTAACATCACCATAGAAGCAAATTCACGGCCATAATGCCGATAAGAGAAAAGAACAGAACCTTCCCAAATTCGATGATTAATTAGAATAAAATTCATCTTCAGATCTGAGTATTTAATTCTAATTAACCCAAACAAATGCCTGTTTCAGATTAAGCAATAGTACATTACTATAAATGCTTAAACTCAGACTACAGGCATCAAAAAATGAAAAAATGAAAAAAGGATACATTAAGAAATTTGTATTACCATGCGGCATGAACCCTTCTTCTCCTACCACGTGTATACACGATCAACATCAACAGCTTAATCTAGAAACACCGGAATGAACAAGTCGAAATTCTACCAGGGAGGCAGTACGAACGTTCACGGAAATACTCCCAAACCCGTCCAGTGAGTCTAAGCTGGAGACTGGACAAGCAATTCAGAATACAACATTCCAAACATGCAGAACTGAATATGAATATGAATCAAAGATGAAAATTCCTACTAAACAAGTAATTCATAGGAAAACTGGATAATCGAGAATGCCACTATACACCATTATAAGGGCGCTCAAAACGTAGTTTCAATACTGACAAAAGTTACATTTTTTTGCGAAAATAAAATTCAAAACATTAATGTTAATGCATCTTATATATATATATATATATATTTATATATATATATATATATATATATATATATATATATATATATATATATATATATATATATATATATATATATATATATATATATTTATATATATATATATATATATATATATATATATATATATATATATATATATATATATATTTATATATTTATATATATATATATATATATATATTTATATATTTATATATATATATATATATATATTTATATATTTATATATATATATATATTTATATATATATATATTTATATATTTATATATATATATATATATATTTATATATATATATTTATATATATATATTAATATATATATATATTTATATATTTATATATATATATATATTTATATATATATATATATATATATTTATATATTTATATATATATATATATATATTAAGGATTTTAATCTACTTGTATTATAAATAAATCTGGCACTAAATTATATATATATATATATATTGAATAAAATTGCTCTACATAGAGATTCATCTGTAATACTTAACTCCGCAAAGTCGGGTATTTTTGCTTGAAATCTTTAACTAAAGGTAGAGTCTTTATAAAGCGCAAATAATTAAATCAAGATCCCTAAATCTTTCTTTTTCTATGTTAAATTACGGAAATGGGTTCTAAGCATAATCTTGTATTTAAAACACCACTCCAAACGAGCGGTTCGACGAAAATTAATGAATCCTGGAAAATGCCACACAATCAAAAATAAACTGCTTAATTGGCTGGAGTGTTGCGTTTCCTTTGATGGAAAGATTTGGTTTAATCCTCAAATGCTCTCAAACGGCCGAGAAATACTGTAATGACGCTAAGCGAAATAGTTCTCACGGCCACATTAATTGCAAAGTTTAATTATATGCTAGAAAGTTTATGCTTAAAAGAAAATAAATTTTTCGCAAATCATAAGTTGTTTCTTGAAGTATTATATGTTTATCTTTATACCAATTTAGTAGAGTTATCAGGTATAGCAATCTTTCATTCACTGTATAATGTTAGCATGAAGTTCAGTATATATGTTTTATGGCGAAATTATAATTATTAAAAATAAAATAAAATGTAATACCCTCTTTAAATCGTGTTTTATATCTACGAATGTGTTAAAAAAGGAGCTCTAAAGAAGTTTTACAATTATTTTGTAAACAATTTATTGTATCAAAATCTTTGTAATTGGAGGGTAGTTCGTTTGTCATTGACTCTGGATGCTAAATGTTTGCTACCCTGTTTGCAAAATATTTAATATATCTACAATTCTATAAACTATATAGGCCGTAACGAAGCCCGAATTTTTATTTTGCATTATGTGTTTTGTATTATTGTATGATAAAGTTTGTCCCTTTTAAACTCTACGGCGAATTTCACAGATAGACGTAAAGTCATAATTCAATATCACATTATTGCTACAGATATGAAACCAAAGGCCTATTCATAATTAAAATTATAACCGTAAAAATCAATTCCATTGGATAAACTGTTAGTTTTTAGACTTTCCGGGAATTTCACAGACGGCCGCCCAATAATAAATTGTATTAAGTTATTACTACTTTTATTAATAGAAATTCACTTCATTTTGTAATGCACAATCTTACAATACTTCTTGCTTTCTGTTTCAGGTTCTATAACTGACAACTTGTTAAAATGAGAAAAGAACCATTCAATTTAATATCTTTTGAAACTACACTTAATACGTGGTAAATTTCTGAAAATTGCATAGTTTTCAGGATAATTACTACTTCTACTGATAGATATTCACTTCCGTTTCTTATGCATAACTTTTTAATACTTATTTCTTCTGTTTCAGGTTCAAGATCTGGTAAAGTGTAAAAATGTCTAAAGAACTATTCAATTTAGCATATTACTTGCATGCTCTTATTACAAGCAATAGGGATTTCTTAAAATTGTACAGTGTGCTGTTTTCAGGTTGATTGCTACTTCTATTAACACAATTTCACTCTAGTTTCTTTTGAACAACCTTAAAATATCTTCTTTCCGCTGTTTCAGAACAAAATATGAAAATGACTAAAGAATCAGTCTGTGTAGTTTCTCCTGAATATATCCTTAATGCGTGTACATTTTAGTTAAATTTTTTACAGTCCTGCCGTGAAAAAGTTTCCAGTTTTCATTTTAGTTTCTTATGCACAATCTTATAATACGTCTTACTTCTGTTTCAGGTTCTAAATATGAAAAGGGATTGGAATGGCAAAAGAACCACTTAAATAGTTCTGGGAAATGCACTTGATACATGTACAGTGAAACAAATTTATTTAAATCGCGGTGTGATAAAATTTCAGAATGATTAACATTTGTATTCACAGAATTTCACTTCAGTTTCTTATTTTCAACTTTGGGATCATTTATTTTCTTCTGTTTAAGACTCTAGATCTGGCAAAGTGTAAAAAGGTCTAAGGTCTAAAGAACCATCCATCTTTAACATTTTCTGAGCATACTCTTGATACTTCCACAGTGGAGGCAAACTGGGATTAACTTTCCTAATTTTAAACTGATGAAATTATACAAAAAAAATAAGAAATAAGTCATGAGATTTAAGCAAGCACAAATCGTAGCCTTCTAATAACTTTGAATTCTTGTAATTTGAATGAATAGAATAAAATTACTAGAATTGCAAAGAAAATTGTAATAACATTTCTTGTCAAAATTTAATCTTCTTTATTTTGATACAGTGAGATAAGATACAGTGAAAATTACAAAATATAATTGCCGGTAATGCTTTCTCTGAGGACTGGCGGCAAATCTTCTTCTACGCATCAGGAAGGAAAGTATATTATTTTATTCGTCTCAAAAAAAAATTCGGATCACATCAAAGTCTATATATATAAAAGAATAAGTGATTTGTACATACAATTGAACTAAGTAACTGCATAGTTAGGTAATTACGAATTACGACTTATAATATGTTCTTTCGTTTTATGCTTAAGGGGACGGTGGACGTTGAAAGGAACAAAAATCGGCTAAAAACAGTTTTAATATATAACATTATTTTACACATTTAACATTTGCTTACGGGTGGGACAAATACGTCCATCCCACAAGAAGAACCTCCCCAAAAGACAGGTATTTGACATACCCAATCCTAAACAGTTCGACACCCCTTTGTAGCCATTCTCGTCCATGAAAATCGCTGACAGAAACATTGCACCTGCTGCAATGTTTCTGTCAGCGATTGACGTTGTCCCACCCGTAAGCAAATGTTAAATGTGTAAAATAATGTTATATATTAAAACTTTTTTTTAGTCGATTTTTGCTCATTTCAACGTCCACCGTCCCCTAAACAATAAAAATATTCTAATTATACACAGCAGTTGCTTTTATTAGACATAAGGTATATTGCATACGTACCGGATACGACAGAGAAATCGGCAAAAAATATTTTAATAATCTTATTACAATCAAAATTCATGCATTATTTAGTTTCATTTGGTTGAACAGTGTGTGCGAAAAATTGTATAAATCATGTAGAAATTGACAAACTAACAGGCTAACGCAACTCAGTGCATTTTCATTTTAAAGTCTTAAACACAACAGCATACTGATATCGCACTGATATGGGCCTGTGAATCATTCCCAAAGAATTGAATCACGTTCCCAGCGTAACATGGAAATGTATTAGGAACATGAATTCAGATATAATTATATTGAAAACACGTCAAATCACCAACAATTTAAGAAAAAATAAAGGCAACCAAAATTTGGCCATTAAAATTATTTATTAAAATAACCATCCACGGCGTGCACAAATAAATTCACAACCACGGCGCTTTATGGCTTTATTATGCCCTTTATCAGTGACAAAATGAAATTAGGTGGCGAATATGAGCTTAAATACACTGGCCACAACCGCGAGACTGAATTTGCATATTAATTATTTTACATATTAAATACTAGTTCATATTAAATACTCGAACACTTAAAAAACATTATTTAATTATAAAAGACTGAAAGAAAAAAGAAGAATCAGGATAATCAATAGATTTGTCGTCAAAAGCAAAATAAAGAAACTACTAAATACCCCCCCCCCCCAAAAAAAAAATGCCAACGCAGTGGTCAAGCCGAGCGTTTCTACAGCAATCGCTCGACCGCCGCGTTGTGGGTTCGAGTTCCACGTAAGGCATGGATGTTTGTGTTGTGGGCGTCGTATGTTCCGCCCCCCTCTGGTGCGCCTGGGGCAACGTCTTAGGACGGCTAAATGGTTCACGTTCTGGCCGATGACGAAAGTCAAGCGTCTGGTCATTAAAAAAAATCGTACAATGGTTTAACACGTAGTGAGTCGAGAACTAGACGGCAAGCATAACTGAGGATCTGAACGGGATCAAAATTGCAAATAGAATCACGGTTAAATGAAAAGGGAATTCAGAAAGTAAAATATTACGAAGGTTGTTGCAGCTAATTAAAAGAAAAGTCGTATATGATGAAAATTATCGTTGATAACAAACTGGTCAAGAACAGTGGGCAGATTTCTATTTTTCACATCGCGAGCATGCTCAACTAAACAAATGTCTTCAGTACGTTTTGTACTATCAATGTAGAACTTAAAATTATTTTAGGAAAATAAAAGTAAGCATACCACGGCCTGGCACATGAAGTTATTTTTATCGTTAAATTTATCAGAACGAATACGATTAAATAAAGTACTAACGATAAAATGGGCGGGATGAAACTTAAATCCATGGCGAAAACGAATCAGAAGACGAAAAATCGCCGAGAGAAAATTAAGACTATATTTATACAGCAAAAGGTCAGAAAATAGAGAAAGGTTAGTATTAGGATAAATAAAACTATAGTAAATAGTAGAAAATATTTTATAAATAAACTTAAACGAGTAAGCGGCCAAAGATAAAGTCAATTTCAGCATCCAAAACCAAAAGAATCTGATGTGGGCAGCACATGACTTTCCCTGCAGACTTATATCCACGTTCTCTTTATTTTAATTAAATTTAATTCACTTTTAATTCAATTTTCGTTCTCATTTGGTAACTGCACTTATTTTCAAAGGTGGCGTAGAGAAATACGAAAAAACTAAAATATCTTGAGAATGGCTAGTTCTAGTGTAATGAGGTTGGTCTTATTCTTTTCTTCGTTAAAAATTACGTATAAAACAAGCTTATAATGGATATATTTGAGCTTACGTAGTTTCTTATTTTAAATTTTGAAGATTTTTGCGGGCCATTTTGCAAAAAAAGGCAGGTTATTTTTTTCCGAATCGTACCAAAATCTAATCAGCACCAGGGTGACCCACAAGCGACTTCTCTACCAAATTTTGTGAAATTCGGTTCATTACAGTTCTAACTAGAGTGGATACAAGCTTTTGCAGGCCATTATACAAAAAAAGGCGGGTTCTTTTATCCCCAATCGTACCCAAAACTAATCAGCACCTGATTCACCTAATCAGCACCAGATTCAATCAGCACCAGATTCACCACAAGTGACTTACTTACCTACCAAATTTTATGAAAATCGGTCAATTAGTTTTTTAGTTAGAGTGGATACAAAATCTGCACAGACAGACACACAGACAGACAGACACACAGACAGACAGACAGACGTCACGCTAAAAATAGTTTTTTCGTATTCTAGAGGTCTCGAAGTGTGTAGATCCGTCGAAAACTCGAGTTGTGATTTTCGGCATGATTCCAATACTTTCCCTATACATTACCATGTATTGCAGGGAAAATAATAGACGAGCAACCTTTAAAAGCCTATTAAAATAAGCGATAAAGGAGGCTTTTTAGAAGAATTTCAGTGAGAGAAGTTAGCAGGAATACAAGAATTGGAGAAAGTAGGTTTACGAAAAACAGAGAGGTTTGAATGTTTTAGAGGTTTGAAGTTTCCATTAAACTATAAATCTGTAAAAAGAGTTATCATGTGCATGATAATTACAGTGATGTTCTAAAATAATCCAACGCGTTTCGATGCGAAAGCAGCCAGCAACACTGATGGAATATTTTTTATTAATATTTGTCTATAGAGAAAATTTCCCGATTTCTATGGAGCAAGTACTATATTTATTTTTCCTGCAGAACACCTGAATGCATATTTCTAAACAGCACATACATTTGACTAATTTTATTTACTACTTACAGTGGTTTTACATTTATCTGAAATTAACTTTAAATCACTAGAGATATCTAAATTACAGACTGCTGCAAAAATACGTTTGAAGAAAAAACTCTGTAAATAAGATGGCTTTAAATAAATTATAAATTACATCAGCAATTCCGAAGGCGAAAGACAGCTTCCTTCATGACAAAGAAACAAAGCAACTGCACGAGGAGCAAAATCAGACCAAAGCGTGTACTGTGATTACGCTATTGGCAACTTCCGAAGCTAGTTGATAGTTTTACTAATTTGTTTAATTAACCACATTTCTCTTTTCAGTTAATCTAAGAACTAATGTATGCTCTTTATTTACTATTACAGTACGTACTTAACTGTACTTTTGATCCTCAGATTACTTGTATAATTAAATTAATAAACATACATCTTCTTTTCTGCGTCAAATAACGAAAAGGTGTGCTAACAAAATCACGTACTTAGAACATCACTTTCCACTAGAGCGCTATACGCTTTAACTGGAAAATTAATGACTGCTGGAAAATACCGTGCAATCAAAAATAAATAATTTAATTGGTTCGGTGCTACGTTTCTTTGATGTGGAAATATCATTGAATTCGCAAACGCCACCTTATGGCTGTCGTAATGACGCTAAAACTAAAGAGTTTTCAGTTACTTAATGAATTGCAAAATTAAATTCGCTGAGAGAAGGTGCATTCAATTAGAGGTTTTCTTTTGAAATGAGGCTGCAATGTCATAACACTGGAAATAAACAGTCTCAAGAGAATCTTATATCACAGCAAAGTAAAATGTATTTTACTCAAATATGTCTTTCACTGTTGTTCAATTATATTGCATTGAATTAAAATATAATTGTATTTAATACTTCGGAAAATGATGAATCCGTGCTAAAAGCCTTTACCGCATGCTCTATTGTAAGACCTATATTACGTAGGCATCTTTTACAGGTTTAAGCAGGCTTTATTACAATGTACGAAGAGTAATGTCAGTAGGGGACAATATGACTTAGACGGCTTCAAGACTAAATGAGATAGTTATACTAAAAGTTTGCGAAGATTCATAATTCTAGGTCAGTAGGGAGAGGGAAGGTTATTTTTGTGGGGGGGGGGGGGGGTCTGAAAGAACGTCACGAAAATATTCATTCCGCTTTCCCTGGAGAAGAATTGGAAATCTGCCTCCGTTAGGTTTTGTCCCGTGGAGGACATTATAAGTGTGCAAAGATTCAGACTACTAGGTCTACTTGGGCTACTAGATGATCTGGAAAGGCATTGCGAACACTTCCTATTTTCTTCGCTCCCCCCCCCCCCCCCGAGGTTGAAATCGTCAATCCAGCTCTGTCACATTCTGTCCCATAGTTGATACTATAAATGTATAAAGATTCAGTTTTTTAATTCACCGGAGGGCTTTCGGTGGGGTCTGGAAAGACAAAAAAGAAAACGTTAGACAATAATTATATAGAATTTCTGTGAGAAATTTTATAAGTCACTCATTTAATGAATATTATAATATGTTTGTACACTTCCTGAAAATATTTATCTTAACGATAATGCTCTTTGTTAAGAAAACGCTGCTGATCCCTGATTTAGTGTACAGCAAATAAAATGAGGGTGTTTTACTCATAAGCTGTCCCCATATGTTTCATAAAAAGTTTTCGCAGTTATATAATTAATCTTTAGCAGTTGGCTGTTTGATAAATTAGCCAGCCAGATTTATACAATCTCATAATTGTTCGAGAGAGTTAATTAAATGTCTGTTGGCTTTGTTCACGAACAAAATTTTGCCGCCTTTTTCGTTTAATAAAAGTACTACAATTTTCATTATCTACATGTCAGATCTTGAGTTAGAACATTTCCAAAAAGTCAGTTATTCTAGATAAAGACTATATGCTTTACTCATAAGAGTTAGAATATTTGACGACGCAATTTCAGCTTTTATGGAGTCATTATAAAACTTGTCAACTTGCAATGTTGTACGCAGGCTTCAGAGTAAAGGAAATATGCATAATTAGAGAACCGTGAAATAATTTCTCAAAATAATTCTCTGGCTACAATTAAATTCAAGCATTTAAGTTCTAATTTTATAGGATTTTTTCGCCTTTGCAATTCCAAGCAACCATAGGAGTGTCCAGTATTTTACATAAGCATTTAAACTACAATAATTTGTTTGATCATCAGCTTACTCAAACGCACACGTTCACTGTGATAGCAGTCGATTATTTTCTAAATTACACAAAATTTGTAAGTCTAATTAAAATTAAATATTGTATCACACAGGTCATATAATATATATATATATATATATATATATATATATATATATATATATATATATATATATATATATATATATATATATATATATATATATATAATTAATATATATATATATATATATATATATATAATTTATATATATATATATATATATATAATTTATATATATACTATATATATATATATATATATATATATATATATATATATATATATATATATATATATATATATATAGAAAGAGAGAGAGAGAGAGAGAGAGAGAGAGAGAGAAAGGGAGAGAGAGAAAGTTTCACAAAAAAAGTGAAACGCGCTTTAATTCTTTACCTGTTGGAGATAAGTGAGCAATGCAAATTGCAATAATGTTGAAAGTAAGGTACGAAATATGACTACGTTAATGAAATAATTCTCTCATTCATTTTCAAAAAGTTATACTTTTTAAATTTTTATACGGCCCCCCTTAGACAAATTTGGTCAATCAGAATTTTTTTCATTTTTAATGCAATAAGATCTCTACAAAAAACAGCATATCTGTATCTTTAAAATCAACTGAATTATGATAAAGGAAAAAATCTAACTTATGACACTTTTATGTACGACGTGAAAGACTGTTTCATCACAGAAAATAGGGATCATAGACAAATTGACGATGGAAATTGTTTAGATCAAAAATACGTTAATATGTGTCAAAAATTTTTTATCACAAATACATCTAAATAAAGAATTACACAGGCAGAGATCATATAAGTGATACTCACTACTCGGTTGGGTATCCTATGTATTATCATCCAGTTTTATCTTTTTTGTGATATGCCACAAATTTACATTTCTAATTTTATATATATGGTCCCCATTCACAATGTTCAATTTACAATCAAATATAACTCGCACAATTTTAAAGATACAAATATGCGGTTTTTTTATTCAATGATATAATTGCATTAAAAATATAAATTATCTGATTGACCAAATTTTTCTAAAGGGGTCGTATAAAAATTTAAAAAGTGTAACTTTTTGAAAATGAATGGGAGGATTATTTCGTTTACGTAGTCTTAAAATTTTCAAGGGAATTAAATTTTAAAAAATACAAAATTAAAATTTTCATACGGCCCCATTATAAAAACATTTCCAATGAGTAAAATCTGTCCCATACACTAATAAGGTGATGTACAAAATTTCAGCATTTTATCATAAAAAGTCCCAGACATACAGAAAGACAAAACTGCTGACTTAAACCACTTTTCGATGCATCGACATGGGTTCTCAGAGGGAAAAAACCATGTCGGCAGATTGCGTTTCAGGGGTCATACACAAATTATGAAAGAAAACAATGAATACATAAATGAATATTAATTTTCTATTTATTGGTACAAAAGTATCTACATTGTGCAAAAATAATATCTTTACACAATGAATACAAAGCTTGTTCAAAATGTTTTTCATCCGTGCCAAACATCCTTTAAGGATAAGAGGCAGATATTATTTGCCTATGATGCATTTCTGCGTTACGTCATTTGCACTCTTGCTGTAAACATTTACATTTCAATTTGTGATTACTCCGTCACTAAATTTGTTTAAACATATCTCTGAAACTTTTTATGATAAAAAACTGAAATTTTGTGCATCACTTTATTAGTGTATGGAACATATTTTACTCATTGACATACATATATATATATATATATATATATATATATATATATATGTATATATATATACATATATATATATATATATATACATATATATATATATATATATATATATATATATATATATGTATATATATATACATATATATATATATATATATATATATATATATACATATATATATATATATATATATATATATATATATATATATATATATATATATATATATATATATATATATATATATATATATTGAAAAAATGAAAAGATAAAAAGTGAATAAACATTGAAAAAATGAAGGATGGCTTAGCAAAAAGCTTACTTTATGGCGGTAAGCGGTTGTGACCTTACTCCCCAGTTCAACGAGCTCGTCATAAACGCCGCGGCCTTTCACTCGCGGATCTTTACAACGGAATCTTTGTTTATCAACAAATTAAGGGCATCCCCATGGGGGGGGATGTTCTTCCATATTAACCGATATCTATCTTAGTTTTTATGAAAGAAGGTCTCATATTAATAACGAAATCATATATCTGCGTTATGTGGATGACGTAATTATTGGGTATGAGAATGAGAATTACAATATGAACTTTGATTTTTACCCACCCAACCTCATATTGAAAGAAAATCCTGCTATAAATAACAACGAAGTTGAATTTTTGGATTTGAATATCAACGTTTGTCAAATCCCGATCCTATTTACCATCTATGACAAAAGAAAGCAATTTAAATTACCCATTAATGGAATAATACATTGGCACTCCAACCTACACTTGAATGTGTTTCGCAATGTATTCTTGGGAGGTTTGGTCAGAATTAAAAGAACTATTAAAGAAGAGCATTTACGTATTAATTTTGATCAAGAATTTTTAAAGCAAGCATATTTTCAAAAATATCCAATATCTTTTATGCTTAAAAATATTGATAATTTATACAGAACCAATTTGGCATATGGTGTAAGGCTCAAATCTTTTTTGTGTTCAATTAGAGAATAAAATTTCGAATCTTTCATATGACAGGACCGCACAGCGATCAAAGGACCGCAGCTCACTCATCCGTTGCTATATACCTTTCACTTGAGTCAGCAGTTCTGTTGGCTATTTTTGTTGTAATATTGCTCTCGTCCTCGTTTCTATTCTAGTACCTGGTCTCGTGATAATTTTTATTATCACTCCGGAGGTTGGCTTGAGCCAAAGCTGGCGACCAGAAGTGAAAGGCCGCGGCGTTTATGACGAGCTCGTTGAACTGGGGAGTAAGGTCACAACCCCTTACCGCCATAAAGTAAGCTTTTTGCTAAGCCATCCTTCATTTTTTCAATGTTTATTCACTTTTTATCTTTTCATTTTTTCAATATATGGTGTATGGTACCTCTTGCTGCTTTGCGCAAACTTTACTATAACACATTTATCTCTGATAATTCAATTTCTTTATATTTATATTTTATATATATATATATATATATATATATATATATATATATATATATATATATATATATATATATATATATATATATATATATATACATATATATATACATATATATACATATATATGTATATATATATATATATATATATATATATATATGAAGTGTTGCAAAAAAGGCTTTTATGGGGAGTGGAAGATTGAAAAAATGTATTGTTGAGTGATGAGAGTATGTTCTTTATATCAGATTCCGCAGAGAGGAATCTGAGACTAGAGAGCAGAATGACATGATGATTCCGTAAGAGTGTGTTCCACAGAGATTACACAAATAGCCCACAAAAGTTGTCCTGGTTTAAACTTCAACGAAATGAGCAAATGCAGTACGAGTTGGAAAAAATATTTAGAGTTAGTGCCAGTACACATACACTAATACAAGATCTTTGGTTAATGGCCAAAGACGAAAATTGAAAGTATGTGTCCATTAATTAATGTAACAGGTCATAGAACATATTGTTAATAATAACTTACTGGTCTCACAAGTCCGATCTCGCATGTCCACTCTCATGTGTCCTATGATAAAATGATTTATAAAATAATTTTATGATAAAATGCTGAAATTTTGTACATCAACTTATTAGTGTATGGGGCATATTTTACTCAATGGATATGTTTTCGTACGGGGGCCGTATAAAAATTTAAATTTTGTGTTTCTAAAAATTTAATTCCCTTGAAAATTTTAATCGATTTCATAAAATTCTGTACCTCTTTATACCCAATTTATTAATAATAATAAATAATTACATATAATAATAATTAATAATATAATTTTTATATATGTCTAAGATCAATATTTAAGGAATAAAAGCGGAGGTTAATGTTTTTGGGACACCCTGTATATAGTATGTGTGTTTGTATGTATTTAAAGTAATTATACATTTAAATGCATATAGTATTCATTAAAATCAAAAATAAAACAGAATTAAAAGTAATATGATGTAGCCTGAAATGTGCAAAAATTTCACCCAGTTTCTACCAATATAATTTTCGCTCAAGAAAATGAATATTTAAATTTTAATAGAGAATATAATCTTTACTACAGAATATAATCTTCAAATGATAGTGAAAAGTAATTAAATATTGTATCCGTTTACTGTTTTTGTTTGTGAACACGTGTAAGAGAAACCATTTTTTATGATTACTGTCGAAAACTATTAACGAAGATGTATTGTTTTTGTAACATCGTTCTTCTAAAAGACTTACAATTACGATGAGAAATTGAGAACGATTTTTTTCATGGCTAATATATATAAATTAAAGCGACTGCATTTGATTTATAAATATTTTGATTATATGTAACTATACTTATACTTAAGAGTTTAGTTAAATTAAAATATACTAGTTAGCTATAATAATTACGCCATTGGTTGGTATTTGTTTGTATTTCTCTTAATTGATATTGATTTGAATCTTGATTAATATTGAGTTTTTAGATTGTTGGCAGAAAAAAATTGCTCTAGAAACAAGAAACTTGGATTAGTGCAGTTACTAACTGGCAATACGTTGTTTTCAGGACGAAAAAAGCGTTTATGAGAAGATGGTTATTGCCCAGGCTACTATTCTATAAATGAAAACATGCACAGGATTGATGGCGTAAAGCAAAATTCCAATGAACCAATAAGGAGTAGTGTGGCTATGTGAAAGTCCAAGTTCAAAAATACTCGATATAGCCAGTTAAGTAAAAAATTCTCTGAAGTGTTCTCTATAGAACCTAACGATATGTGGGGATTTTAACAATGTGTTCAGTACAGTCCGGAGCATATCTGATGTAGATAAAGCGCGACGAAAATTTCTCAGATCAAATAAGAAATCTCCAAGAGTAAAGGTAGTGAAAGCTTCTAAAACATTATTTATAAATTTTGTTTGATTTTGTTGGAACAACTATTTAAAGTGCTGTTTCAAAATACAGATTTTTCGAATTTTGAGTGGTCATCTAATTTAGTAGATATCGCATTCCTTTGTAAGATACTCTTTAGATGTGTAGGTAAAATTAATGATTTTTTTAATTAAAATGTAAAAACTTGTATATTAATTATATATATAAGATAAATACTAGAAAAGCTGTTGTAGCAATTCATTTCTAGCTCAAGTTATTAATATTCTGAAATTAAGTTAAAGAAAACTATTTTCTCTTTATTGAGCAAAATGCTAACATTTTAGTTTCAGATAAAGTATCAAAGGAACCTGTTTATTACAGAATAATTAGGGAGGTTTCGCAGGCCAATACACTACGGAATGTCAGTTCTAACTTATACTAACAATTTTATTTTACACATAAATCATTGATTAAGAGTATCAGCCTATTTCTCTGGCAAAAGAGCATCCTCCTTCGTCTGGATAAAGAAAAAGCTTCAGCACCAGCAAAGACAAGAACATATCTTGCAGACGTCTAATGGATTCTTGCAAAGACGTCGAAATCGTTCTTGCTAACGAAAATATTTATTTTTGCAGATTAACTCAGACAGCAGTTCGGGTGATTTTTTCTATTCCCCAACTATACTATATTTTCATAATTTAAACTTTGTTTGTTGTTGTGGAAATTTTAAAAGTAAATGGGGAATAAATACGGACAACTGCATGCCCCATAACACAAGATATTATGGCAATACGTTCAAAACATGCATATGTTATCAAGTAAGTTTAATTAAGATACAGGCACATGGATACGTTTAAGTATAAATTATGAAAATATTGTTTACATGCCGTGTTGATTTAAGATGATGTTACTCTTGAATGATAAACGTGCACATAATTTTCCATTAAAAAATTCACGAATATCTAAAATGGAGTTAGTTAACATTTTATTTAAACACATATAGAGAGAGAGCTGACTAGGTCTAATATCTAACACATTCATATCCCATAACGTTCAGATCCATTTGTATTATAATCAGTTTGAAGAATCATAAAAAGTGTGTATTTCGTTCGTAAGATATTTCTTTAAATATGTATTTGCCAAAATTCTTTATGTTTTGGCAATAATCCATCAAGTCCATAAATGAGATGTATTGAGATAATTGGTGTTAATATACAAAGAATCTTAAGGAAAGCGAACAGTGGAAGATTTTTTAAATCGCTGGTTATAGACACAGTCTCAATTGCAAAACTGCTTTAATAAGGTAGAAAATTATGCAATATTAATTAAAAATATTATTCAACGCTTTTGTAAAAAATTAAATAAATTAAATTTTTATACAGCTCCTGTAGCCTGTGTTTCAAGTATACATCCGGGAGATGAAGCCCTTCCCCTGAGACGGTTATTCGCCTCTCCCCCCCTGGGATATTTTCGATTAACTTAATTCCTATTTATGTGACAGCATTTAGATCTAGTTATATGCAAATAAAAAACTTCCCTCCCCCCTATAGTTGCATTCTATCCCCCAAAAAACATCTTGAAAGACAGCCTGTAGCGAAATAAATTAAATTACAAAAATGTTGTCGTTTCATTCAGTCAAACTAAAATAATGTGTTTTTCAAAAGTGCAAATTTAAGGTGACTTACATCTCTTTATCGTGTCTACGCAATTCATGAATACAGGGGTCATTCACAAATTGAATTGATTCACAGAAATAATTTCGTAGGATTTCTAACCGATTTTTATTTCAGAACTATTCAAACTATTAAAAATAGACGTATGGCTTTGGTTAAAAGCTAGTTCAACCCTTAAATAAGGTAAAATAAGGATATTTGTGATTTTGTTGGTATGCCAGACGTTTCCTTATCAACATTAATGGAAAACTAAACATATCCTTTAATTTTTTAAACTGGTTGAAGGTCGGTTGCATTCGCAGTGAGTCATAATCATCTCACAGAGTCCGGTATAACTGAACAGCTCCATAATTTAAACTATTGTTATAAAGCAGTGTTACTTGAATGTTTAGGGAAACGGAAGTAGTTGAAATTTTTTTATTTATTTATTGTCTTAGAAACATTAAAATCTGTATAGATCTTCCTCTTAACTTTACTCTTATAAAATACCAATAAATTGTTTTCAATTTTGTAATTTTTATTTTAATTTAATGTTTTTAACAAAAATTTTAAAATGCTCCTTGCGTTCCATTTGTTCACATTTTTCAGTAATTTTAGATTATGATTATTTAAAAACACATTATGAGCAAATTCGTGTATTCATTTTTAAGTTCCTAAGAAAGTTGATTTTTAAAAAATATTTTTCTGCATTGAAACTTAATTTTCATCAAAATTTCGCGTTAATTAGGTTCTTATTTACTTTTAATTACCTTAATAAAGTCCATTTATAAAATGCATACCCAGCTTCATTAAAAAGTATGAAAGGTGTCTTGCCAAATTTCATGCATCTCAAACAAAAATTATGACGCATTGAGCATTTTAAAAATCTAAAACCATTGAAAATTTCGAAATGATATGTAGAAAGAGGATAAATGATGGTTAATGCAATGTAAGTATATATAAATATATATAGATATACTATTTTATGCAACTTTTATAATAATAAACTAATACAGATTATAGTATTTAAAGGTCCATGATTGCTTTTTTACAAATTTTAAATGCTTATAACTTCCTAAAAAATCATCATATATATTAGTGAGTTTTTTGCACTTGGCGCAGTTAAATGTGTAGAATAATGTTATATATTAAAACATATTAATATTAAAAACTTTGTAAATGCAAAAATTATTTAAAATACTGATTTTCTGTTTAGAAATATCGTAAAATTTATGATACATGTCAGATTTGCCACAAGACGGGAACATTTCATGTTATTTTAATTTTAAAATTACATGCCTCAAATATAAAATATTCTTCCAACCAATACCGCACACAATTTTAGCATTTCGGTTGTTCCGTGGAATTTGAATTTAAATGAAATACCTGCAGACAACCTTATGACACACTGGTGATTATGCTAATACGTTTAGACTTCCTAAATGACCTGCATACGTTATCAACTAAGTTTAATTAAGCTCGGAGCCATAAACACTTTCAAGTAAAATGATTTATGAGAAGGTTCTGTGTGTTTTAAATGTGAACGTGATGATTTAAAATGTGATGGAACGTTGGAAATTTAAACTTGCAAATCACTATGTAGAAAAGGTTTTGCAAATTTTACATAGCTGTGTTCAAATTTTTGTTTTATTTTAGTTTATCTAAAGTAATGTATCCAGTGGCCGTGGCTTAATTGAATCACGTTCGTACCATCGAGGTTTAATTCAATAAATCGGCTGATTCAAATACACAGCGACGATTGAACCTAAAATTGTTTTTAATACTCAACACAACTGACGTGAGAAAGTTTTGCATTTTGGTAGTTTTTAATTCCTACATAAAGTTACGAATTTAAACAAAGAATCGAAACAACTTTTTCAATGTAATACATTAGCTATTAACGTAATAAAATTACATAAAATACTCTATTGAAAAAGCATGTATATTGTTGATTTCTTTGTAGTAGCACTAAATAATTTTGTCCACACACTCTGTTTTCAATATAATAAAATGAATTATAGTCATCGTAAAATACTTCTTGTTCTTATGTTCTACGAATTCGAAAAGCCTAGCAAAATTCGTTAGCTGTTGGAGGTGATATAGCATTTTTCGCTTCTTCATCGCCTGCTTCGTCATGACTTTTTATTATTATTATTTTTCCTTTCAATTGATAAAAACATCTTCCCTTTATTCAACTCATGTGGATCCGTATGTTTTCGATTTCGAAGCACTTCCAAAATTCTACTTCATACCATTTCGTTGGTCATCTTGTTCGACTGCGAAATGTTATTCTCTGCGTCAGCTGCTGACTGTCCGATTTGCAAAATCCGATTTTTTTTAAACAAATGAAAATATTTATTAAAATAAAATTTTCTCTGGCTTTCGGTATCATATGAAATGAGTAAAAGAGACTGATTGATTTCGCTATGTTGCTAACAGTAGGCTTTTTTGTATAATCCAATTTCCATTCTTACATGCAGAATGCAGTTCGCAAATAATGAAGAGCAAACATTCAATAACGGATTTTCAAAAGAAGAAAAAAGCGAGTGATTTAATTAACCAGCGATTCAAACAACCGGCCGCCACTGTATTGTCATGTTGCTCTTCTTTCAGGAATTATAGTGAAAACTAGTTATTCCGAGATGTTGTAACCTAAACCAAACTTACTATGTTGCTCAAATGTACAAATTAGATACTGTGCTTTAAGGATTATTTACGCGGTGCTGCTTTTCACACTACTCGTTGGATTCTGCTGTCTTGAATCCTCTCCTGGAGCGAATATCTGCCTGAAAAATCTCCGTTGCGTTTGCACTATACCGGTAGAAGTAGAAAATCACCAACATTTAGCCAGTTTCTAGTGTTATTGCATCAGAGAATCATGTAACTCAAGCCGATGTTGCATTTTTTGCACGTGCTCATAAGATAAAAGCGTCTACAGCTGACAGAATATATTTTTAAATATTTGTTTGATCAAGGAGTTGAAAGAAAATTTGCTTACACGAGCATCTGAAAATTAATTTGCGCCATCTTAAGAACTTAGAACAACGCAACAGTATGTTTTACAGAAGTTAGTACCCACAAAAAATCCTTTAAATAAAATCCTCTCTTTGCAATATCGAAAGAGCTATATTAAAATACCCCAGACGACATTTATTAAATCAATTGCGTATTAAATTGGATATTAAAGAAATAAATATGTTGAACTTTAATATCCATTCAACGTTTAAGTTCTACTTAATGTACATAACGTAGTTCTACTTAAAGTACATTTTCCAATATGAGGCAAGAATGAGCCACGATTACAGCTTATATCAATAAATATTAAACAAGGAAAATATGTGCGTTCATTTATCAACAATTTGTTGACAATATGAACATCGCATATTCCTGAATATCAAAGAAGATTAATCGTTTTAGGCATTTTAAAATACTCAAACGCATTTATTATGTCCGCAAACTTAATTAAACTATATATTAAACTATATTTAAATAAGAAGGAGAAAATGTGAATGTTTCAAATCGAGCGTTTTTGAGATGATATCTCTTTCTGTGTGTATGTATATTACCATATGTGTATGCTTGTTAGTACGTGTATATGTATGATAGTGTGCATGGGTATGTACTCGTATGTTAGTGTGTGTGTGTGTGTGTGTGTGTGTGTGTATATATATGTGGGGATGTATGGACATTTTGAAACTAATTTGATATGCTTATTACAACCAGTAAATGCGGGAAACCTATTCATTTAAATGCGATCGAATGTTTGAAAGACACCCCCCCCCCACAATTTTCAAATGAAGTTAGTTTTGATAAACCGTTAAAAATCGGGACTTTCAATAATCATAAATAAATAATCATTTACGGCGTTAATTTTTCATCTGAAACGAATGGCATCAATTTTACAGCACTAGCACTAATCGTTTTCAAGATATTGCACTTTTTCAAATACATTTATAAAAAAAAATTAAGAAATAAATTAAAAGTAAGAAGGTAATAAATATCATCAAATGTGTGTACTTTCTGCATGCAATATTATGATATAAATCGATTAACATTAATCTCGTGAACTTAGTTCATTCCATGCACGAGAGAAGGTACTTCATGTACTGTTTTTGCATTTTGTCGCCAAAGAATTCGCCAAAATTCATTTATTTCAAGCGATATTCATTAACAATTAATTGCATTTAGTTAAAGATTTTGCACCAGAGTATGAATAAGTCACTCTGTTTGAATTCACAAGTTCATAAAAGCCCCTAATTTCAATTCACGTGCTGTTAATTCAATACCAGAATGATTGTGTCGTAGATCTTGTGACCTATTATTTCGTAGTCGAAAAAGTGAAATTATTACACTATGTAAGGATTTTCAGATTTTGCAAACAGCAGATTTTGTGTATGTGTGTGTTGTGTATGTCTTGTATTAAGAAAAGCTGTTTATTCGCAAAGTCATTTACTTTGAAAGCGTCAAAAAATTCGAGATAACTTTGGAAGTTTGGAACTATCTAACTAACATAGCCTAACTGACATCTAACTAACTGTCTATCTAACTAACTGGAAACTTTCTCATTCTAACTGAGGAACTACACTGAAGTGACAAAAATCATCAGATACCTCTCTAATATCATATTGCGCCTCCTTTAGCTCGGCGAAGTGCAGCAACTCAAAGTGGCGTGGACTCTAATAGGCGGAAGTGTCTAGTCGAAATTTTCAGCCATGTTGTCTCAATAGCAGCTCATAATTGCGTGGTTGTGGTAGGTGCTGGAATTTGGGCACGAATGGCTCTTTCGATCATATCCCAGATACGCTCCAACGGGTTCATATCTGGTGTGGTCAAATCTAGGCGGCTGCAATTTTCCAGAATAGTCACGAAACCAAACGCGAGCGGTATGGAACAGGTGACTCGGAGCATTACCATCCTGGAACCCATCATTATTGAGGCACGTGAAGTCCATAAACGGCTACAATTAGTCACCAAGCAGATAAACATAGCTATTTTCTATCAATGACCAGTTCAATTTGACCAGAGGACCCAATACATGCCAGATAAACACTCCCCACACCATTATGGAACCACCATCAGCTTGACAGTGCTTCGTTGACAAGTTGAATCCATAGCCTCATGTGGTTTCCACCACACCCGAACATTTAACTTCTGAATTCTGTTGAATTTCTGAATTTTTTCACTCAACATTATTCAGCGCTGGAGTCTACGCTGCAGAGTATAAAGTGTACGAATGAAATATTTACTACTTTTACATATTGAGCCAGACGATTTATGTTTCGATGACGTCATTTGAATTCATTCATTTTTTTCCGATGAACTTAAGTTTTCAAGTAAAATAGATTATTGTAGTTCTGAGATAATTAAAATGATACTACCGCTGAAGGTATCGCATTTTTAGAGATGCAATACATTCGGCGGATTGCATTTCAGTTGGAAAGTGTTTCATAATCAATGCTTTATGCCTGATTTACCTTTCTTGTTATATCTAATATGTTTCTTTGTTAAAAAAATGTTGGTATGCAAAATGTTTTCTGCTGTCTGATTTCTGCTTTCAAGCGTCTGTCATGTATGCACATTTTGTGGCCACACATTTTTTCTTTCACCATCTGTGCCAATTTCTCGTTTGTTACTTAACTCTTGGACATGGGTGTAATTCAGTCTTTTTAGTTTTTTCTTTAATATGCAAAGTTGTCCTGTATTTATGCTTTTTTTAATAGTAATTAAAAAATCATTTAAAGTAGTGGATTGTAAAGGTAAAACTACATTCACAAAATAATTCAATAACTTGATATATTTCATATAATTTAGTATTTACAGAGTTTTACCTATAAATACACAAAGCTACTGTGTATTTGTACGTCTTTATCTTTAAAACTGTGAAGCGTAAAGTCAATTATTATATTGGTTTGTGTTGTTTTAGCATGGCTGCATTTACAAAATTATTCAATAACTTGGCTTATTTAATACAGTGTGATTCTAAACTCCGTGTACAAACTTGAATAGGAGACAAGGAACACTAAAACAACCCCCCTTTTCTTAGGGGGGGGGGGGAATGCATGTCCGCCGATCTCACCCTTCGGTGACTGAGAGCGCTGATAGACAACGTGACAATAAGCTACTTTTTGCCATCATCACAAATATCCCCACCTCAAAAAAGTGTTTTCAGGCGACGCTTCTGCTTGTGTCTTTCCTTATAAAGTTAGGGAGTTATCCTTATAAAGTTTAAGATTTAAAGTGTTTAAAGATTTTCTTAGATACCATTATATTTGTTCTTATGAATCATCAGTGGCATATTTAGGGCAATTTTGTGAATCCTATTAACGGATCAACTATAGTTAGTTCTCCACTACATAAATATTATAAAACAATTATCATTACTTTATACCTTTCAATCCGTCTTAACTTTCCCCTTGTCCAAAACCCTGGCTAGGCTATGCCATGAACATAAAATGCCGTGAACTTTTCTGTCAATAGCACCAAATGCGATATTTTCCTGATAAAATCTCTTTTCCTCCAAGAATCATGAAGCAGGTCTAAATTGATTAAGACGATTTTCAACTCACAAGTGCTTTTGAATCAATTTTCTTGAGCTTAACTAAAGTCTAGCGTGTGACACGCGTTTGCTTCAAAAATGTTATTTGAACTTGTATCCCGTTTCTCTCAAACGTTGCAAACAGGAATTGTAATCATTAATCATTTTAAGTAAGTTTCATTCGAGCTATCATATTTTTCACGCTACGCTAAGATTAAACAGTATATTTCTATAGAATCATTCATACTCTCTATAATTTTAAAGTGCATTTTTAAAAGTGTTGCACGACTTCATTATTTGAAAATGCCATTATTATATTTTAGAGATAAATGATCTTATGGTACGATAAATCTATTGCATTTTGATAGCGCAGTCATCAGTCATGTATTCCTTCCAAAACTTATAATTAAAATGCATTGGAACAAAAATAAGTTTATATTTTATGTTACGTTTTCTCAAAATTGCTTTACAATTGAGGTTAAAATTCACTCCTTCAGTGGTAGGTTAGAACCCAATCTATTTTGATTTGTTGAATTAGTACAACTTTTTGTGCAAATTCAACAAGACAAAATTGGATTGTAACTAATTGCGACAGGCATTGCGTTTTCATAATTCTATAATTTTATCTTTCTATTCATTTATTAGTTATAAGGTTGTTAATATCCCGTCAAGTTCCAGCGTTGGATGTGTATTCAAATTCACATTATCACATTCCATGCGAATGTGGGCTTGAGTATGATGATCAAACAAAAAAGGCTCTTAAATTTTATATTATGGAACACGTGAGTGTTGTTTCTAAACAAAAATTATCCAAGTCCTCCATTTCTGAACATTATTGGGGCTCTAATTATTATTTTTTTATTTTTCGGAAATCAAGATCATTTTTACACCCAATTCAATTTTTGAATTGATCTTTCTTGAAAGTATCACTCTTGCTTCTCGGTCAAACTCTTGTTAACGATCATTATCCCTTCTTCTCTTTCGTTTGAAAATCTATAGTATAACCTTCTACTCTGGTCTGTTTCCTTAATTTTCTTTTGTCACCCAATTTCTAGATTTCAATTATTTTTCATTAATTTTATATAACGTAGTTAATTCATATAACCCCTGAAATAAATTGATTCATTAATATCTCTTTTCACTTTTATTCCTGTTTCTTTTCTAATTGTTTTATCGTCCTTTTCGATAATTTTCAACTTATTTTTCTTTAGTATTTTTGCAGATGCTTTAAACGGCTAATGTTTTTCTGTTACCATTTTAGTTTGTCTATTATTCAGTTATTTATTTTCGCTCTGCTATCCACCTTGTTTTCTTTCTGATCCTTCTTGGTTTCCGCTCTTCTTTCTTTCCTCTGTGGATTTTTTCACTCATTCATAGTATATTGCCTCTCATTTTCTTGTTCCATTGTTTGTACTGCTGTCATACTGTAGGAGTCAAACTTAATTGAATAAGTGATTGGACTTTTTCTTTTCCATCTTAAGGAAGATTGTTTTTGTGTTATAAACAATTGACCAAAAAATTGTATTGTATGTTGTATATACAATGCTTCTATATAATTTATTTTGTATTACAGCAGTTTCCGAGCCTGTTTTGATAATAACATAATGGTTTTATTTATTCCACTTATATAGTACAATTCAGAAATGTACTGAAGTTAAACATCTTAATTCGAACACACACACCTTCATCACAATCGAACTTAAAATTAATCATGTTTAAGGTGATATATGTGTATACGTATTCAAAATTAACAGTTGGTAGAGATTATATCTAAACGAACGTTTCAGAAGACAATAGGTATGATATAAAATCTGCAAATATTATAGTTCTATTGATTCCAACGTGATATCAAATACATAAAAACCGTTTCGAGAAATATAAACATTTAGAACGCTTATATTTTCCAAACTAAGAGATAAAAATCTAAACAACGTTTAATTGTTTGTTTTTTTAAATAGGTAAAATTTATGAATACACAAAAATAATATAAATATTTCAATATTTTGAAAAAAAAAATTTGTCAAAGAATAAAAATATTTTGTTTGAGCATATTTTTTCTTCATTTTGTTTATTTTCACTCGAAATGTTATCCAAGCTATAAAATATACATATAAACAGTAAGCAAAAAAAGTATTCAGTAGGAATTTCAGTTTCTAGATAAATATTTTTCTTTTGTATAGCTCGAATAGTTTCCGGCGAATTGTCTCACTGAAAAATTTGAAGAAGTTGAAAATTCTCAGATTGCAAGGCCAACGGCTCGAAAAATGAAAGTGTTAGTTATGAATAACAAAGAAATAATTTTTAGTTATTTAAAAGCCCTATAAAGATATATAATTAAATTTTGGATCTTGTTCTTTGTTTTTTAACTATAGTGGTTCTAATTTCGATATTTTAATATATATTTTTTAAAATTTCAATTTGATTGAAAGTAATATTTAAATATTCAAATATTCTGTAATATTTAAAATTTCACCAGTGCTTCTGCTCGATGTGCTTCTTCCTTGGTGAAATATCGGTGCATAAACATGATACATTTTATTTTGCTATGAATAAATTAGGAAGTAAAATGAAATTGGGGATTCTAAAGATGTTTAATGATTGATGACGTTTGAGGAGAAGAAGTATGAATATCAAGTACGTATTTATATGCCTTCAGGTAAGTTTATAGATTAACTCGAACCTTAAATATCGTCAGAAATATAGTAATACAGAAATAGTACAGAAATATAGTTCAGTTTATATGCTACCAAGCAAGTTAGTAAAATAGTTTGGCATTTTGAAGCAAAGTTTGTGGTCAGTGTATCCGGCTGAAATCGGAGCGAAAATTAAAAGTATTTAGGAGCAGTCTGTGAGTAATTTGTCAATTGGATTTTGGAATAGGTTCTTAGTTTTCGAACTGATTTTAGACTTTTTTTTAAGTTTTCGACTACTTTTAGAAATACAGTGATTAGGGGTGGACCCAGTGGTTAGCGCGCGGGGAGTGCACTCGGAGGACCCGAGTTCGATTCCCGACTCTGCTCAAACTGTCCTCGTGTGAACACGGAGTACTGGCACGTTAAATATGTGGGTCCATAAATCCTCTGAGAGGTTGGTGGTAGGAGAAGGAGGGCACGGTACCTATGAATGCCGCCCCCACCGGGTTCCGTTTTAAATTAGGTATCACTTCCCGGCCGTCCAAATAGATATCTTACACTTTCGTTTAAGTCGGATGGTTTGGATCGGTAAGGGAAAAAATCTGATGTGGTCATCACATGACTTTCCTTATATAATGTAATGAATTTACTACTTTTACAGTAAAAAAAATAGGTTTTCCTTATAGTAGATACTATAATATACGAAAGTTTCATGAGTCAGGGTTTTGGTAGAAGGGAGTTAAAAATGCAATTTGAAACATATTTGTTTCAGATTTTGCTTGGAAATTTAAACCCATTTTACCGCACATACACACACACACACACACACACATATACACAAACACACATTAGTGAATATAAATAAAGCCTTATCCATCGAAATTCAAAAAATCTGATGTGGGCAGCACATGACTTTCCTTATATAATGCAATGAATTTACTACTTTTACAGTAAAAAAAAATCTGATGTGGGCAACATATGACTTTCCTTATATGATGCAATGAATTTACTACTTTTACAGTAAAAAAATAGGTTTTTTTTATAGTAGATACGTATATTCTTTCTAAGACATTGAATTTTCGTCAATTAGTCATCATTTTCATTAATTTAGCGTTATTTTTATCCATTTGGGGAGATTTTGGTTAATTTAGCATCATTTAAAAAAGCGCCAAGTTGGCGACATTCCAGCAAATTCGTCGCCAAAATCTCGCCAAGCAATATGGATGGAGAAATAAGTTATTCTTATAGCAGATAAAGGACTATTGGTGTTCAAATACAAAAGTATTCCTCAAAGTATTTTTTCTCTTGAATGGAACGAGCTAGATGAACGAGAATGAGAACACCAAATTTAACGCATGATATTACATATGAAAAGTGAACATGTTTCTCAACAGTTAATATATTTTTTTTAATTTATGGGGTTTTTTGATAAATTTATTTTTAAAATGTGCAATATCTTGAGAACGGTTCATGCTAGCGATCAAAAGTTTATGTGAATCGTTTTCTAAGGAAAAATTACATAAGGAATGTTTATTTGCGAAACTTTATTAAGGGTTTTGATTTTTTGATAATTTTTTCGAAATTTCATTCGAAAATTTAGGGGTGTTCTGAACATTCGATTACGTTTAAAAACAATAGGCTTCCAATATTCATGGATTGTGATTTTTGTACCAAATTTCATTCGAATCGCTCCAATCTTTCGTGAGATATCGTCTCCACAGACTCACTGACACACACACACACACACACGCACACACACATACTTTCACACACACACATACACACACACACACACACAGACATCACCTCAAAAATGTTTGATTCGTGATCAGAGATACTTGAAACGTGCACTCCCGTCGAAAACTCGAATTCGAATTTTCGACTCCGTCACAAAACTTTCCTTATGCATTATATATATAAGGAAAGTAAAAATCATGGTAATGTATACAACTATACTTTTTCTCTTTTCCAAAACAATGAATTTTGGAATTTGAGTTATTTATAAATCAAATGGAATATCAAAATAAACGTTGGCGAATTAAAACTTCATTTGGCAAATAGGCTGGCGAAAGTAATTATAATTCCAGGAAAACCTGAAAGGGCGTATGCAATGACGTTTGAATTTCTCATAAAATTAAATATTAAATTTAGAATTTAAAAAAAAATACAAAGGGATTATCAACAGTATGCAAAACCAACTTTACAGTCGAAATATTAGTACTGTCTTTTGTAAAGAAGATTTTACCATCAGTAATACAGGGATATACTCACATTTTAGACCCACATTTAGACCAAAAATAGACTCACACTTTATTACCATTGACTAACCTCTTAGTCCTTAATGTTTATAAATGTATAAAAAATGAACCGATATTTATACTAGTTAAAGCTTCCATTTTCTTTGCACAGTCGTATCCTCGTATTTCTCGGTTCAGTTATCCGCGGTTTACCACAACTCGAACATAAAAAAAAATCTGATGTGGGCAACACATGACTTTCCTTATATAATGTAATGAATTTACTACTTTTACAGTAAAAAAAATAGGTTTTTCTTATAGTAGATACTTATATTCTTTCCAAGGTATTGAATTTTCGACAATTAGTCGCATTTTCATTGATTTAGCGTCATTTTCATCCATTTGGTGAGATTTTCGTTAATTTGGCAACATTTTAAAAAGGCGCCAAGTTGGCGACATTCCAACAAATTCGTCGCCAAAATCTCGCCAAGCATTATGGATGGAGAAATAAGTTATTCTTATAGCAGATAAAGGACTATTGGTGTTCAAATACAAATGTATTGCTCAAAATATTTTTTCCCTTGAATGGAACGAGCTAGATGTACGAGAATGAGAACACCAAATTTAGCGCATGATATTACACATGAAAAGTGAAAATGTTTCTCAACAGTTAATATATTTTTTTTAATTTATGGGGTTTTTTGATAAATTTATTTTAAAAATGTGCAATATCTTGAGAACGGTTCATGTTAGCGTTCAAAAGTTTATGTGAATCGTTTTCTAAGGAAAAATTACATAAGGAATGTTTATTTGCGTAACTTTATTAAAGGTTTTGATTTTTTGATAATTTTTTCGAAATTTCATTCGAAAATTTAGGGGTGTTCTGAACATTCGATTACGTTTAAAAACAAAAGGCTTCCAATATTCATGGATTGTGATTTTTGTACCAAATTTCATTCGAATCGCTCCAATCTTTCGTGAGATATCGTCTCCACAGACTTACTGACACACACACATACTTTCACACACACACATACTTTCACACACACACACATACACACACACACACACATGCACACACACACACACAGACATCACCTTAAAAATGTTTGATTCGTGATCAGAGATGCTTGAAACGTGCTCTCCCGTCGAAAACTCGAATTCGAATTTTCGACTCCGTCACAAAACTTTCCTTATGCATTATATATATAAGGAAAGTAAAAATCATGGTAATGTATACAACTATACTTTTTCTCTTTTCCAAAACAATGATTTTTGGAATTTGAGTTATTTATAAATCAAATGGAAGATCAAAATAAACTTTGGCGAATTAAAACTTCATTTGGCAAATAGGCTGGCGAAAGTAATTATAATTCCAGAGAAACCTGAAAGGGCGTATGCAATGACGTTTGAATTTCTCATAAAATTAAATTTTAAATTTAGAATTAAAAAAAAAATACTAAGGGATTATCAACAGTATGCAAAACCAACTTTACAGTCGAAATATTAGTACTGTCTTTTGTAAAGAAGATTTTACCATCAGTAATACAGGGATATACTCACATTTTAGACCCACATTTCGACCAAAAATAGACTCACACTTTAATACCATTGACTAACCTCTTAGTCCTTAATGTTTATAAATGTATAAAAAATGAACCGATATTTATACTAGTTAAAGCTTCCATTTTCTTTGCACAGTCGTATCCTCGTATTTCTCGGTTCAGTTATCCGCGGTTTACCACGACTCGAACATAAAAAAAATCTAATGTGGGCAACACATGACTTTCCTTATATAATGTAATGAATTTACTACTTTTACAGTAACAAAAAATAGGTTTTTCTTATAGTAGATACTTATATTCTTTCCAAGGTATTGAATTTTCGACAATTACTCGTCATTTTCATTGATTTAGCGTCATTTTCATCCATTTGGTGAGATTTTCGTTAATTTGGCAACATTTCAAAAAGTCGCCAAGTTGGCGACATTCCGCCAAATTCGTCGCCAAAATCTCGCCAAGCGTTATAGACGAAGAAATAAGTTTTTCGTACAGCAGACAAATGATTTTTGGCGTTCAAATACAAACGTATTACCCAAAGTATCTTTTTTCATGAATGGAACGAGCTAGATCCACGAGAATGATGTCACCCAATTTATCGCATGGTATTACATATGAAAAGTGAACATGTTTCACAATAGGAAATATATTTATTTTTATTTTATATTACTTTTTGATAATTATTTTTTAAAAATTTGCAATATCTCGAGAACGGCTCATGTTAGAGTTCTAATATTTTTGTCAATCGTTTTCTAATGAAAAATTACATAAGAAATCTCTATTTACGTAACTTTATTAGCGGTTTTGATTTTTTGACGATTTTTTCAAAATTTCATTCGAAAATTTAGGGGGGTTCTGAACATTCGATTGCGTATAAAAACAATAGACTTCCAGTGTTTACGGATTGTGATTTTTGTTCCAAATTTTGTTCGAGTCGGTCTATTCGTTCGTCGGTTATCGTCTCCACAGACTCACTAACACACACACACACACACATACTTTCATACACACACAGACAGACACACACACACATACACAGACATCACTTCAAAAATGTTTGATTCGTGATCAGGGATGCTTGAAACGTGCTCTCCCGGCGAAAACTCTAATTCGAATTTTCGACCCCGTCACAATACTTTCCTTATACATTATGTATATAAGGAAAGTAAAAATAAAATTGTAATTTTCATATTTTAATATTTTGAGCTGTTTTAAAAGTTGATTCTAATTTCGATATTTAATATTTTGAAAAGTCATTTTAAGGTCCTCAGATAAGAATCCGCCCAAAAAGAAGGGTGTTATTCACAAAGAACTGATTTGGCTCCGTCGGATAGGAGCCAGCCTCGATTTTTCAGATATTTTTATCTCCTTTTAATGAGCAAACTGTAGGAATTTGTAAAAAGTACTAAATTATTTATACTATAAATACGCGTACACTAAAATGGTCCCTAAATACTGCACACGCCGTTAGTTTGGGCATACCTGTACATACTTAATAGGGCGCTGTCTGTACGTGTTTGTTTTTTCACAATATTTTTACTTTCCTTATATACATAATGTATAAGGAAAGTATTGTGACGGGGTCGAAAATTCGAATTCGAGTTTTCGACGGGAGAGCACGTTACAAGCATGCCTGATCACGAATCAAATATTTTTGAAGTGATGTCTGTGTGTGTGTGTGTGTGTGTGTATGAAAGTATGTGTGTATGTGTGTGTGTGTGTCAGTGAGTCTGTGGAGACGATAACTGACGAACGAATGGACCGATTCGAACCAAATTTGGAACAAAAATCACAATCCGTAAATACTGGAAGCCTATTGTTTTTATACGCAATCGAATGTTCAGAACGCCCCTAAATTTTCGAATGAAATTTTGAAAAATCGTCAAAAAATTAAAACCACTAATAAAGTTACGCAAATAGACATTTCTTATGTAATTTTTCATTAGAAAACGATTGACATAAATTTTAGAACGCTAACGTGAACCGTTCTCGAGATATTGTACATTTTTTAAAAAAATTATCAAAAAGTCATATAAAATAAAAAGAAAAATATTTCCTATTGAGAAACATGTTTACTTTTCATATGTAATACCATGCGATAAATTGAGTGACATCCTTCTCGTGGATCTAGCTCGTTCCATTCTTGAAAAAAGATACTTTGAATAATACTTTTGTATTTGAACGCCAATAGTCATTTAACTGCTTTAAGAAAAATTTATTTCTTAGTGCATAACGCTTGGCGAGATTTTGGCGACGAATTTGGCGGAATGTCGCCAACTAGGCGACTTTTTTGAAATGTTGCCAAATTAACGAAAATCTCGCCAAATGGATAAAAATGACGCTAAATCAATGAAAATGACAACTAATTGTCGAAAATTCAATATCTTGGAAAGAATATTAGTATCTACTACAAGAAAATCCTATTTTTTTACTGTAAAAGTAGTAAATTCATTACATTATATAAGGAAAGTCATGTGTTGCCCACATCAGATTTTTTTTACATGTATTGTAAATGCAACATTATTTCTTATATAAGAAACTTTGTTAATTTGAACTATTTTGAACGTTGATTCTCATTTCAATATCTGATATTTTCGAAAGTTTTTAAAAGTCCACAGAGAACAACCCACCCAAAAAGAAAGATGTTATTCTCAAAGAACTCTTTTGGCTCCGTCGGATAGAAGCAACCCTCGATATTTTCAGATATTTTTATCTGCTTTTAAGAAGCAAACTGTAGAAATTTGTAAAAATGGCTAAATTATTTATTCTATAAATAAAGCGTATCCTACAATTGCCAAATGGCCCTTAAATACTGCACACACCGTTAGTCTGTTCATATCTGTACATACTTAATAGAGCGCTGTCTGTACGTGTTTGTTTTTTTACAATACTTTTTTTACATGTATTGTAAATGCAACATAATTTCTTATATAAGAAACTTTGTTAATATGAACTATTTTGAAAGTTGATTCTAATTTCGATATCTGATATTTTGGAAAGTTTTCAAAAAGTCCACAGAGAACAATCCACCCAAAAAAAGATGTTATTCACAAAGAACTCTTTTGGCTCCATCGGATAGAAGCAACCCTCGATATTTTCAGATATTTTTATCTGCTTTTAAAAAGCAAACTGTAGAAATTTGT
Organism: Amaurobius ferox; assembly: GCA_951213105.1. NCBI lineage: Eukaryota > Metazoa > Arthropoda > Arachnida > Araneae > Amaurobiidae > Amaurobius > Amaurobius ferox. The sequence continues at coordinate 72,510,706 of OX578136.1, forward strand.
AAAAATGGCTAAAATATTTATACTATAAATAAAACGTACCCTACAGTTGCCAAATGGTCCTTAAATACTGCACACACGGTTAGTCTATTCATATCTGTACGTACATACTTAATAAGGCGCTGTCTATTCGTGTTCGGTTTTTCACAGATGTTTTTGCATGTAATGTAACTGCAGCATTATTTCTTATATAAACAACGTATTGAGTACTTTATTTCCTGGGAGACAAGACCATATGTGTACTTTTGCCAATAAACCTCATTTTTCTCATGAGTAATATGACACATACTTAAATTAGGATTATAGCCACGTCAAAAATGATTTTAAAATCCATTTTCTCGGGTTTATTTAAAATGTAACGTGCGACACGCATTTGAATCAAAAATGTTATTCGAGAATTTGTATCGCGTTTCTCTCCAACACTGCAAATAGGAATTATGATCATTAATCATTTTAAGTAAGTTTCATTCAAGATCTATTTTTCACGGTCTTCAGAGATTAAACTACATATTTCCAAGAGTATTCTAGTCTCAATATTTACGTATTTTTGAAAGTGTTACTCGCCTTCATTATTCTAGGATTTCATTATTACTCTAGAGATAGATGATCATATTGCATGATAAATCCATTATATTTTGATAGCACAGTCATCATTCTTGGATCGGTACCAATAACTTAATGTTAAAATACATTAAAACCAAAACAGATGAAAGTATGAAGCTTAATTTTCTCAACATCTCGTTAACAGACATAATATTTACTCATAAAATATTTTACCTTAAAATATGTACTTGTAATTTCCCCCTCCCTCTCTTTGAGTATATATATATATATATATATATGTGTGTGTGTGTGTGTATGTATATATATGCATATATGTATATATATATATATATATATATATATATATATATATATATATATATATATATATATATGTATATGCATATATATATATGTGTGTGTGTGTAAGTGCGTATATGTATGTGTGAGCTATATTTTTAAATGAATGAATTTCACTCATTGTGAACTAATTTTCAATCCTTCACAATGTGAAACTTATTCTTTAGTAAATACAGATTAAACTCTTAAAAGAGAAATAATAATATCGAGACTGTTCAAACCGTAATGTAGAAAATAATAAACTCATCATCTGCTTTTATTTAAAATTTCACTCCTATTTTGAGCGAAAAAAATCAGTCGTTCAGTTTGAGAGTGTGTACCTTGACATATACATCAAGAATGTGAGTTGCTGATTATATTTTGCATCACAATGAAGTTCATTCAATCGGCACTTTAGTAAATCAGATAATCTGATTTATTTAGCAAAATATTTCTACAGTTTTTATTTTACTGAAGTTTTACTTTTGTCTTATTGTCCGAATATCTGAAGAAAGATATATTGTCAGGAGAATCAAATGACAATATTTCCATTCAGAAAAATAATATTGAAACTGAATAGAAAACTCCACGTTCCATGATACTTTCCAAATGGTTTTCACCAAATCCTTTTAAACTATATTTGAATTGAAATTGTGATCATTAATCTTTTACAGATTCAAGTTTTGGTTGAAAGTTATGTTTCAAACAACGAAGATACTAGGGTTTTGTTAGTCTATTCATTATTTATAGCGACATGTGCTTAGAATATAATTCTAATAAATCAGTTGATATTTCATGCATAGTTCTCGGATATTTCGGAGAAGTTACATATATATATGTATATACCGGGTGATTAGAAGTAAAACACCCCTACTCTGAGCTCTCTATACATCGAACTACTCAGTGTAAAGGCTCCAAAATTGTTGAATCTACTGTTTATTATTCAAGACATGGAGAAAGGGATTACGCGAAAAAAAAATTAGTTCCAGAAACACCGATAGGTGGCGCTGTACAACAGAAAATATGCTGGAAAGACACAAAATACACATTTGTAACACATTTTATTCGAACGTACCAAACATTCATATCACAAGGACCTTATCGATACAGGAAATGCTGCTCAATATGGTTTCCTTCTTCAGGATGTAAAATCTGCAGTCTGTAGACAGCTTGTTCAAGTGCGGATCGTAATTGATCGATTGAGATGCTTCTCACATGCAGAGTGATACTGTCTTTCAAATCTGCCAAGGTTACCAGACGTCCTCGATAATCAAGACTTTACAAGTATCCCCACAGCCAAAAATCACAGGGATTAAGATCTGGAGAACGAGATTGCCTGGTTGTCGGAAACGCACGACTAATTACTCTACCATTAGTAAAATGTTGTCGAAGAAACTGCTGTACACTGAGTCCAATGTCTGGAGGCGCTCCATCTTGCATAAAGGTAAATGAATCAAGACATTGGTGCTGTTGCAGTTGATGCACAACAAAATTTTCGAGCATGTTTTTGTAGGTATCTCCTGGCCGTCACGGTGCATATTATAGGGCCATTGGGAGTAGCCTCTTCGAAAAAGAAAGGTCCAAGAATAAATGTGGCTGTGAATCTACACCAGACTGTAACTTTCGGTGAGTGAAGTGGAATCTCTTGGAAGGTACGAGGGTTTTCCGTGTCCCAAATGCGACAGTTATGGGTGTTGACTGTTCCACTTAGATGGAAATGCGCTTCATCGCTCCATAGAATCTGCCATATCAACGATGCATCCACTTCAACTCTAGCCAGACATGTCAATACAAAGGTCAGTCGCTTCTCCCTGTCGATGGTCAGCAAGTGGTGATTGTGACTAATTTTGTACGGGAAAAAATGCACTATGTTTCTCAGTACGTTTCGCACTGTGCTGTAGGGAACACCCAAGTGTCGTGACACTCCAAGTGCACTACTACAGCCTATAACGTTATCCATTGATTGTTCAACAATAACGGTGGCAACATCGTCAACGACATCTGAACGAGTCGATTTGCGTCCTCGACCCGGCTGAACTCCAAGATGTCCAGTTTTCTCGAATCGAGCGATCATTCTCCTGAGAGCTTGTAGAAGTAATGGTCCTTTGCGCAAATTCTTAAGAAGAAACTCTCGAAGCAGCTGCAGCATGTCCTTTGTTTTCATAAACAGCTTCACAAGCAAAGCGCTTTCTGGCAGTGTGATAGCCATCGCTGATAAGAATGAAAATTTACCAGTTTTATCCCCTTTTTTGTCCAGAACATAGTAGCTGAAAACCAAGGGTTTATGCAAATTTTTCTGTTTACAGTGCGAAATTGCAATTACAATGACAGTTTAAGTTTCTTCACTTTTTTATCTTCTTTTTTTTTCATATCAGCAAAATAAATTAAAAAGGAAAAATTCCATAATACATGTGTTATTTTTTTTTTTTTTTTGTGATTATTTTGTGTATTTTCAGTATATTTTCTGTTGTACAGCTCCACCTATCGTTCTTTCTGGAACTAATTTTTTTTCGCATAATCCCTTTCCCCCATGTTTTGAATAGTAGGTTCAACAATTTTGGAGCCTTTACACTGAGTAGTTCGATGTATAGAGAACTCAGAGTAGGGGTGTTTTAATTCTGACCATCCAGTACATATATAATACATAATACGTATGTATGTATATATATATATTTATATAACATGTATAATATGTAATATATATATATATATATACATATATACTAATCTATAACCACATCCAGCGACCAATTTAGTTGTATTTTTAAAATTTTCTGTGTAATAACTGTCGATCACGTACTCACCCACGGAGCAGGCATATAGTCAACTAAACCCTGATACAATCATGTAACGCACCCAAAATACACTTTGGGCCCACTACGCGGGAGTAATACGCCCTACAGAAGTTTCTGTAGCTCATTGATCAGGCATAATATACCCTAAAAGTCCTCAATCAATTGATGAATGCTAAACTTGCTGAAAATCACTACTACGCTCTCAATAGTAAAAGAAATACTTGCAAAAACGTTTAGAAAGGAAAGCAAAATTAAAGATTTAAATGCTATCGCAATGAATATATAGTTTAATGCGATAGAACAGATTGTCAACCATGATACTCATACTGATAAAATAACGGCAAGTTTTAAAAATCCAAAAGTTATTTCTACAATTCAACCAGTAAAAATGCTTAAATTCGTCACCCAATTCGTCTGTACTGCGTCAATTGTCTGTCTTGGAGATTTAAAAGAATCATCTGCTGGAATAAATTTCTTTAAAAGGTGTGAAATTTTGACTCATAATTTTGACAATAAACTAATTGAATTTTTAAAAATTATAACAGATGTATTTATCGAACTGGCCTAATGTATCACTGTACCGAATGAATTTAGAAACTCTGTCACCTAATTTTTCGCTACGTCACACACAGACAGACAAACATTACACAAACAAACAACATACGTTCTCTTTTACCGTTATATACGTGTGTATGTGTGTGTGTATGTTTGTGTACATGTGTGCCGAAACTAATTTGAAGGCTATTGTTAAATTAACATCATTTTCACTAAGTATGATAATTTGTTATCTATAGAAACAATCAGGGTGATATACACATTCTGACATATACACTGGTGTCTAAAAGTTAAACTCGGACAGTAAAATCAACAAAAATGGAAAAGTAAAGCTTTGATTGACTCAATGGCAAATGTGTTTATGCAGGGGTAGCAAATGTGTTTATGCATTAAAGAAAACAAGAATTGTGTACAAAGTTTAAAAAAGTATTTACTTTTCGTCAGCTATGTCATGCCGTCACATTTTGGTCATTAGCAAAGTTATGTTTAAAGGAAAACAAACCAAACAAAACTTACACTAATATGGTATGTGACCACTCCAGACCTTCACACAAATTTTAGAACTATTTTCCATGATTTCAATGAGGTGATAAACCATCGCAAATGCGAGCAATATCCATTCCTCCAATAGGGCATTTTCCAACTCTCTGAGACTGGCTGGAGAAGGTATACGTGCAGATACAGCACGCCCGAGGGCATCCCAAAGGTTTTCAATGATATTAAAGTCGAGAAATACGCCGGCCACTCCATACGAGAAATGCCCTCACTTTCCAGATATTCGTCAACGATGTTAGTTCGATGGGGACAGATATTGTAGTCCATAAGGAGGAAATCAGGACCAACTGTTGTAGCGTAGAATTTCTCAATGGAGTCTAGGACTTTATCCCAATACCGCGCAGCCGTCACAGAACCACCTTTAAAGATGTGCAGCTCTGTGCGATATCCCACTGAAATTCCAGCTCACACAGTGACGCTGCCACCACTGCATGCCTGATGTTCGATGATGTTCTTGTCCTGATTGCGTGTGCCTCGTTCTCTCCAGATCCTTACATGTTTATCATCTAATTGCAGGGCAAATCTGGACTCGTCCATGAGCAGGACGTTGCAACAATCTGAGACAGTCCAATTAACATGTTGATGACACCATTTTTATCTTGCCTCTCTGACTTGAACGGTTAGTGAAACACAAAAACGTGGTACTCGGGCGTACAGTCCCTTTACGTGAAGCCTTCGGCCCACAGTACTGGCAGATATTGTCTTACCAAGTACAGCTGCAACCATAGGTGTAACAGTTGTGGAGGTCACTCGTCGAATCCGTTTGGCTACTATAACAATATACCGATCATCAGAGGGGGTAGTAACACTTGGACTATCGAGCGGAGGTCTCCGGACAACTGTTTGACTTGTTTGGAATTGTTTACATAATCGAGAAATTACCGAATGATCAACGCCAAAGAAAATAGCGACATCTTTGATTGACTGTCCTGCTTCAATGCGTCCGACAGCACGGCAGCGCTCAGCCATAGAAATACGAATATTATCACAAATAACCCAACAAAAGTTATAAACACCTCGTATCAGCATTTAAATGCACCTCCTCAAACCCTTCAGAATGCTGACGTCTTCAACGGCTGCCTAATTAGCATATATCCGGGCGGTTATCGTGATTGGCTGTAACATACGATATTTGCATACTGCCATCTACATCCGCAGCGATTTTCTGCCACTCAAACTCAAATACGCTTTCGAAAAATGAAAATTTGCATTACGTGCTTAACTTTTGGAAGTAAGTGTATTTACAAATTTTAGGACATAGAAAAACCTATTTTTACCTATAGATTTCTAAAAATTAATAGTTATATTTATACTTCTAGAACGTAAGACAATGGAAACCCCCATTAATAAAAGTGATAAGACAAACTGCATAGGAAGCAAAAATCTAATAATAAAATGATCTATTTCAAAAATTTGTGAAAATTCAAACTATTTGTTGAAACAAAATGTTCGACTTTCAAATTAGTGGCATTTTATATGGACTTTCTACTAGAAAGTAATTTATGTCCTCGCTAAGAAGTTATGACATGAAATATCATCAATATTTTTACATTCAGGCTTTAAGCATGGTTTTCGAAAAGTATGATCAATTGCGATAGAACAAATTGACAGTAATTTCATTCTTAACTTCAATATTAATATATAGTATACTTAGGCCATGCAATATTAAAAATTTAAAATTTTACTGGCGGTATTTCCTTCCAAAAACATTGATAATTTCAAAAATAATGGTTGTTGTATTTTCAATCTGAAAAAATGATAGCTATCGTTAGGCTACGAATGTATATGGTATCAAAATTATGTATATAAACAAAAATTACCAATTATATAATCTAATTCGTTGGCTTTACTCATCTGATTCGTTGACTTTGCTCATCATATTCGTTGAATTTACTCACCTGATTCGCAGAATTTACTCATTTGATTCGATGACTTTACTCACTTGATTCATTGGCTTGGCTAGAAATAAACGTGAACCTAAATTATATGAAACATAAATGTTTGAGATCGTCAAGTAGAGCCTCACAAATCAAGTACTTTGTTACTCTTTACCCACAAAGTAACATATTCTTGTACAGAAATCAAACTTAGATTCTGAGTCATGTACAGTTTCTAAAATAGTACTTTTATTTAACAATAAATAATTATTTTATTATTAACCACAAATACATTTTAAAGCTTCAAACTTTCTAGAGTACTTTCTAGAGAACACTTTTAAATGTAGAATTTTTAAAGCAAATGGGTTACAATCCGCCTCCAGGAACAGATATATGTAAGAGCATGGGATAAAGACGTGGAAATGAAACGAAAAATATCATTACTCAAAGTCCTTTAGAAGCTGTTGGGGAACCAATAAAATGCTCTAGAGTTTCATTTATTCAAATATACTTTTTCCAGGTGGCCAGTATGTTTAAGTCATTCATAAGTCTGCGGTAAAATTTATGAACTAAGTAGGATGGAGAATAAAATTAACTATTTACTTAGAAAGTTAGTTGAGAATTATCCTTAATAAAGGAATTTCGAAATTAAAGGAATAGTTGGGTTAGAATACATTTTACATAATACATTTTATGACAAATACGGATGCATCAGCAACCTAGTTAATCCGAGAAAAGAACTCTAATAATTCCGTGTAAAAATGAAATTACTGAGGATTCTATAGAAGCTTAAATAAATATAATACTAGAACACGAATTTTAACTAACTTCGATTCTATATCGTAGTGTTCTAAATATGATGCTTGGAGAAGAGGAGCAACGCGTTGTGAACTCTCCTACTAGGTATGTTCATAAGGCAAGGGCAAGTCAGTCGTAGTTTTTTATTTTCAAAAAGAGGTAATATGCGTATTATAAACTAGCTGTATACCCGTTTTTCATGCTAAATAAATAATGTAAAAAAACGCATTAACAATTTGTGACAAACTTTTAATATTTAGAAGCCTTCCTCTTTGAAATTTTTCAATAACTCTCTCAGAAAAAATGTGAATTATCTCGTCCTGAAATAATAAACAAACGGCCAAAAGCACAATTTATAATTTTATTTATATAGAATACAACAATTTTAGAATTAAAATCTGTTTTTTATAGACTAGGTTTGTGGTCTTCTTATTAGGATAGCCGACATAAACCCCAAGTTGCTGCGATTGTTTTGACTGAACCTGTCTTCTTATTAGGAACAGAAACAGAGATATCTTTAATTTATGGTACTTGAGCAAGTAACATACAATTAGCCATGCAAACAACAGCAGGTACCTAGGTCTTTCCTTCTGTTGTCTACCCTTGATTATAAATATTCCTTAATTTTAGAACTAGAAGCACAAATAACTATCGGATCAAGCATCACGTTAGTGGATTTTGAATTACGTTTATTGCAGTGATGCTCAAATGCTCAAAAACATATTAGGTCACGTTAGGTTGGATATTCAATAAGCGATTGTGTTCCGTTGGAAGCTCATGTAACCATTGGATCACACTCAAAGTTCGGAAACAGTCAAAAGGGAATGAAGACAGACTAAGCTTCTCTGGCGGGAATGATCAGATGTCGTTTGCACTCGCTTACTCCAGAGGACAAAAGACATGAAGCCAGACAGATAGAATGACAGATTTACGCCTAAATTTTATGTCAGACCATACAAGGCTACGCATCAAAATTTCATGAAATTACGCACAGCCTTTCTCCCAAGGAGAAAAACAGATGGATTTTCAATTGTATTTATATAGATGATATCGTACAATATTCAGTACACCCTAAACATTATGCACCTAGTCGTTCTGTAGGAATCAGAAATTCGATGTCAGGTAGGAAAATGTCCTTATTACATACAAAATTTAACAAGAAAAATTTCTTATTTCAGTACTTGCAACTTATTATTTGGTTATAACGAATAATGTTGGCGCTCAACTGGGTTATTTTATATACACCTGGTCAATTTTAGCCAAGGTCCAAAACTAAAAGCATATTTCAAACCATTATGGGCATGTGTGGATATACAGAGATCCCTAGCCGAACTGGTAAATTAAACCCGGCTGCTGTAGATAGAAAGTCCAAAATGTTATCCGATTGTCCACAGATTATCCTTTCAGCTCATGGAAAATTTCCTATGAGAAGATGTCCGCATTTGTGACTTTAGGAAATATTTTCTTATTAGTTTTCATGACTAGGAAATTGCCGGGTTTTCTAAAAGAAAACTACTGACTTTCCCGATTTTTCTTATCAGTAAAGTAATCTCAATAAAATGGCTTACAGTGTATGGTAAATACCTTAAAATTTAAAATGAAGTTATTTATATCCAAGAAAATATTTAATTGATCAAAATTTTCGTTGAATTTACAGTAAGTGCTACTTAACATATTTTTTGCTATAAAGCACTTTCAAAATCATTACCAATTCTTCTAAGGCTCGAAATACATTTCAAATATTAAACATTGAACCGTCAAAGCTTTTAAAATGCAATCCCTATATTCGCTTACCATGCAGAATTCCCAACCCCAATCAGTTTTCTAGAGCAAGTTAAAAAAACTACAGATTAATTTGCAGAACCAAGTTTTAAAAATTATTGATTCTATCGATTTGTAATTTAATGGAAAAATTAATTTGCAAACTGAACTGGTAAAATTATTTGAAACGAAATTTAAAAAAAAGTGTGCATTTGATGAGCAAGCGTATTTCTGAATTTGATTATTATGCATTTTCATTGTAAATGATCATGAAAAATAGTTTTATGAGAATAAATTTATGGCTTGTAAAGTGGGATTATTACTAATTCTACAATTAATTGTATAGGGCATTCCATGTCAAATCACCCAGAGGTGGTTGCTTGACCATTTTCTTAATTTTTTATATTTTCACCATAGGTGGTCTTGCTAGTGACCTGCTCAAAAATATTTTTATTTTTTTATCTGCTGCCTTCTTGGACTTATGCTCATTTTTCGTTATTTATATTTTTCGTTCCATCCCTTCTGTGTCTACTTTAAGACTAATGCTTTAGATGATCTATGCATTAAAAGCCTTTGTATTATAAGTGACTGTATTGTACACAACACAACTGCTGTTTACGCTTTCCAAAGGCAGCTGGTTCCATTTGTTCAAACGTTTATCCCAAATCTAAAGAAAATTTATTATTTTTCAGATGGCTTAGGCGTTAATCCAGTGGTAACTCTGGATTTCATCTTGTACAACAAATGTCATTCTGACTACCTTGTTCTGTAAATAGTAAAGCGCAAAACTGCCACTAAGCACATAGTATAAAATGGGTTATCTTATAGATGATTGTTGATTAACAAACACAAAGGTATGTATTAGTTTATTTTTAGTTAAGAGTAATAGTTTATTTCATAGCATATCCTGTATAATGGTGAATGAAATATAATTTTAGAAACAATTGTAAGAAAAGTTGCACTGTGATAATGGGCAGAAATGCATATGGCCTAACTTTTTACACAAAATATAATCGATGTATCTATTTTAATTTTTGTTTACCCCTATAAAATAATTAGATTATAAAATAATGGAAATCAGCTCACTTTAAGCCCATTAATTATTATGTTTTCACGATGTCATTTTTAGAGATATTTAACAGCCTGTAAACTGAACATCAGAGTGAACTCCAAAATAAAATTCATAGGTTTTACTAAGTACTAGAAGGAGTGTCTATGGCCAAAATTTCTTATGTTTGGCAGGTCCCTCTTTTGAGATATTTGACCAAGAAATTCACAAATTTTGGAAATTTTCCGATTTCCAAACTAAAAATCGGACAGAAAGTCTTACCACCCCGAATTTGTTTCACCATGGCTGAAAAGCCTACCACTCATTGTTCTTGGAAAAAAAATTCCATCTTGTGGTTTCAAGCCCTTTTGATTTTACAGACCTTTAAATTTGGCAACATTTCTAGTGTTACGATAGCTATATTTAAGCCCACTAAAGTCCCAGTTACCAAAATCTTATCTTACATATATATATACATTTTCTGAAAGGCCAAAATCTTTACTTTAAGGCAGTGAAAACTAGAACATTCTATCTGTAATAGAAATCACACAGCAACTTTTTTTCAAAACCCTTGTAAACGCTCGTTTTTGCTTCCCGCAGTAATTAAAAATGAGCATAAATCCAAGATGACAGCAGTTAAAACAAAATTAAAATATTTTTGAGCAGGTCACTAGCAAGACCACCTATGGTGAAAATATTATAAATTAGCAAAATGGTCAAGCAACCACTTAATTCAAAATTGGGTGATTTCACACGGAATGACCCTATATTGCAGTGAGATGATAAGGCCAAAAATGACAGTCTCGGATTTCAATGTGCCCTATAGCATTCCCGAATAGCAATTAAATTTTTTTAATGATGTCTGTGAAACTGTGGTCAAAATATATCATGAACAAATTGAACAAATCACATGGAATTTGGCATAACAGTTTTAGCTTATGAAAGTACAGGATTAGTCATTTTTGTAGTAAAATCACTAAAGGAAAACCCTCAATTTTTCGAATATTTTGTATTTTGTGAACATCGAGAATACGTTAAAATGCATAATTATAAATTAATGTTATAAAAAACAAATAATTTATATGTAACTTTTATTTAAAATCAAATAACATCATCTATAAGACGCTAACATTCACTCTTCTTGACATATACTGATAATACTGATATGTACTGTGAACAAAATGTATTCATGCATCTTGACACAATGCAATAAACTATATCATTTTCTATGTCTAGCAGTATATTTAACAAAATGCTGTTCACGCTATATCACAATTGGAATCATATATTCTACACGTCAGCTTGGTGATTTTTATGCAGAATATGTGCCGAACTGTATGTGAGAGAAGGATGATAGATGATGACAAGGGATCTAAACCTGTACATACAAGAGGGGTTTAAACCCATGACCAGGCCAGTCATTTGGGGTGAAATAATGAACCAATTATGAACATGCTGATATAGAATGTGCCGAACTGTATGTGAGAGAAGTATGGTAGATGATGACAAGGGGCCTAAACCTGTACATATAAGAGAAGTTTAAACCCCTGTTCACTTGAGTCGTTGACGTAATATGTGTAAAAAGTTTATGCCGAACTCAATACAAAGCTCAATGTATATTTTTTCTTCTGATTATACACAGACGAGTCACATTGTTGTGACCACCATCTAATATCCGGAGTAATCGCAGTGTGCAGCGCGGACAGCAGCTAGATGGACTGGGAGTGACAGAATAAGCAACTGAAAGGTGTTCACAGGTATGAAGAGCCATGCTGACTGTGGTGCATTTGTCAGCTGTTGGAGGGTGCATTGTTGAGAATTCATAGACCAATCGAGGTGGTCCCACGGATGCTCAAGTGTGTTTAAGCCTGGTGAATTAGAGGGCCAGGGAAGTACTTCGAGGTATTCATCATGCTCCTCCAACTACGCTCGTACAGGTCTCGCTATGTGACACGTCGCATTGTTTAGCTGGTAGATCCCATCCGCCACAGAAAAGAGAATCAGCATGTATGGGTGTACATGATCTGCAAGAATGGATTCATAACAAATATGATTCATAGTGCCTACCACAGGTATGCATGAACCCAGAGCACTCCACGAAAATATTCCCCAGACCATAACGCTGCCTCCATCCCCTTGTGTTCTTCCAGCAATTGTTGATGAGTGTTTGTTCTTCTATCTTTTACCCCTTATGCACCAAATTCCATCCGTTCGCTGAAGCATAAAACGTGACTCATCGAAGATGGCAATCTTTTCCAATCAGCGGAGGTGCAATATCAATACTGTCGTGTAAAATGTAAGCCTTTTTTGCCGATGCAAGCTTATTAAATGTGCAATGACCATCCGTCTGCTTCGAAGGCCCATACGCAACAGGGTTCGCTCAAATACTGTCGTTTGAGACATACTTTTGGTAGTCCTCCGGTTGATTCGGCCAGTGAATTTATGCACTGTAGCTCAGCGAACGGTCCTCACGAACCTTTGGACCCGAGGTTCATCTCTCACATTAATGGTGCGTAGAACTCTGCAGTTTCCACGACACTTAATCGCAATGGTGCCATTTCTCTATTTATGGTACATTTTAACCACAGCAGCACGAAAACTGGTCACAAACTGCAATGTTTCAGAAATAACACCACCCTTGGCCCAAAGTATGATAATCATCCATTTTTCCAAATTTGATAAATCGCTCTTTTTATCCAGGAGAGCAACGAGTGATATGTTTTCAGAATGCCTACACCACGCTTTATATATCCACCAAGCCATCTCACAACTCGTGTCTTCTTTCATTGACTACGTGCTATTGACTTCAAAAGTAGTAAGTGATCACAATAATGTGACGCGACCGTGTATATGCTCTTTAAGCTGTATTATGAAACAACACAGGTAGAAAAACGTAAAAATTTTAAATTATAGATCTGCAGTATCTGTGCATCGACATCTGTGCTATAGGTCAATATGTTTTTATCGCTTGCATCGATCGCACGCTCGCCCAGTGGAGTGATTACTAATGTTACATCCAAACTTTCTTCGTCGATAACTTCGTCATTTGTAGTCAGATTCGGACAAAATAAACTGCATTATATTAATATATAGTATGCGAAATATCGTTTTCTTTCCTAACGAATTCGAGATGGACTCAGGAAGTTTTAAAACGTGCGTATCCATCAAAATCTAAAATTAAGATTTTAGTGGAAATAATACATTTTTTTCTATGCAATAAGTAAAAGAAGATGAACATGTTCAAATGCTAGTGAATTTAAATGAAACGTAAGCTTCTGGAAAACAGATACTTAAAATAATTTGAGATGGAAGAGTTAATTAAAGTAATCAAAAAAGTAATTTTCAACACCAAAAAATATATCATAGCTTTCAATAGAGTGATGATATCGAGATTTGAAGCTTCGACTTCTTCACTTTACTTCAGATCTTACAATGTTAACATTCTTTCACTCATACTTTAAACAGTAAAATTAATTTTAGATGTAAACTTTAAGTGCTAAAAATATTTTAAGTACTTTGAATTAATAATTTAATAATGAGCTGATTAATAATTTGCACTAACCAATTTGTACAAATGCTGTTCTCTAATATAATTACATATTTCTACATTATGTATGCAAAGAAGAAGCATGAATAGTTAGCATATTTATATCTCATAAATCAAAAGACTGTTTACATTAGCTTCATCCATTTAATGTGGATATTATTTAAAATTTGCATTCAGAAGGTAATTTTCGTGTCTCGGTTGATTATCATTGCAGCTTTACAAAATCCAATTGATCTGCTTTGAAGTCCTTTTTGCATAAATAGCAGATACCACTTAGGGACCATTTATTAATATATAACTAATTTATTGAAATAAAATTCATGCATCGTGATCATGAGGATAGGCCAACGCCAACAGCATTTACCCTAATGATCAAAGTCACATCACTATATTTTAAATCGTGATTTGAGTGTATTATCTTCACATTTAAATGATAATTTTATGTTATTAAGTATTCTGAATTTTTACTCTACAGAAGCGGATGATTTTCAATGCAGTTGAAGAATGAATAGTATGGTTACCGCAAATTTCTTATATTATTAAAAATATAGAAATATAAATATTAAGTATTTTCATTTTTAAGATAGTTATATAAAAACTGCATTTGTTTATATGGTGCATCGCACCACATAAGTACAGAATTGGCAACAAAAGTGAAAAAGATCCTATCAGCTGCCAAGTTTGACTAGTATAAATATGATACATAAGCTCCCATATCCCATCAGCTGCCAAGTTTGACTAGTATAAATATGATATATAATAAATATCATACAGTGGCGTAACTAGACTTTTGGCGCCCTGAAGCAAATAATTTCAGAGCGCCCTTTTCCATAATGCATATTCTTTGGTCCTTAAACCAAAACTATATTCATAGTAAAAGACGCCCTCATTTCCGTTTGGCATCCTTGAACGATCACTCAATCCCGCTCCATGGCGGTGCGCTACTGGTAAAAGAACATAGATCAAAAGAACGAACACAGACAGAATGTCACAAAGGAGCTGGCTCTTGGTTCAATTCGTGCGCAGGCCAATTGGAATTGGTTTCAAGACTTTAAATGTGTTTGAAAAACGGAGCTAATGACAAGCGAATGCTAATACGGAAGAGGCTGGGCTAAAAAAATTTATTCCCAGGAACTTTCCAGCACAGAACATTCACCAAAATGTTTAGAAAGACACTCAGATATTTCTGTAGAAACTGCATGTACTTTGCAACAAAGACAGATTGCTCCTCGCTAACACCAAAATTATAAAGCTTAGAGTAAAGTGTCCAGATCCTGGTGAAAGTGATCTTGATCTATATGTGAGGGAAAAAAGAAAGAAAAAAGTGACAGACTTCACAGTCGAAGTTGTTGTTGTTGAGACCCAGGCCGTCCGACCTACCAGAAAGGTGTAAGGTAACAGTTTGGACGGCCGGGAAGAGCCACCCAATTTAGATTTGAACCCAGTGGGGGAGGCATCCACAGGGACCGTATCTCCTCCCCTTACCACCAACCTATCGGAAGGACTTACGGACCCACATGTTTAGCGTGATCGTACTCCGCGTGAACACGGCGCCCGTTTTGGCAGCAGAGGGAATCGAACCCGGGCCTACCGAGGGAAATTCCCGCGCGCTAACCACTGGGCTACCGCCCCCCCCCCCTTTTTTTTCACAGTCGAAGTAAAATACCATTTTGCAATTTTATGCTTCTCATGAAAAATGATATATGAAGTTCACCTTATCCCCTAGACAGTAAGTCTAAACTTTGTTTTATGCATCTTCATAATATTAATGGTGTTTATGCGATTTCTTGAAATGATATATATTCAGAGTGATTCCATATACTCTGTATAAACTTTAATGAGAGAGAGACCACTAAAACAAAACTTTACCGTTAATGAATATATGTCAGGAGACTTAGTTTCATTTCAGGAGAAAATCGGAATATATTGACTGTTTATCGGCAATTGTTGACATAATGTCAATTGGAACATCCCGTATTAGCGCAAGGCGAGAAGAAAAGTGTAAAACTTTTGTTTTTCAGAATCTTTTGGTACATAATTTTTGTTTTGTAAAGTGGATCATATGTCCTGGCTTAGAATTCGAACGCGTAAGTTCCTGTTTGTGGGTGTTCTTTTTTTTTCCATGACTGCTTTCTTACTTTTTAATCGGAATTTTATATATAAAGAGAAATGAAATAGGCATGTTTTAATTGTGTGTGTATTTTTTTATGCCTAAACGAAAATCGTTTGTGGTGTTGAAGATTTTGTACTTACCAGCACTACTCAGGTCTTTGCTGAAAGCGAGCGTTCAGATAAAATGATTATTTTTCGGTTTAGATTAATTTTTTGCAGATAAATAATGCATCGAGCTTGAGACATCTGATAAACTGAATTTTGAAAAGTATTAACATAATTTTACAAAAATTAGTTACTTGGTTGCGGATGCAGCTGGTAAAATTTGAAAGGTCAAATAAAGGCAATCTCTCACATTTAATGTGTTCCACTAGTATAATAAAATTGCAAAATTTTGGTTTAAAAATTAATTTGAAGATTTCCAAAGCACGAAAACTTAATTTTGGAATTTAGTTCTTAAAAACCTGGTTTAAAAATAATTTTGAAAAATTTTAAAGCACGAAAGCTTAACTTCGTAATTTAGTTTTTAAAAAATGATGATAACATCATTTTAGACACTTTTAATCATAACTTTCCAACAGTTTAACGGAAATGTATATTAATATGCTAACTACGCAAAACATTTAAAATTTTGCTTTTAAAATTAGGTGGATAACCTTTAACCACAAAATAAATTAAACAAGAATTTAGACATTTTATACTCGAACTCAAGTCGAAGATTATAACGAGGTAATGTAGCCTGAAAGACCCACTGCAAAAATGAATGTAATTCATTTTCAGATATTTTTATAATTTACATGAAATACTGCAAGAATATAATTCATTTTCTAATATCTTATAAATAACATATATTTTCCTATATAAACACCACGAAATCGAATTTCTGTAATGATGTTTACTTTGTCTGTCTAAGAATCTTTTTAAGAAGATACATTAATTTGGAATGACCCAACATCTTGAACACTTTCTTTGAAAATATAAGGAATATAAAAATGAAAGAGAACCACATTTTCCACCAATGCCCAAGATATTTGTTTTATTCTACAGACCTGCCAAGACATTCTGTCATTTCACTCCATATTATATTAGTACTGTCGACAGGCATAAAAAGATCTCACTCATGTGTTCAATCTATTTACGTTATCTTGGTCTTAGATAATAAGCATCGATGTCATCTCTTTTAGTTCCAATTATTATGAGATAATTGTTAAGGTCTAATCGTATAGCGTTATAAAATAAATATCTTAATGGAACATAAAATTAAAATTCATGCAAAGTCTTTGGTATTGTAAAATATTATGTACCCAACATATAATTTTGTCTGCAAATTAACAAATATAGATTTTATTGTATATCAGATGCAAAAGACAATATCAAAACAAGACAGATACAAAAAACAATATCAAAATAAGACAAATACAAAAGACAATATCAAGACAAGACAGATACAAAAGACAATATCAAGACAAGACAGATACAAAAGACGATATCAAGACAAGACAGATACAAAAGACAATATCAAGACAAGATAGATACAAAAGACAAATACGAAACTCAGTCAAAATCATTTCACTAAAAATTAATAGACTTAAAAGCTCCTTCATACAGGTGCGGAATTTATATCGTCTAGTACGTGACGATATGGAACGTAAATATTTACATTGCGGTAAATCAGATGCCACACATGGGCGCGGCATACCTGCGAACGAGATATAATCGTTATTTGGTACAAGGATATGCATAAATAGAAAGCTAGAGGGCTACAGCTTTCCCCTAAAACTAAAGAGTGAAACACCATGAAAATGGTTAATAAAATTCTGAAACAGTTTGAAACGTAATAAAATTTATTCATTTTTTAAAAAGGATACATTTTTTAAAGATTTTTCAAACGTATTGTGGCATATGGATTATAAAGAGGGGACCGTAAAAATCGTATATAAATGGTTAGCCGTTGAACCCAACAAATCAGGTAGAAATAATTTAACTACCGTACATCGCATATAAAACAATTAATTGATCGCTGTGTAGCAATAACCTACCAATTTACCCAAGTGCCAGCTCACTTACCATATCTAAAAATAAACACACACACCATTAAATAACCAATCTTAACTTTAAAAATTTACATTTATTTAACACACAATAATGAGCAGGAATATAATTACAAAAAAAGCTTCCTACTTAATAACTCTTTTAAGAAGTGCCCTAGGAGGGTTCAGTGTGAGACCTTCTTAAGGAAAATACTTAAAAGAACAAGGACTCGACCGTTGTTAAATAAAATCAGCACATCCCTCCGATATCGTTGCTCTGACATATTTCGTTATCACTGTATTTTCACTACGTACTTTTTTATCACGGCACTATTCAAAATTTCTTAACTCTTTCCTTGCGGTTCCAGACCTCGTCTTATTTTGGTCTCAGCAGGACTGCATCTTAGCTCCATATCATTAATAAAGCAGGACCGCACTTCATCTTGGTACTTACGAATCTCTTCTCGCCTTATTTTATTACTAGGCAAAGACATATTTTCAATCTGCGGGAAACACGCTCTCAACAGCTTCCATTGGCATATTCATTTTGCTTGAAGTTGGAGTGCTTGCCTCTTGACTGTCTCTTCTAGAGTTAACAAAAATTACGTAAACCTTGGCCCGAAGCATTATTTACTACCAAGTTGTCCTCGTAATGTTGATGTCGTTGATTTATGAGTCGTAAACGTATCCAGGTAAAGACTGTCAAATGTGGAGTCGCTTCTCTGAGTTCTTTGTTTGTTCAAAAACATACCAAATTGTGCAAAATGGTAACTAATTCTCTCACAGTTAAGTTTATGTTTTAATTAAACAAAAACTCTTTATACAATAATAGACAGTGTAAAATACCATAGAATGCATTTAAATGTTCTGAAAAAATTTCAAGAATTGCCACTGAGGAAAGCGCTTCCCCCAAACGACTTCTCAAAATGCGTAAATCTATACATTTCTAACAGAGTTAAGAATAGACTCGTTCAGTTCCTCACATGGAGTGACAATAAAAAGTAAACATAAAAAGATATGAACAGAACTTGGAAGAAGTAATAAAAAACTTTTAAAAATGTCTATAAAATGGTTGAGTTCCAGAAAAATTTCGAATCATAGAATTATAGAAAATTCATTGCATACATAAAGGTCAAACTAAAAATGTCATCGTATGGCTTCTAGAATATGTGGAAAAACTTTCGGATCCCAGTTTCCTTTCCCCAAAAGAAAGAATCGAACGAAAATTTCACTTCATTAGGTTATGCCTCGTAGATGATAATAGAAGTGTGCAAAACATTTAGACTTCGAGGTCATCAGAAAAGCTTTAGAAAAGTCGGAAAATAATGAGAAACTCCCATTTTTTTCCCCTCAGAAATTCAAAAACTCCCATTTTTTCCCTCCAAATTGAAAATCTAGCTTAATGTTCTGTCTCGTGCTTGATATTACAAGTGTATAAGTGTACAAGTGTACAAAGTGTCTTATCAGTCACCGGTGGGCTTGTGAAAAGACCCAAACACGTTATGCAATTATTATATAGATTCCTTTTGTCGCCACATGCAAAACCACATAAAAGGAATTTTTTAAAGGGGTAATCTCAAGGTCCATCCTCTCTCCAAACCAAAACCGCTTTGGGCATTGGGTCTACCTATCTTAAACATGTGTTGCGTCCAAAACGGGATTTTCGCTTCAGATTAACACATTTTGATGCTGCACAACTTGGAACTTTTGTTATAATTCTTGAGATTCAATATTATCGTTGTTTCTGTACAAAATAAGTATGCACAATTTCATAAAAGTTGTTTGCTTCCTTAGGAAGATACTTCGATCTCATTGGAAACGTGGAAATTATAATATCTCAAGCACTGCACTTGATAACTTCCAAATAAATGTGTCCATTCATTGTTAGTTAACGTTTCTTACAAAACATTCACGCATTTAGTAATATTGAACATATTTAGTTATGTATAACATTTTCATTTTGTATCCAAATTGTCCAATATCTTTATAAAAAAAATATAGTATACAAAAAATTAAAAAAATAACTTTTAAATAAAATTGCATTCAAATTATTTTATATAAAAATCAATATAATTTTTAATACTTTGTCAGTTTATATATATATATTTTTAATTTTATAATCATTCTCTGATCTAATCAACTTGGAAATTACTAAATCTCATCGTTCAAACGATTTAAATGTTGCTTGTGATTTAAA
Source organism: Amaurobius ferox (assembly GCA_951213105.1). Lineage (NCBI taxonomy): Eukaryota > Metazoa > Arthropoda > Arachnida > Araneae > Amaurobiidae > Amaurobius > Amaurobius ferox. Next base: position 72,530,860 of record OX578136.1, read on the forward strand.
ATGTATACAAATTGTCTCGCTATAAATGTATGTCTCCGTAAAATGTATGTATCCACTTATAAGCTAATTTACAAAAATATGATGCTCGGTTTACATACGTCAAGATGAAGAAAATTAATATTGCAACAATAATTTAAACACATTCGGAGATATATGAAATTTAAAAAACCTTTGCCAAAATTAATCAAATGGTTTAAAAGACTGAAAATATGAATAATTGCTGTAATCTAAAGCTCATGCACGTAACTGATATTATATAATCAAAGATGTAACACCGTCCATTTATGAAATTTACTTTATTTTCCATCAATTTCTTTATTATTTAAATCTAACAAATCAAAAAAAATAAAAAAATCGTCCATCTGTAGCGCTTACTGTTGAATATCACCTTATATCGTCTTTTTCACATTACTGTTATTTATTTCTCCCGATTGGCAACAGCAGTTCTCAACTTTTTATTTTCTGCGATCGGTAACATTGGTCTTTATTCAAGGCTCCAATGGATTAGACATATGCAGAGTTTTTTCAGATATCCTTGTTTCCTATGATTTTTCAATCTTTATGCATGTTGTCCAAATTATCAGTGTTTATAGATATAATCTATCACTGATATCAGAACACATGCATTTTATGTTCATTTTGATAAAATACTTGTATTTGACGAAGAATTTTATCGAAATGAACAAATCATTTGTTTGGACCTAGGGCTTGTCCACATGTAAAGCTTTAATGCTTGGATTTTTTTTGACTTTCTATTATCGATTCTTTTCCATAGATGTTTGTTGTTCGTCTTCAGCTTGATGACTAGAGGTTTGCATTTTATTTTCCGCTTGATTGATGATTCTCTGTTTGATACTTTTTTTATTTGTTAGGCATTTTTGAAAGTGGGAGATTTTTGAGTTGCAACTTCTCTCTATTCTATCATTGGAATTTTAAACTATTATTATATATATATATGATAGAAAAAAAGAGAAGTTGTAACTCATAAAACCTGAACGTAAAAAATTCTAACAACGTAAAAGGATGTATAAAATAGAGAATCATCAATCAAGAGGAGAATAGAATGCATATATCTAGCCATCAAACTAAATATAATCAATATATATATCGATGGTGAGAATTGAAAAATTGAAAAACAAAAAATAACCAAGCATTCAAGCCATACACGTGGATAAGGACTAGGCTTAAAAAGTTGTTCATTTCGAACAAATTCTTCTTCAGGTCCAAGTATCTCTTCAAAATGGTTAAAAAAGCTTGTTTCTGAAAACAGAAATTTGTAATATCTATAAACTCTGTCTACTTGGACAACAAGCTAAAATATTGAAAATTGATATAAGAACATAAAAAACACCTGAGAAAATATAACATAGGTTCTATCAAAACGAGCAACGAGCAATAATTGACTATTGTTGCAATTCGCAAGAGATAATAGTGGAGATCAACTGCTGCCAAACGTGATATGTAAATAACAGTATGCAAGAAAGTCATAAAATGTGATAAATTCACAAATAAAATTTACGTAATAAAGGGGCATGTGAAATAATAGAAAAAATCAAGGAGGCAAATGTCTAAGAGGATGTATATACATTGTAATGCTAATTCAAGAGAATATTAACAATTAACTAATATAAGATACTAAGGAGGGAATTTTAAGAATATTCAGCTAATTTAAACTAATTAACTATACCATTTACTAAACATACTGGATATTTATACAATAACCTTGTACTTTTTAGGTTATTCATGTGCAAAACATGATATTTTTTTATCTAATAATCTATAAAATCTAAATATTTGATTCAGTATAATATTTCTAAATTATTGAATCGAGTTACAGGAATTAAATGGTAATATTTTATTAATATTAAAATGAAAATAGTATTTTCCATGATATGAATTTATAACTATCCTATTAGTCGGTTCAATAATTAGGTTTAAATCCAAAGAATTAATACTATTACTAATAGAGGCTTCATTAGAAATTAATTCTAAATTATCCAGTTAGAGAAATCTATATCTATGGCATAGTTGTCAGCAAATACTAAACAAATTAGTCCATCAACATATCTGCAAATTATATAACCAATTGAAGTAAAAGAATTTTCATAATGTAAAAGGTATAAATTAGCTAATATACTGCTACCACAGGCACCTCGTGGAAGCCTAGAGACTTGTAAGAATAATACAAGTAATACAAGTAAGTATATATATATATACATTTACATATATATATATATATATATATATATATATATATGTATATATATATATATATATATATATGTATATATATATATATATATATAAATATATATATATATATATATATATATATATATATATATATATATATATATATATATATATATATATATATATATAAAGTATAAAAATAATTTTAGAATTGAAAAAAGAAGGAAGGCTTAGCGAGAAGCTTAATTATTTGTAGCCTCTTTGCGCATATTTGTTTTAAGTATTTGTAGCTGCTTTGCGCATATATGCTATAACACTTCAAAAATCTTTAATAACTTCAGTTTTCCATTTTATATATTATATATATATATATAGCCTGTCAGTTAATATTTCTGTTTCTATATTCCTGATTTATAATTCATTTGGTTTATATTATTTCTCCTTCTCCTAGCCAGTAGACAGCTCAAATGGTGTCTAAAGTTAAATACTATCGCCATTGTCAGAAACTGGCTGTTCTATCGGTTTTAATTCGAATTGCATGGCTGTCCTGGCGAAAATGCAACGAACTAACCACCATTTTTTGTGTAGTTCCAATTGATTGTTCTCCATATCATGATCTTTAATCTTGAGTTAATTATTATTGCCTTTTCTCATTTTTGCCGTGTTTTCTTTTTCATTATATATATATATATATATATATATATATATATACATTTTTAATTGTGATTTTTGTATACTAATATTCTCCTCATCCCTTTTGCATTATAGTGATAAGTTATCTTTATTTTTAACACTTTACAAAAAAGTTAAAAAGTGTTTATGACTTTGTTCATTCTATCTGTCTGTCCGTTAGCACGATAACTACCGTAAAAATCTTGATCTTTAATCTTGAGTTAATTATTATTGCCTTTTCTCATTTTTGCCGTGTTTTCTTTTTCATTATATATATATATATATATATATATATATATATGTATATATATATATATATATATATATATATATATATATATATATATATATACATATATACATTTTTAATTGTGATTTTTGTATACTAATATTCTCCTCATCCCTTTTGCATAATAGTGATAAGTTATCTTTATTTTTAACACTTTACAACAAAGTTAAAAAGTGTTTATGACTTTGTTCATTCTGTCTGTCTGTCCGTTAGCACGATAACTGCCGTAAAAATGACTTAATCAAAATGAAATTTTAGTATGTTGTTCAGACGGTCTGTAGGACCTATGGGAATATAAGTGAATAATATCACCCAATTAGTTTTTCAAGCGGATTTAAAATTCACAAATTGCTTTGAAAATTTTAGGTAATATTCAAATTGTTTCATAAAATATATAAAAAAAATTCAGCAAAATATATTCAGTAGTTTTTTAAATAAAAATTAAAATAATAATATCACTTCTTATATGACGCGATCACGTGATCCACTTCAAAATGATATATGGCATCCATCTTGTCTCAAAATGGTGATTTTTAAAGTTCTTTTTAATTCATATTGAGTGTTGTATCCGTCCTAAAACCACTTTATTTTTGCTTAAATTATGTGCATCTATGCACTGAAACAACGCAATTACAATATATTTGAGTTTAAATGCTCATCTAAATTTGATTATTTCTACAACGAATCCTATTTTTCACCTATGTAAAATGTAAACAGCAAAATATGTAGAATGAGTAGTATTAGAATTGCTGTATTTCTTTAACACAAAATCATTTAGTTCATGGAGTCTGCATAGCTGATATGAATGAAATATTCATTGATTTTACAAAGAGCAGGTCGATTTTTTTCGATGAAGTTTTACGCATAGAGTTCAATTACTTGTAGCTCCATGGTCTTAATTTTTAAATAAAATGAATTATTATAGTATTGCAATGAAGGACATGAATGGGAAATTATTTATGAGTGAAATGTTGCTTTTATAGAGAGCCAGGCGTGTTATTTTTTCTATGACGTCATTTGAATGAATTTCGGTTGTTTTCGATGAAGTTTTCAAATATAATAAATTATCGTAGTATTATGATAAATTTAAAAATATTTCCAAGGAATGTATCGCATTTTAGAGATGTTTAAACCAGGCAATTTATATTTCAATGCCGTCATTTGAATGAAGTTCATTATTTTCGATGAAGGTTTAAGTTTTCAAATATAATAAATTAATGTAGTATTGTGATAAGTTTTGAAATATTACCGAGGAATGCATTGCATTTCAGACATGTTTAAATAAAATTGCATTGAAGTTGGAAAGTGTGTCATAATCAATGCTTTAAGCATGATTGCTCGAGATGGTTTTTTTTTGCTAGAGATGGGTTTTTTTGTACTTACCGTAGTTTATGCATAGTTTTCGATTAAAATCTTTCAAATTATATATATATATATATATATATATATATATATATATATAGCAGATAAAATTATTAAGGAAAAGATGGGAATCAAGCCAACGGGAAAGCTATAATGACCGAGGGGGATTGTGATCCCTCGTTCCCGGTTATAGCATGCTCTTACACCCAGGTAACACTCCCGGTACCAAATACTTTGCCGAAACTTGACTTCCGAAATGGTGTCGAGCACAAGACACTGACCGTGGAAGTGACCGTTGTAATACTGTATACAACTGTACCGTTGTAAAACTGTATACAACGATGAAGGAAACGCTTATTTTAAGGATGCAACTTGTACACACCTGTGATGTTATCGATTTTGGAAATGATAACTGTGAGATTCACCTACGCGGAACTAACTGATAGCGCACCCTAGTGGTAGTATAATGCTATATATGTTTGCACTCTCCTTTGTAAACTACTCTTGGCATTTTCGTTATGGTTTTTTACTTCGGCTTTGTACTTCGGATTTTTCTTCGATACTTGAGTTTTGTACTCACTTCCACGGTCAGTGTCTTGTGCTCGACACTATTTCGGAAGTCAAGTTTCGGCAAAGTATTTGGTACTGGGAGTGTTACCTGGGTGTAATAGCATGCTATAACCGGGAACGAGGGGTCACAATCCCCCTCGGCCATTAATGCTTTTCCGTTGGCTTGATTCCCATTTTTTCCTTAATAATTTTATTTGCTATAACTGCTTTACGTACTTGTGCAGCATTGCGCCATCTACGTTAAGCCTTTTTTCATACTTATGTATGCTTTCGTTTTCTTCATCTGATTACTTTTGTATTATATTATATATATATATATATATATATATATATATATATATATATATATATATATACACATATATATATATACATATATATATATATATATATATATACATATATATATATATATATATATATATATATATATATATATATATATATATATATATATATATATATATATATATATTATTATTATTATTATTATTATTATTTATATATAATATATATATATATATATATATATGTACATACATAATTTTTTAATGGTTTCTTATACTATGGTATCTGGTCAAAATTTGCATAAACCGTCTTTTCCAACATTGAAACATTGGCCTAGCATTAGTATGTCTCCTACCATATTAAAAGAACTTCGTCCTCTTAAGATTTGTATATTTAAATAAAATTTCGGAAGAAAATGTCCACACAATGTTATTTCTATGGAATTTCAATGTTATTTCTAATCGTCTTTTTCTTCATTTTTAAACAATGCCTGGGCCTCGAAATTTGAGGCATAGGCGAGATTATCGGCAATAAAGAAGAATGCATACATGCTCAAATGCATGAATGCATAAATGTATGCATATAAAATTTTCACAAAATAAATACTGTGTGTTTTACATAGATATATTTACAATTTATATTTTAAATATAAAAGAACACAATACAATCTTTGTTATAGACCAAAATGAATTCTTAGATCTCGAATTTCTCTTTGTATTCGTTGGATTTTCTACAAGATGCAGTCTGTGTGGCAGCAGCGAGGTTCTTTCAAATGAATAAATCAACATTTTCATTTTTATGCATTGCAATTCCATTATTCTCCAGCATATGCTCGAACTGAAGGTTGAAATTGTAAACAGATCAAGTTCATTTTTATACCACTGCAGAGAAGCCCAATTTCACAGAAACTGTTCGTACTATTGTGTCATAAATGGCATAACGTCTGACGTTCTTATATAAAATTAACTGGAGTGTGGCTGAACTCCATGTTCTCAGACCAGAATTAACTTTAAAGTTGATTGTTTTGCTATTTTTATGGGAGCGGGGATTTTTATTTAATTTTTTTTTTGAAAAATTATTTCAATTGATACCAAATTTGATAATGTACCCCTTAGGGTGCTAATAAAATCTCGAACAAAAATTTGCATCACGTCTATTTTTCAGACAAACGGACATCACTCTAAAAATTGTCAAAACGAGTTCAGCTGGTCCTAAAACATATTTGCAACAACATCTCGAAATCTAACCATTTTGTGAAAACAATACATTCTCTATGCTAGTGTTTTCAAAATTTTTCGTAGCGGAAGCTTTTTGAAACCCTTTTTGATGACGGAACCCCAAAATGAGAAAAATACATTATTGTCCAAATTATACACTATGCATTTTACGCTTTCTGTTTTCCATATTTAAGAAAATTCCTATGATAATATAACGTTGAGGATAGCCTGAAATAATGATACCATAATGATACCACAGTAAAATGATAAAAGTAGAAATAAATAGTAATAATATATTACTATTTATTTCTACTTTTATCATTTTACTGTGGTATCATTATGGTATCATTATTTATTACTTTTCATACTTGCATAGCATAATGTATAGGGAAATTAATGCGAAGGGGTTGAACATTCAAATTCAAGTTTTCAAGAAAGGAGCAAATACCTTTCGGGCCATATGTGCAAATAATCAAAATTTATTTTATCGCTAAACAAGACATCAGCTGTCTCCAAAAGGCATGAGATAATCGTATTCTGGGGCCTAAATAAAGAACATCATCTGCACAAAGATATCTCACGGGTTCTATTATTAAATTGCGTTATATAGTCCATGTAGATTGCTGTATGGTGCATCCGTTGGTAGTGCGAGTAACTGAACGAGTTTGAGAGAAGTCTCATCATAGGTTTCAGTGAAAATGGGTGGCCATGCAGATGTGTCAGTTACCATTTTGATAAGCACGATGCCGTAATAGGACGGTGTTAACAGTGGTGGGTTCAAACGTGCACACATAATCACCACAAATTATCTGGATATTTAAGGAAAACAAGTGCGCTACGGGTTCGATTACGAAACCATTCACAGCAATACTAACGGCGTCCCTGTCCTACATCCAAAAGCACATAGGCTCCTCCGTCATGTAGTAACAAACCGCATCATTCCATAGTATTCAGCAACTTCACCAGCTTCTTTTTCAACGCAGATGATTACCACATATGTGGTACAGTGTCTAAAAGTAAAAAGTTACTTCTAGACACTGTATCTGTGTTTAGAGAAAACCTGGTATTCGATCCTACTTGGCATCGTTCGCCCAGACTTCACTCGGGGAGACTCCCTCAACAATATGTCCGTGCAATTCATACATAACCTTCCTATCGTCGATCGAGAATGTTTGAAATATACTGGAGAGACAGTAACAGTCGGTTACGGTGTGTAGGCGAACAAACCCAACAATTACAGAACATCTGGCAGAATATTATAGGACGACATTAAACTGTCATTTGACTGTTGGACACACGGGTTTGTATAACAGACAAAATAAAATTTACTTCCTATTAATAGCTATATTGCTGCTGCAGTGTAATAAAAAATCATATTGCATTGGAAAGTAAATAATTACATTAATTATTAAATGAAAATTGTGTGGGCGAAGTTCCTTAATGATTGAAAAGTTTTTCAGGGTATGTCGTTTTTTTTCAATAGACTATATCATCATCTCCTAAAACAAAAGCTTTACTTTTTTAATATATCGATGGCTCTCAATTGCATAAGCCTAAATTTGTACTAAATTATTTCCTATTAATTAGATCAAAAGTAAACAAGAATCCATCGGGTTAATGAATCAATTCGCTTCCCAACTCTATAGCATCTGATTAAACGCCTTTATAAATAATAAAATCTACTGTTATTACATTATCTATATAGACCTTAAATTTTCAGCATACTTCTTTATGAAAAGTTATAGCCGCTCATATGTCATAACATCTGCTATGTGTATTACTTCGAATCAAAACTTTACCGCATTTTGAACATCAGAAATACTAAAGCCTTTTCTGACTCTTAATTCATCAAAATTAAGCCCACATAAATTTATAATTAATTAATTCCAAAAACAGCTTAAATTAATCAGCCTAATAAAACTATAAATTAATCAACCTATAAATCAGCCTAATCAGCCTTAAATATCAAAATTAAGCAAAATAAAAATACGGCACTAGTAACAGCATAAACAGTTGATTAAATGCTTACCGGTTTCAAAAGCCCCGTTCACATGCAAGGCCGTATTTTCCGGCCATGAAACATTGGGGTGAAAAAGGGGGTATTTTCCGGGATCCATTCTAGACCCGTTCACATGTGCAACCCCCATTACTCCCGCTTAAAGGGCTAAGACCAATTTTTCTTAAATGCTTTTGACATTCATTTTTGGTAAACAATATATCTTTTTCTTTTCTTTTTTTAATTGCTTTTTTAAAAAGCGTATTATTTTTAATTCATTATCCCATGTTATTATTTTATCTATTTAATATGACAAATGTGCGGAAATGAGAAACAAAATAATCTTATATATATAAATTAAATCGAAATAATGTATATAAATTAAACTTGGATCTTTATAAACTAAACATCAAATTAAAAATAATATGCTAAAATTAAATTTAATATATTTTTAAAACTATAAATATATGCTTATTGTAATATATATATATATATATATATATATATAAATGTTTTATTTCATGAAACTGTTTAAAGAATTCATTCTTAAAAGTCAAAAAAGAAAGTTTTTCTCATTTAATCTTCGTTTTTAAGCTAAATTATAACGTATAAACTTGAATTAGTGGAAAAAGTGTAACACCATTTTAAGAAACTTTATTCAAGACAAATCGATATATAGAGAAAAAAATATGCATATTTATACCGAATACATTTTAATTATTACAAAATCGGTATAACTCATCTTTTATTAAAAACACATAAGACCTTACTGCATGGCCCAGATACAAAAAATCTCATATACCACTAATACCGCAATTAAAAATAATGTTTTTAATATAGCAGTATAAAAAATACTTATGATGGACATGTTTCACTGATATGTAAAATAGGTGGTCCTCTAAGTAATCCAAAAATAAAATTAATAAAATAAAATCGTCTTCATATGTAGTTAGCATCTAAAATATATAAAAATAATTTATATTTCTGATACTAGCAATCACGGAGTATTCTTTTTTTTTTTTTTTTTTAAGGGGGGGGGAGCATTTTGTAAGCTAATTTACACAGTTCAGTTTATTGCAAAATGTATGTATGTAAAGTTATTTTGAATGCCTGAAACATTTTACTTTGTTATTGATATACATAATTATAAAACGCAATTCTCTACTAATCATAATATTGGCATCATAATCACATCATCTCAAGTTATGGAACATTTCGCATTGATATGTAAAAGCTTAGAATACAAAACTAAAATAATCAAACTTGAAATATAAGGTATAAATAATTTATTTACAATAATTAACAACATATATTCATTTAAATATAAACACATTATACTCCTTTTTAACAATATAAAATAAATGAGTATTAAGATAGATTTATCTAATATACATTCTCCTTATATAAAACTAAGAAAATCTTTGTATCATTTGTTAAAAACTACTTAGATAAATCCAGAAAATTTGCCCAAGAAACAGAACATTATATTTTAAAGTTGCTGCTTCAAAGGAAAATCAGCTGGCTTACGACTTTTAACTAACACTTAATTGTATATGTTTTGTAATTAAGAAACAAACATTTCTATAAAAATTATCCTGAAATCGAGGAACAAATATTTCAAATTCATGAATAACAGTTAGTTCAAATAAACAAAATGTACATACCCGCATCAGTCTTTTTCAGTAGGATTCTCCATTCATTAAATTCTGAGGTATAATAAGGATCAATCCGTTTAATTCGTAAATAAGTCCGTGTAATGAATGCAAAATAATCTCTATAACAAGCTATAAATTCATCATTATTGTACAATCTTCAGATAGAATTTGTAAACAAGGTCCACGCGGTATCTCAGTATCCGCCATGTTTTTCAAGAAATCGCAGTTGCGCGAATGGAATTGTGGGTAAAAATCCCCAATCTACCCCCTTCGTTCCCTCAAATAAGAAGGAAGGAAATCATACCTCCTTTCAACCCTCTTTCGAACCGGTATTTTCCCCGCTTGGACATGTGAACGGTGACACAGTCGAAATGCGGCTATGATACCGGCTTTAAATTGTGCATGTGAACGGGGCTAAAGAGGTAAAAAAGAAAGTTTTACCTTTCCAATAAATGAGGCATGGCTGTCACTATAAAAAGGGTAGCTAAATTTCTTATTAGACGAAAATCTCAGATCGATCTCATTTATTCTGAAGAAGTGGACTCGGACTTGATTTTGAAACAAATTGCTGCATTTATTCAACTAATAATTAATTAATTTTATTTGCATATGATTTAAAACAGTTGACTCAGCACATATTTAATACACAGTTTCTAGAAAAGTCCTTATGTACACCAATAACTTTATAACGAGAGGTCCATGAGTATACAAGCTATGTCCATCTATAGTAAAGTGACCATGCGAGATCGAATAAAAGTGATTGCAGCGCCGCTAGTAGAATATATAAAAATCTGGGATAGTGAACTCGACAACAAATTGCCATGCAGATCCGGTGGTCGAGCGGTTAGGGGCATGCGCTTCCGTCTGATCGCTGGATTGCGGGTTCGAATCCCGCCAGCGGGCATGGATGTTCTCATGTCGAGGACAAGTCAGACTTCCAGCCTTCGGGGAGCCTCTATAAAAGTTAAGCTGCAAATCACCTCCCCTTCGTCATGGGACACCTTGGGGGGTCTTGTGGACGTGGTACGTAGGCGTCCCTTCACCACGGGGGAATTAGTAAGGAACGAACAAATTGCCATAGATGACAAGAGCAAATTGCAACGTTGTAGAGTATTGTCAAATTAGTAGAAATCGCCATATTGTAAAATTTTAATAAAATATTGTACATGAATTATTGTTCAATCATATTTGATTTTCTGTACAATATTTGAATTATTGTACAATTTTGAATCCTGTGCATTTAAGTATTATTTATTTTAGCATTCTTGAAAAGGACGACAATTCGCCAATAACCCTATCGTGTGAAATATACGTGCATCTTCTGCAACAATTCCATTATCCATTACTACTCATGATATAACTCTCTGTTACTTTTCAATTGGATTTTTTTTTGTCTATCTTGCTTTGGTGACGAGTTTGGAATCCCATCTTCTTAAATTCTCCACTAGAGGCGCAACAACCACTTTTGTTCGATCTGTCACTTTACCATGACCTCACATGTGCACTCGGACGTTTCCCTGGAATGTCATAGGGATGCTTAAGGACTATCCTAAAACCCCAAACTCTTAATTTAAACTTCTAGCTATAACTATATTCTAAACTATATTTTCTACCTACACTACCTTAAATTTTCTACACACTTCTTTATGAAAAGTTAACATCTTCCATCTTGCATAACGTATGTAAGAAATATTGTTCAGAATTAACATTACTGTCTTCTTAAACGTCAGAAATGTTACTCTAAAAATGCTCCACTGACTCTTAATTGCTTCGCGCTTCAACAACTGCAAAGATGGAAAATTCTAGACACTGTCTAGACATTTACTCTTGTGAAATGTTAAGAGATGACAATTATATTCTAAGAAGCTTATTTGTGAAGGATTAAGGATTCTAAGGGAGTTCAGCTCATTCTTCATATAAAATTTATTCGTTTGAAATATTATGACATCATAAAATATAATTTGGTATATATTGAGAAAAGTTTAAAAATTCGGAGTACGGAATTTGCATTGCTGTATGCAATTCGCTTTATGATTTGTCAGTATATGTTACTAGACGTGACTAAAATTCTCGGAAACATCAAGAATTAAGACAGGAAATATTGATATTTTTATCTTCAACTTAGCAGTTAAATATAGAGATTATTTTGTTTCAATTTTGATTATTTTTAAAACGGAGTTAGTTACTGTAGATATATTCAATTTTCGAAACAACATTTTGTTTTCTTTTTGTGCAATTTACTTTATTTAAATATTTGAACTTTTCAACTTAAATCAGTTTTCGTTATTTTTTGTGCCAAGTAATTATAAATAATTTAAATATTTAAAAATTTAATTTAAAATGGTACATTTTTCATGATTTGTTAAAACGCTTAAAATATTTTTCAACATTTTCATTCAAAGATGTTTCTTTTACATTTAGTAATTTATGATTTTATACTAAATTAAATTTTAAATATTTGAACTTTGAAAACATTTAAATATAATGTATTTTTAAACTCAAATGTTTAAATAAATTTATATATTATTTTTTCTTGTTTACATCTTGTATATATATATATATATAATATTATTTTTACAATAATTTATATATATATATATATAAAAATTATTGTAAAAATAATTTGTTTATAAATCTTATTCAACTGTTTTATTAAATAACAAATAATATAAAAAAAATTAAAAAACTAATTTTGATGTGGGCAACACATGACTTTCCTTATATAATGTAACGAAGTTACTATATTTGCAATTAGAAAAATAGGTTTTTTAATAGTAGATATTTATATTTTTCCAAGATTTTGAATTTTTGTCAATTAGTCGTCATTTCATTCATTCAGTGTCATTTTTACCCATTTGGCGAGATTTTCGTTAATTTGGCAACATCTAAAAAATTCGCCAAGTTGGCGACCATTCCGCCAAATTCGTCGCCAAAATCTCGCCAAGCGTTATGAACGGAGAATTTAGTTTTTCTTATAGCAGATAAATAGCTATTGGCGTTCAAATACAAAAGTATTACTCAAAGTATATTTTCTCATGAATGGAACGAGCTAGATCCACGAGAATGGTGTCACCAAATTTATCGCATGATATTAAACATGAAAGTGAACATGTTTCTCAACAGTTAATATATTTTTTTTAATTTATGGCATTTTTTGATACATTTATTTGAAAAATGTGCAATATCCCGAGAACGGTTCATGCTAGCGTTCTAAAGTTTATGCCAATCGTTTTCTAAGGAAAAATTACATAAGAAATGTCTATTTTCGTAATTTTAATAAAGGTTTTGAATTTTTGATGATTTTTCAAAATATCACTCGAAAATTTAGGGGGGTCCGACGAAAAGTACGTTTAAAAGCAATGGACTTCCAGTATTCAAGGTTTGTTATTTTTGTACCAAATTTCATTCACATCGCTCCATTCGTTCGTGAGATATCGTCTCCAGAGACTCACTGACACACACACACACACACATACTTTCACACACACACACACACACACACAGCCATCACCTCAAAAATATTTGATTCGTGATCATGCGTGATGCTTGAAACGTGCTCTCCCGTCGAAACCTCGAATTCGAATTTTCGACCCCGTCACAATACTTTCCGTATACATTATGTATATAAGGAAAGCAAAAATTAATTTTGACAGAGCAAAATAATTTTCGATATTTAATCAAAGATTATTGGTAGTTTGAAAATAATATGTTATAATAATTAAATACCTTAAATTTGTCAGAAAAATTTCAGGAATATACTCTTTATTTTAATAAATGCAGAATATTTCCCATGGAATAGCACTATTAATATGACAGATTTGATAGCATGCAGTTCGATATCTGTGAGAGTTGTTATCATTCATTAAAAGATCAATTTGCGTATATTGATGGCACCATTGATTCTGAGACCATTGATTCTGGGCAAAAGTGCATACGTCATTGTTGACTGAAAACAAAATGATAATGATTGTGGAAATAAAATAAGTGATGGAATGGCTTAAACAAAAATAAGATCATTTTTTTAGTCCCTGCACCAAAGTTGAAGTCGTGAGAGAAATCCGGTATTTTGCCTGCATTTTCCTGTAATCCGGTGTTTTCCTGTAATTTTATTTGTTACACAATTATATGAAATAATGTTTTTCGAAATTGTTTTCGATTTCGAGATTTCGGCAAATAAGAAAGTTATAAATAAGAACGTTTCCTAGTGCACATATATCAAAATTATTGGAGTGTATCTCTATCTGTGTAGAAGAATGTGCATAAAGAATACCAAAGCGGTAGGAGATACCTGAGTAGAACGGGATAGAGTGTCTATTTCCCACGAGCAGAGCTGGAGTCGGCTGGAAATCTCTGAAACTCTATATTCGCACACTGTGCGTCATTCAACAAGGACGTGTTAATTACTGCTCGTCGTTGTTTATTCAAAAATGCATGTTTTTAAATATTTTTGCCAGACAAAAAATTGGCGACTATTTTTATGTCACATTTTTTCAAACAATGAACTGTGTACAAGAAGAAATAGAAAAGAACTACGAGAAAAGGACTTAATTAAAAAAAACAAAAGAAAAAAGAGAATTAAATCGAAAAAATGAAAATGCAGTAAAGACGCATGAACTATATTCAACTTCAAATGAAAGTTGGGTTTGAAGTATTGAGTGTAAAAAGAATTTATAAAACAGATACCGTAATAGAAAGTGACAATGATGAATCCGTACATTTTTGCGAGAACTGTGTTACCAATAAAGTAAAACAAAGTGGGCACCCTGTTCTGCCCAGCATGTGGGGCAACATACAAGTTTTTTTTCTTTTTCTGTTTTAAAAAAATTAACTTTCGAAATTTTCATATCTCCTGTAAGTTTAAACTATTTGAATAAATCACTTTTTCTTTTCTAAATTTCTATCTTATCATTTAAGCTTCAAAATTGGCATCATTGCTTCAAAATAGCATTGGTACCTAATTTAGCCCAGTTTCCCCTATGTCTGTGAGTCCTTTCATATGGAAATAACGTATTCACAGTATCGCCTGAAACTTTATTTGCTAATACATTATGCAATACATAGAACTTGAAAGTAATATTTGTAACATGCATTATTATACCACGAATTATTCGAGTAATATTTCCATAGCATCGTTTCCTAAACTGCGATCATTCCAAATGATGCTAGTAAATTTTCAGTGAAAAACTTATAATTTTAACTACGCTATGGATGTAAATAGTAGTCAAATTATTTTTTATTGATATTTAAAATTATTATACGTAATATACATGTTCAGGGTTGACAACATATTAATTTCGTGTCTGGATTTAGTCATTTTTTGGAATATTTAGTATCCAAAATGGCTAAATCTAGCCACAGATTTGCAAAGTTTGCAATTGCTTTTAATAACTATACATAAAATTTAGCCAATTTTACTTTCCCTACATACACAGTATAAAGCATAAAGTATTGGGACTAAAATTCAATGTCGAAAAGTTTTTTGACTAAAGAACAAGTTTAAAATCTCACTGAGCTCGGAAGGAAAGTTTCTGAGGTGATGTCTGTGTCATTGGAGTAAACTCTCAGGTCGTCCCTGCCAGTGAAAATTAATGAATCTGCCTGTAAATCTGCCTATGTGTGTATATGCATGTATATGTATATATGTATATGTGGTGCGTTAGTATGTATGTCCATGAGTCATTACATGCGATATCTCAGGAACAAATAAAGCGTTTGGAATGTAATTTGGTACAATCATTACGATCCAAGAATACTAGAGCCGTAACGATTATAAACGCAATCAAACGTACGGAAGACCAAAATTTTTGAACGATTTCTTGGAAAAATCAATTATATGATTTTAAAATTGAACTCGTAGAAATTGTGGAAGTTTAAAAATGCAAAACGAAAAAAATATTTCATACAAAAAAGAAAAACCTCATAAATTCCTCTATACCCCACTTTTTGGAGCAAATGATACCATCTGCGGTATTTCTTATCTTACTTATCTAACTTTAAAACCTTATTATCTTAGCATTATTTCAGTCATATTTTACTTTAAAACACCTTATATTTGTTTTAATTTATACATATATTTACTTTATTTTACTTCAAAGCGCATTTCTTTAGTTTTGAAAGGAATGCAAAAAAAATTACCAAAAATATTGATTCCAAAACATATTAACAAAAATATTATATGTAAGATTTTTACATTTTTATTTCTTTTTTATTTTTTTTTATTTATTTATTAAATTTTATTTAGTTTTACTTGACCTCAGTCTCGTTTTTTCACGGTGAAATTGTTATGCGCATAAAATTTTTCTTTTAGAATCTAACAAGACATTTGCTATCTATTATTAGATATTCATATCAGTATTTAAAATTCTGCAACGCTCCTTTCATGTGCAAATATGATGCAATGCTCATTCTGAACAGCCCCTTTGAGATAATCGCATAACCTTAAAATGAAAATATGAACAAATGACCTTAGAAATTGTCTTAATTTTAAAATTTGAAATATGGGGGAAAAACAAAAATGCAGTTATGCAATAATGTAAAAAGTATAAATTACCTGTCAATTTCATACTGAAAATAAATATGTCACATTTGTACAATATGCGTTTACTTGTCCCTTACATGAGTGTCAGGTCTTGCCATATTAATTCTTCTGGATTTCTCCTTTATATAGGAATACATTATTTTACGTAAACTAACTACAAAAATCCTAATATTAAATGTTCTAAACATTTCCTGAAAGTTAATTTTCGAAATAATGAGTTCAAGCAGAGAGAGAATTGCGCAAATTATGCATGCACCGTTCATTTCATTTCCTTAGTCATGACAATGGACATTTCATCCTAAACAATTCTTAATTGGTTGAATTTTAATAAATGCTATTGCGCAAATTGCAGAAGGCACGGTAATTTTATCTACTTGTAAATCAACGAGTATTTTGACTACACTGTGTATTTACATGCACTTCAATAATAGCGAAATTCATTAAGCTACGTCTGCCGTGTTTATTTTTAGAACAATTTCTTCTATTGTAAATAAAAACAATAAAGACCAATCATGCATAAAGCATAGATTATGAAACACTTTCCAACTTCAATGCAATTTCATTTAAGCATCTCTAAAATGCGATATATTCCTCGGTAATATTTTAACAATTATCACAATACTACATTAATTTATTATATTTGAAAACTTAAAAATTCATCGAAAACTATAAACTTCGTTCCAATGACGTCAATTAAATAAAAATCGCCTGGCTCCTCGCTAATTTTTTAACGTTATCATAATACTACAATCATTTATTATATTTGAAAACTTCATCAAAAACAACTGAAATTTATTCAAATGACACCATCGAAATATAAAACGCCTGGTTCTCTATATAAAAGCAGCATTTCATCCATAAACATTTTCCCATTCATTTCATTCATCACAATACTATAATAATTTATTTTATTTAAAAACTTTATTTGATTTAAAAGACCATGGAAGTACAAGTAATTAAACTCTATGCTTAAAACTTCATCGAAAAACATCGTCCTTCTCTCTGTAAAATCAATGAATATTTCATTGATATCAGCTATGCAGACTCCATGAGCTAAATAATTTTGTGTTAAAGAAATACAGCAATTCTTATACAACTCATTCTACATATTTTGCTGTTTACATTTTACATAAGAGAAAAATAGGCTTCGTTGTAGAAATAAACACATTTGGATGATCATTTAAACTCAAATATATTGTAATTGCGTTGTTTCAGTATGTAGTGGCACAGAACTTAGACAAAAAGAAAGCGGTTTTAGGAGGGATGCAACACTCAATATGAATTAAAAACAACTTTAAAAATCACGATTTTGAGATAAGATGGATGCCATATTTTATTTTGAAGTCGTGATTGCTTGGTCACGTGATTGCTTCATATAAGAGGTGTAATTATTATTTTTATTTTTATTGACAGATTTTTTTAATTTTTATTTAAGAACTACTAAATATATTTTGCTGAAATTTTTTTTATATATCTCATGGGATAATTTGAATATTACCTAAAATTTTCGAAGCAATTTATGAATTTTAAACCGCTTAAAAAATGTTTGAAAAATTAGGTCCCATAGGGTTGAATGTATTTCATTTCTTCAACCCGGGTTCAATCCAAAACTAATTGGGTGATATTATTCATTTATATTCCCATAGGTCCCACAGACCGTCTGAACAACATACTAATATTTCATTTTTATTAAGTCATTTTTACGGCAGTTATCGTGCTAACGGACAGACAGACAGACACACAGAATGAATGAACAAAGTCATAAACACTTTTCAACTTTGTTGTAAAGTGTTAAAAAATGAATAATAAAGAAAAGGAAACAGATAATTTTACTTTCCGTGCTATAACAATATAGAAAAATCTGAAAATACATAACTGGAGTTATGTCTTCTCTTGACTTTTTCGTGCATCCATATTCTAAATTGTTTAGTTCCACTTGTATCGCAATCATTACCAGAATTTTAAAAAAATTATATTTTTTCCGATTTTGTAGCCAAGGTGCGAGGTCATAATAACTAATTTGTTATTGCTATTAAGTTCTGATTTTGCTATAACAACTGTAACAATAATTTTACTGCAACAATATTATTTTACTGTAACCCATTACAACCCATTAGAACTTCAGTTAAGTAACCAACCACAGTTCTGGATTGACAAACGTGCGGATTCTATTTTGGGAGAAAATCAAAGTTTTTGGCAGATTTCTTCCTGGAATTGAGTTCCAACGGTGAGTGAACGCTCTGCAGAAAACACTAACCAACAGAGCGTTCTTGGATAAATCCCCAGTTCGTCCAAGATTTTTCGGCATGGGAATAATTAGTGCTCAGTTAACATGTATACTATTATATTGGAGTTAATATATTGTTTCTTTATTTGGATTTGCTTGGGTTGATCTAGTACGAAATGCTCTATCACCACTGGCAGTATTACCACTTTTACCGTTTCTTTTATATCCGTTTCTGCTATCTTTCAGTTCAATTTTGTTATATTGTCCTGTATACACGTCGTATGTTTTAGTTTATTTTTTCAGGTAAGAAACTATAAATTCGTCCAGTGCTGACGATACATGTTGATATATGCAAGTTTTATCGTATTTTGCCATCTCTTGCTTCATCTTGGGCCATATATATGTATCTGTCAGTTACTACATAATTTAACTAAAGCTTTTATTCCTGGATATGCTAAATTGTGGATGTAATTAGATATTTTCTTCTGGTACGTTTGTAGAATATATGGACGTATCAAGCCCGTTGATGTGTTACACCATAATAATGCATCCGTTGTGAAAGGAACCTTTAATATTTTAATTTCAAACCGATATTTTCTTTGAACAAATTCTAAAAATCGTCATCGTCTTGAGTGTCTGTGATTTCATCGTAATCCACAATATCGTCGAAGCTAAGCCCTTGTAATTTTTGAAGAGGCATCTGCCATCTCTGTTTTTAATGCCACACTTACATGGCTGATATCATTTTGTGAACTACGCAATAAAATTTATCTAATCTGTCTAGCAAGAAGAAAGCTTTTTATATGTGTACGATCCGTAAAAATGATGAACTTTGTTCCATTCAGCTATAAGTATTTTATTGCTGCGAAAAAATTCGAAAGCTCATGATCAAACGTGTTATACTTCATTTCAACCTAGCGTAGTTTCCGAGAGAAAAATCCCAGCGGTTGCCAGCTATTTCCACGCAATTACTGATCGCTTCTTTCGATCACTCTGTCTGAGTCATCAGTCATTTAAGCTAAAGCTGCATCTGAATTCTGATGAGCTAACTAAGTGGGTTACATTTTTGAGTTCATTCTTGCAAATCCTGTAAGATTCTTCGGTTTCTGTTATCCATGCATTTTGTCATTATTTCGACATTTACCCAACATTTTGAGTAAATGTAGCTGCTTTTTAGCTGCATTAGGATAAATTCGCAGATAAAAATTCAGAAGACCAAGAAAAAGTCAAAATAAACAAGCGGCAGCAGGTCGAGGATAATCTTCAATTACTTTTTTTTCAGGTAAGGGATTAATGCCATGTCTATCAACTTGGTATCCAAGAAATTTGATTTGATCAGTAGCAAAAGTACACGTAGGAAAATTAACAAGTAGACAATCATGTCTTAAATGGTTAAGAACATTCTGTACATGGATTAAGTGTTCCTCTGTAGAAATTAATGCGATTAGAACATCGTTGATAAACATATTCAAGACTCTGAAGTGTTTGATTCATAAACAGCTGCATTGTTTGAGCAACATTCCTAAGACCAAACATCATGTAGTTCTCAAAAAGTCCTGAATTCGAGAATCACGTACTCACGACTGGCCAGGACTATAAAAAGAGGATTCGTATTCGTATAGAGAAAACAAGTCAGGTCTTCAGCATAAAACCGTGAGTCGTTACCGTTCAGCTTCGGCTGGAATCTTTATAGGGAGAGTGCGCGGGTGTGGTGGCTCTGTTCATTCATGGAAGTACGCAGCGAAGTTATAGCCTCTACAAGATTGTTAGTATAGATATATATGGTATAATAATTTGATTAGTATAGATTCAGTTCAATAAAAATGCTAAGGTTTGGTTTCGGTATAGTTTATTATGTCAACAGGTTAAGATATGGTAGTGCTGGCTTTATAAATATTATGTATATGTAAGTGTATTTTGAGTTGCCAGCGAAGTTAGCTGGAATAAAGTATGTTGTTTGTTAATATTGTAGTTCATTCATCGAACTCCAGTCATTAGGTTTAAAATTAAAGTAAAAGTTACTGTACAATGGTACCCCCAAAGTAGAAATCTTTACAAATGCCGCCCGAACAGGTTACCACGATAGCGACCTTTACAATGGCGCCCGAACTAAATAACCCCGTAAGTTAAGTCTGAAGTGATTTACCCCGTAGGTTAGGTCAAAAGCTGTCGAAATTAGATTTTTTTTTAAGAGTTCCGCGGTTAAGCGCGATTACAAATGGCCACCGAACTAATTAACCCCGTAGTCAAAATGTCAAAATTAAGTTGTTTTTAAGAGTTCCTAAGTAAAGCGCATTTACAAAGACGACCGAACGTCAAGAAGGATAGCGATAGTTGTGGTGTAGTAATGTTGTGTAGTAATATTGTGCAGTGATATTGAGCAGTGATATTGTATAGGGTAGTGATATTATGTAGTGATATTTTTATAGAATTCTGTGTGTTTTCAATCGTGGTAATTTAAACTGATAGTTTCAGTAAGATTGTTGTTGGTTAATATGACCCAATTTAAGTTGCAAGAAAGTAAAAAAATCTGATGTGGGCAACACATGACTTTCCTTATATAATGTAATGAATTTACTACTTTTACAGTAACAAAAATAGGTTTTCCTTATAGTAGATACTAATATTCTTTCCAAGATATTGAATTTTCGACAATTAGTCCTTTTCATTGATACAGCGTCATTTTTATCCATTTGGCGAGATTTTCGTTAATTTGGCAACATTTCAAAAAGTTGCCAAGTTAGCGACATTCCGCCAAATTCGTCGCCAAAATCTCGCCAAACGTTATGGACGAAGAAGTAAGCTATTCTTACAACAGATAAATGACTATTGGCGTTCAAATACAAAAGTATTACTTAAAGTATCTTTTTTCATGAATGGAACAAGTTAGATCCACGAGAATGATGTCACCCAAATTATCGCATGGTATTACATATGAAAAGTGAACATGTCTCTCAATAGGATATATATATTTTTTAATTTTATATGACTTTTTGATAATTTTTTTTAAAAATGTACAATATCTCGAGAACGGTTCATGTTAGCGTTCTAAAATTTATGTCAATCGTTTTCTAATGAAAAATTACATAAGAAATGTCTATTTGCCTAACTTTATTAGCGGTTTTGATATTTTGACGATTTTTTCAAAATTTCATTCAAAAATTTAGGGGGGTTCTGAACATTCGATTGCGTATAAAAACAATAGGCTTCCAGTGTTTACGGATTGTGATTTTTGTACCAAATTTTGTTCGAATCGGTCCATTTGTACGTCAGTTATCGTCTCCACAGACTCACTGACACACACACACACACAGACACACACAGACATCACTTCAAAAATGTTTGATTCGTGATCAGGGATGCTTGAAACGTGCTCTCCCGTCAAAAACTCGAATTCGAATTTTCAACCCCGTCACAATACTTTCCTTATACATTATGTATATAAGGAACGTAATAATAAAATTGAATGTGTCGCAAGGAAATGATGTTGATCAGTTAGCACAAACCTTTGTAGTAACTACAAATAATTCTATTGACCAGTATGGAGATATGTTAGCACAAGCTAGTTCATTGGCAAATTTGCCGAAATTTTTTGATGGATTAACGTCTAGCGAAAAGTTCATTCAGGAATTAGAAAGATATTTCGAGGGAAGTGTATTAAATGAAGCACAAAAGCTAGTAGTGGCACAGAATACTTTGATAGGTAGAGCAAAATATAGGTGGGAAATGTTAGATGAAGATGGCGTAACTAATATTTCGGAGTTTAAGGATAAAATTAATCAGGCATTTTCAGACGACAGGGATAGAGTTCGGTTAAAAGCGGAACAGTGCGGAAAACGGCAGATTGAATATGAATCTGTAACAAAATTTTTTGTTAGGGAAAATTTTTTATAGGGATAGAGTTCGGTTAGAAGCGGAGCAGTACGGAAAACAGAAGATTGAATATGAATCTGTAATAATTTTTTTTTTTAAGGAAAGCTTTTTTTTTTCTTTTTTCAAATGGGAGAGAATAAGACATACATTATATACAAACAGAATAAATATCCCGAACATATAACATGAACAGTCAATGTCTCCTAAACAATGGCCAGAGCCGTAAACCTGTTAGCGTCACTTGACGTTGCCCCAGTGGGAGTCGAAACACATCGCGCCCAACATCACAACATCCATGTCCGCAAGTAGGACTCAAACCCACAACCCGGCAAACGAGCTATCACAAGGAAACGCCTGCCCTTGACCGTTTGACTACCGCGTCTACTTGTTAAGGAAAGTAGAAATAGGAAAAAGATTAGAAATAGGTTCGGAAGTAGACATGAAAAAGTGGATTTTTGATAAGTTGTTGCCTGGGTGTCAAGATTTTTTTGAGGAGAGGATGCCGGGAACAATGCAGGATTTCTTCTATAAAGCAAAACATTATGATGAAAGACACACGCACCCAAACCCTCAATATAAGAATCAGTATCGTAAACAAAATTAGAGAAAGGCAAAATTTAAACAAACCAGTGCACAAATTGACAGGCCTAAATATCAAGGACAAAACTATTTCAGTAAAAGGGATAACTATCAGTTAAAACAAAGTACACGGAAGCGGGACAATGTACTCTATAACAAGGAAAAAATCCCACGCGAAAATTTCAACAGAGTACAGCTAATGCATGCAACGCTACCACATATAGTGATTAAATTAGATGGAATTGTAGTAGAGGTACTAATAGACACGGGAAGTGAACGATCTTTCGTATCAGATGAATATTTTAGGGAAATGTGTCCGGTACAAAGATTATATAATGTAAATGATCTAGAAGTGATTACTGGTCAAGATGACATAGGGAAAGTTATAGGATCCTACCCCGGAACGATAAAGATTCAAAACGAAAAGATCACAATACCACTATTAGTACTTAGAGAATTACAATTCCCAGTGATCCTAGGAGTGGACTTTTTAAAGGAAGTAAATGTTGTACTAAATTTTAAAGCAAGGATGGTAAAGTCTGATATGAAAACTTCCTGCCTACCCCAATACGGTAAGCTACGCACGAATGCAAACACGTCAATAATAGGATTAAAGGTTAATTTATAGCCGTATATTTCAGGCTCATGCCCAATGACCCAAAAATATTCGAAAGTCATTCAACATGCGTTATCCTTTTTCGCAGAGTCAAATAAAATGTGTTCTAATTGCATCGATTTGCTGCTGCCTTTGTATGGCACAACTTTCTTAATAGGGTATTTATATTAACCTTCCTAGGTTATAAAACGACATCATTTTTAACACTTTACAACATAGTTGAAAAGTGTTTATGACTTTGTTCATTCTGTCTGTCTGTCTGTCTGTCTGTCCGTTAGCACGATAACTGCCGTAAAAATGACTTTATCAAAATGAAATTTTAGTATGTTTTTCAGACGGTCTGTGGGACCTAAGGGACTGTAAATAAATAATATCACTCAATTAGTTTTTTATTAAACACGGGTTGAAAAAATGAAATACATTGAACCCTATGGGACGTAGTTTTTCAAACAATTTTTAAGCAAATTTAAAATTCACAAATTGCTTCGAAATTTTTAGAAAATATTCACATTATCCCATAAAATATATAAAAAAATTCAGTAAAATATGTTAAGTAGTTTTTTAATTAAAAATTATTTAATATAGGGAAAAATCAAATTCAATTAAATTCTGACTTTTGGGATATCCTCCAGAAAGAAAAAAGAGATATATTATATAATAAATATCTTTCCAAGAGTTTAATCATTTTGTATATGAGAGAGGTCTCACATTTTAAAATAAATTTGGTAGATAACAATTTTTCAAATTTTTTTTAATTTTTATATAACTCTTCATGATATACTTATTTGATGGCATTTTTAATGCACTTTCCTACGTCCTAGAGAGCTAAAATTTGGTACACAGATTAAATTTGTTGAACATTTTATTCTACAAAAATTTGGTGGATCTTTAAATATAGATCATACATTTTTTTCGAAATGGCCTGCAAATAATCCCCGTTCACTTCTATAAATCACTGTTGTAATATTGTTAAAAATTCTGATGTGGGCAGCACATGTTTTTACCTGCAGACTCATATCCACGTTCTCTTTATTTCTTCAATAATAATTTTAGTTTATCTGCACAAAATAACACATATACGTATTTTAAATGACATTGAATTTGCACGTTAAACTTAAATTTGGTTCTCATTTGATAGCTGGACTTATTGTCAAAAGTGGCGTAGCGAAAACGCGAAAAAACTAGAATACCTCAAGAACGGCTAGTCTTAGAGTAATGGGGTTAGTCTTATTCCTTTTGTTGTCAAAAATCACGTATAAAATAGGAATTTAATTGATATAATTGAGCACACGGAGTCCTTTATTTTTATATTTAACGATTTTTGCTGGCCATTTCGCAAAAATAGCCCGTTCCTTTTTCCCGAATCGTACTAGAATAACCTACAAATGATTTATGTACCAAATTTTGTTAAATTTGGTATATAAATCACTTGTAGGTCATTGAAATATTATACACCAAATTTCGTTAAATTTGTTCCATTACTTTTTAGCTAGAGTGGATAAAGGCAATTTCTGCCGGCCAGTTCGCAAAGAAGGCAGATTCTTTTATTACGAATCGTACTGTAATCTAATGAACATCAGGTTTTCCAACAAAAAACATACCTACCAATATTTATGAAATTCGGACCATTAGTTTTTCAATTAGAGTGGATGTAATATCCTCACAGACACACAGTAACATACACAGATACACTCTTACACACACAGACGTCTTCCTAAAAATAGATTTTTCGTGTTCTAGAAGTCCTAAAACGTGTAAATCCTTCGAAAATTCGAGTTCCGATCTTCGCCACGATTCCAATACTTTGAATACACACACACACACACACACACACACATATATATATATTATCTGCGTATCTGTGTATTATCTGTGTATCTAAATTCCGTGCCTATGCAATTACAATAGTTTTGATTTTAAATGATCCCTAAACTTTTATTATTTCTTCAACGAAGCCTACTTTTAACTTATGCAGAATGCAAATATCTGAAGCGATTGTAAGGTGAGTTACATAAGAATTGCTGAATTTTTTCGCACAAAATTATTTAGCTCTGGAGTCTGGAATACAAGTAATATGAATGAAATATTCATTGAATTTGCTTAGAGAATAAGATGATTTATATTTCGATACAGTTTTAAATATTTAAGTATAATACATTACTGTAGTACTGTGATAATGTAAAAGATATCATCACTAAATATATCGCATTTTAAAATTTTTTAAATGAAAATGCATTTCAGTTGGAAAGTGTTTCATAATCAATGCTTATGCATGATTGATCTTTCTTGTTTATATAAAGTGTACTTTTAAAAATATTGACGGTACATATGAAAACTATACACAAAAATATTTCGTTTTCAATTTTGTATAATCTTATACTCTCTTGAGCGATAAAATAACGTTATCCATTTTTGTCTTATAGTAAAATATTAGTTATAATTGAAACAAGAAAGATCAATCATGCTTAAAGCATTGATTATGAAACACTTTCCAAGTTCAATTCAATTTTATTTAAACATCTCTAAAATGCAATACATTCCTCGGTAATATTTTAAAACTTATCACAATACTACATTAATTCATTATATTTGAAAACTTAAACCTTCATCGAAAATAATGAACTTCATTCAAATGACGGCATTGAAATATAAATTGCCTGGTTTAAACATCTCTAAAATGTGATACATTCCTTGGAAATATTTTTAAAATTATCATAATACTACAATAATTTATTATATTTGAAAACTTCATCGAAAATAACTGAAATTCATTCAAATGACGTCATAGAAAAAATAACACTCCTGGCTCTCTCTATAAAAGCAGCATTTCATTCATACACTTTTCCCATTCATTTCATTCATCACAATACTATACTAATTTATTTTATTTAAAAACTTAAGATCATGGAGCTACCAGTAATTAAACTCTATGCTTAAAACTTCATCGAAAAAAATCGTCCTTATCTCTATAAAATCAATAACTATTTCATTCATATCAGCTATGCAGACTCCATGAGCTAAATAATTTTGCATTAAAGAAATACAGCAATTCTTATACAACTCATTTTACATATTTTGCTGTTTACATTTTACATAAGTTACATAAGTGAAAAATAGGTTTCGTTGCAGAAATAATCAAATTTGGATGATCATTTAAACTCAAATATATTGCAATTGAGTTGTTTCAGTATGTAGATGCACAGAATTTAAGCAAAACTAAAACAGTTTTAGGACGAATACAACACTCAATATTAATTAAAAATAACTTTTAAAATCACGATTTTGAGACAAGATGGATGCCATATTTCATTTTGAAGTGGGTCACGTGATCTTTTCATATCATGGTCACGTGATCGCTTCATATAAGAGGTCGAAAACCCAGAACGACCGGCTCGTCCGAAGACTTGAGCAGACACTTTCCAACTTCAATGCAATTTTATTTAAAAAAGTCGAAAATGCTATACATTCCTCGGTAATATTTTAAAACTTATCACAATACTACATTGATTTATTATATTTGAAAACTTAAACCTTCATCGAAAATAATGAACTTCTTTCAAATGACGGCATTGAAATATAAATTGCCTGGTTTAAATATCTCTAAAATGCAGTACATTCCACGGTAATATTTTTAAAACTATCATAATACTACGATAATTTATTATATTTGAAAACTTCATCGAAAACAACTGAAATAAATTCAAATGACGTCATAGAAAAAATAACACGCCTGGATCTCTCTATAAAAGCAGGATTTCATTCATTTCATTCATCACAATACTATAATAATTTATTTTATTTAAAAATTAAGACCATGGAGCTACAATTCATAACCTCTCTGCTTAAAACTTCATCGAAAAAAATCGTCCTTCTGTTTATAAAATCAATGAATATTTCATTCATATCAGCCATGCAGACTCCATGGACTGAATTATTTTGTGTTAAAGAAATACAATAATTCTAATACAACTCATTCTACATATTTTGCTGTTTACATTTTACATAGGTGAAAAATAGGCTTAGTTGTAGAAATAATCAAATTTGAATGAGAATTTAAACTCAAATATATTGTCATTGTGTTGTTTTAGTATGTAGATGCACAGAATTTAAGCAAAAATAAAGTAGTTTTAGGACGGATACAACACTCAATATGAATAAAAAAGAACTTTAAAAAATCACGATTTTGAAACAAGATGGATGCCATGTACCATTTTGAAGTGGGTCATGTGATCGTTTCATATCATGGTCACGTGATCGTTTCATATAAGATGTGTAATTATTATTATAATTTTTATTTATGGAACTACTGAATATATTTCGCTGAATTTTTTTTTATATATTTTATGGAACAATTTGACTATTACCTAAAATTTTCGAAGCAATTTGTGAATTTTAAATCTGCTTAAAAAATGTTTGAAGAATTAGGTCCCATAGGGCTCAATGTATTTCATTTTTTCAACCCGGGTTCAATCCAAAACTAATTGGGTGATACTATTCATTTATATTCCCATAGATCCTACAGACCGTCTGAACAACATAACACGGACATGTTAACGGACAGACAGACAGACAGACAGACAGACAGAATGAACAAAGTCATAAACACTTTTCAACTTTGTTGTAAAGTGTTAATAAAAATGAAACCTAGGGCTTGATGTGGTAAAATTTGTGCTAATACGATAACAACATCGAAAAGTTAATCAGGATTTCAATTTATGATTTTCCCTTGCATAAGTAAAACATAGCCTGCTGAAATAGTAATCCCTAATGATCTGCATAAAAATTTGTAACCTCTCTCTTTCAAATTTATTTCAAACAAGTACTATTTCAAAGGCCTAGAAATCAAATTGTCAAAAATGGGCGTGGTCAAATGTTGGCTGCGTCACAAGGGAGCGTGTCGAATAGAAGATAAATACACGTTGTCCCGTCCTTTTTGCAATATAAACTTGGTATTTTTCAAATAATGCATATTATCTTTAGCTGAATGCTTATCTGTTTTAATGCTTATAATGGTCAGAATTTTCTATTTGTCTAATTTCTTTTAAGAGCACATGACACGATCAGATTTCCAATGGACAGAAACATGATTAATCAGAAGTATAGGGTATATGGGAATTAGAAGTATAGTGTATAATAGTTAGTACTTTCAGTCATATCGCTAAAGTTATGCATAATTACAATGATATAAATTTGCAATATTTTTTTAAACTCATCATCTTTCTAACATCCTTTAATATCATTGTCTCAGATCATACATCATCATGATGATATAAATTTATAATAGTTCTCAAAAATCATCATCTTTTGACTATCCTTCAGCTTCTTTGGTTAAGATCATACATAATTGTAATGGTATAAATTTATAAAAGTTTTTTAAAACGTCTCATTTTTGAAATATACTTCAGTCTCTTTGGTAAAGATTATACATACTTAAAATGGCAATTATAATAGTTTATTATAGCAAGTTAATACTCATCGAACCTTTAATGTCCCTCAGTATTAAAAGGTATATATTTATACACTAGACCTTTTGCTGAATAAACTCAGTTTAGTTCGCAACAGATGAGTATACTGGACATTCTCCTAGCCACATTTTACGTCAAAACACATCTAAAGTATTATTCATTTCAATAAATAATATAAAACATAAATAAAATGATGCAATTTTCCAATCCAATATTCGCGGATATTGCTACCAAAAGTTGCATTTTATTTATGTTTTGTATGATATTATGTCGCTTAGAACAAACCACAGATACATTACCGGAAAGAATCAATAAATATTGCGCAGGGGATAGGAAAATGGTAGCACAATAAAAATATGCAAGAATTCATGTAATATCCCCATCAAAGCCATAGAGAAAAGCATTATGTATATATATATATATATATATATATATATATATACATACATACATACAGGGTGTCCCAAACAGATTAAAACGCGCTTTAATACTTTCCCTGTTGGAGATAAGTTGGTAATGTAAATTGCAAAAATGTTGAAAGTAAGGTCGGAAATAAGATTATGTTAAAGATATAGTCCTCCCATTAATTTTCAAAAAGATACACTTTTTAAATTTTTATATGACCCCCTCAGACAATTTGGTCAATCAGAAAATTTATATTTTTTATGCAACAAGATCATTAAAAAACCGAATATCTGTATCTTTAAAATCAACTGAATTATGATAAAGGAAAAAATCTGGCTTATGCCACTTTTCCGTACCATGTGAAAGGGTGTTTCATCAGTGAAAATAGGGATCTTAAAAATTGACGGAAATTGTTTAGATCAAAAATACGTTAATATGTGTTAAAATTTTTTATCACAAATGCATCTAAATAAAGCATTACACAGACAGAGATCATATAAAGCAGTGGTACTACCTACGCAGTTGGGTATCAAATGTATAATCATCCAGATTTATCTTTTTTGCGATATGTCACAAATTTACATTTCTAATTTGATATATGGTCCCCATTCACAGTGTTCAATTTTCAATTAAATATACAGATATACGGTTTTTCTTAATGATCTCGTTACATTAAAACTAAAAATTTTCTTATTGCCCAAATTTATCTAACGGCTCGTGTAAAAAGTTAAAAAGTGTAATTCTTTGAAAATTAAAGAGAGGACTATTACATTTCCGTAGTCTTATTTCCTACCTTACTTTCAACATTTTTGCTATTTACATTGTCCACATATCTCCAACAGATAAAGAATTAAAGCGCGTTTCAATCTTTTTGAGACACCCTGTATATATATATATATATATATATATATATATATATATATATATATATATGTATATATTTGAAATGTACTAATAAGAATTATGTAAAAATAAAAAAAAAATAAAAAAATAATAATAATAATACAATTCAAGTAATATTAACATCACCATAGAAGCAAATTCACGGCCATAATGCCGATAAGAGAAAAGAACAGAACCTTCCCAAATTCGATGATTAATCAGAATAAAATTCCTCTTCAGATCTGAGTATTTAATTCTAATTAACCCAAACATATGCCTGTTTCAGATTAAGCAATAGTACATTACTATAAATGCTTAAACTCAGACTACAGACATCAAAAATGAAAAAATGAAAAAAGAATACATTAAGTAAATTGTATTACCATGCGCCAAGAATCCTTCTTCCTCACCACGTGTATACACAATGAACCTCAGCAGCCCAATCTAGAAGCACCGGAATGAACAAGTCGAAATTCCACCAGGGAGGCAGTACGAACGTTCACGGAAATACTCCCAAACCAGTCCAGTGAGTCCAAGCTGGAGACTGGACAAGCAATTCAGAATACAACTTCCCAAACATGCAGAACTGAATACGAACATGAATCAAATACATATATATATATATATATATATATATAAGTGCAACATGATTCATCCAATTTACCAAAATCAGTATATAAAAATATTATTAATAATCAATAATTAAGAATAAAAATGTAAAGTAGACCATGTAACTACAAAGAACATCTTATTAAATTCATAAACACCACTATGCAAAATAAATATCCGGTAAACCTTATTTTTCATATATTAAAACACAATTTAATTTTAAATTTAAAACCTTGCTTCAATTACAGCAACATATTGACAGGTCAATATCAACCATTTTCTAATAAAAAAATTTAAACAAATTTTCACCTCCATGTTTCACTTCCAACAGTTGCACTCATAGTCCACCAACGTAACTGTAACTTGTTTTGAGTTGGAAAAAGCTTAGTCACTATCAATTACTCTCCAATGTAAGCAGCACAAGGTGTAACTCAAATTATTTTACTTTGTTATTTTTATTAATATCATTTTTTTTTATCTTATACATTTCAACGTATTCTGTCTCTCAATGTATTCTACATCTTATACATTTCAATGTAACAGCATGCAAAGTTGTGAGGTTCAGGGTTAATTAGCGTTTACGCTACATTGCGCTCAAAGTTGAAAATGACAGGTTTGAGAAAAACGGTCTTAAAATAAGAAGGCTTGCTAGATTTGTGCATGAATTGCTTTATCAATTTCATTGTAAAACGTATTTGAATTGGAATACCATGCCTAGGTTAAACATTTGTTTTAATGATAGCGGCTCTCTTAACTTCGATAATTATTACTATATGTATTTTATGATTGATGGGTAAACACCACCACTAATTTCCCTTTAAGAATATTTTTATTATCATTGGCCTAGCAATCTGGTGGTCTTACAGTAACCGCGCATAAACACAGATCACCCTCGACAGTTCACTTACAATTTTTTTCTCTCACACACAATCAGCTAATTAATTTTACATCGACGAGCGCAGCGCTATCTCTCGTTATAAATAGTAACAGCTCATGCGTCTACACTGATGTTGATCAATGTGAACTAGTGTACTACTCTAGACCATATACCTAGCTATCAGGGGCGTAGCCATCGAGGCCTCATCCGGAAATTTAGGTTTTTTGTATATGTTTTTAGCTCATTTTCTAAATTAATATGACTTTTACAACTTTTGAAATTTAATATATTTCTAAATGTATTGTGAGGTTCATATGCATTTAAAATATGTAGTTATTGATTAATTATAAATGTCCTTTTTTTACATATTTGTTGTATTTCCGACAGAATTGTGGGCCCCCTCCGAATTTTCTTTCTAGCTACTTGCATACTAGTTATATTCAAATGAATTAATCACACAATCAGTTTTATATGTGTTGCATATATGTATCATTTACTTAATCGAAAGTCATTTATTTAATCGAAATGCAAATATTCTTGTTCTGGATTGATGTTTTTGTCACTTAAATACCTTTATTACAGGACTAAAGTTTAGACCAGTAAACATAGAGACAATAATACTCATGAAAACAGTTGATACTCATGAAAGTTAAGTTTTACTTTCTTTAGCACTAAGGCGTTTAGCCTTGTAAAAAGTCCTCTTAATCAAAACCCAGCTGAGTTAAGTACATTTGTGTACAACATTTCCAGTCTAGATAACGAAAATGGAAAGATTTTTGATAAACGTATTTTTCTACAGTCGCCACACACATCCACACATTTTCCACAGTTATATCATGGAATGAATACATATTTCAAATATTTTAAAATATTTTTTATGCACACACATTATAAACTCGAATTTAAATTATTTTATAATGCACCCGAGAAAGAAAATGAGTTTAGCGAGGACATTCCAATTCAACTCTTTACAAATTCCAGTTTTCAAAAAAAAATTGGAATCCCCAAATATTGTTCCTCTTAAAAAAATATTTTAGATATATCGTATATCTAAAGTTAAAACCTTCCATAAACAGAAATACTATACTATGAAGAAGTCATTTTAAGAGAAGAAGTGCTTTTGTTGCAGTATGTTATGAGTTCTTCAGAAAAATTCGAACATATTTGAGAAACAGGAAACGTTATCAAAGCAAAAATCATCTCAATAATGCAGTAACTTCGGAAAAGTTCTCTGTTTTATATTTATTTCTTTTGTTCTTCGAAAATATATCTATCTGGTTCCACATTTTGAGTATAAGAGTTAAATTATCAAAACAATTGTCATGAATAGTTTTTTATTCCTTTATAAGTACCGACATATTATCGGCTGTTTATTTGTTCCGCAGTTTTAAATATTATTGCAGCTCTTTCATTCATCAGCAGTGGTTCCCAAACTTTTATATTCACCAATGATTTAAATTTATAGAGTATTTACGAAGCATAAAACTTCTTTAAAACTAAAAACTTTATTCACACTAAAGTGGTTCTGGTTCTATCTGGTTCTACATTTTGAGTATAAGAGTCAAAGTGTCACAGCAATTGTTATGAATAGTTTTTTATTCCTTTATAAGTACCTACATATTATCGGCTGTTTATTTGTACCGCAGTTTTAAATATCATTGCAACTCTTTCATTTAGCAGCAGTGGTTGTCAAACTTTTATATTCTCCAAACATTTATTTTATAGAGTATTTACGAAACATAAAACTTCTTTAAAAAGTAAAATCTTTATTCATACTAAAGTATGATTTTAAATATATTTACAAAGCCTGAGTGCTTTCGATCTCATCATCAGAGACATATAATATACATCGTTAAATAAAACGGATGTGGCAAAATAAGATACACACAGCCACACCGGGCCAACGGCCGTACCGTGCTGAAAACACCGGTTCTCGTTAGATCACCGAAGTGAAGCAGCATCGGGCGCGGTTAGTACTTGGTGGGTGACCACCTCGGAACGCCGCGTGCTGTTGGCCATCTCAGGTGCGGTATCCCCGTGGTTTGCGCGCTGGATTTGCACGCTGCCACAACTGCCGCCTTGTTCATGAAGAGTATGATCACGTTAAACATGTGGGTCCGTAAGTCCTTCCGAGAGGTTGGTGGTAGGGGAAGGAGGGTACGTCCCCTGCGGATGCCTCCCCCACTGAGTTCCGGTCTAAACTGGGTGGCACTTCCCGTCCGTCCAAACAGTTACCTTACATCTAGGTCGGACCTAGGTGTAAGGTAACAGTTACCAACACCTAACATTTACCTAGGTCGGACGGTCTGGGTCTCAACAACAACATTCTTATTGCAAAAAATAATATTAATCAAACGTTAGGGTTACCACCAATTTTTCTAGTTAATTACTGTAATCTTATTATTTTTAGAATCCTATTAAGGTACCCCCATGAATTATATGCATGCAGTAGTTTTCGCTACCGTTGCAGGTACCAGTTACCAGGGTCTAATTTTGCATTTTAGCCCTCTCTTCAATACGAAATAGCTGATACCTGTAAAGACTGATTCCGTACTATTGGAAAGAAAAGTGTTCCAAAATATACTGAAAATCTAAATTATTCTAAAACTTTTTACAACCTAAATACGCATGAAACAACTTAATAGTCTAAAAGTCTTCCATCTGACCATAGACATTACTCACGAACATGAAAATATATTAAAATAGCATGGACATTTTAAAATAGAATACAAAAATTCAAAATACTAACGTTTATTTAAATCAGTTTCACTATTAAATAAACAAATTTAAATAGTTTGCATCTCATACCGATAGATTTCAACCCATTAAATCAACAGCGAAGTACAAAGTATAGTGACGCATAAAGAGATAAAAATCATAAAGTTAACAACGTTTAATTAAAATTACGCTCTTATTTGCACTCTTACACAAATGCCGCCGTGTTCATGCGGAGTACGATCACGTTAAACATGTGGGTCCGTAAGTCCTTCCGAGAGGTTGGTGGTAGGGGAAGGAGGGTACGGTCCCTGTGGATGCCTCCCCCACTGGGTTCCGGTCTAAATTGGGTGGCACTTCCCGGCCGTCCATACAGTTACCTTACACCTTTCTGGTAGGTCGGACGGTCTGGGTCTCAACAACAACACACAGCCACACCGCTAACATATTGTTACCTTACACCTTTCTGGTAGATCGGACGGCCTGGGTCTCAACAACATCAACAACAACAACACCGCGAACATAAATGTGCATATTATCAATGGCCTAATAACAAAAGAAAATACAGAGGCATGGATAGACAAATAATATTAAAATGACACAGATAAAATGAAAAAGAGTTCTAATATTATTAAATAATAGATTTAGATGTTTAAATATGTAGATAATGATTCAACCCTCAAAGAATCAAGACGCCAGGCGAAATTGAGGCTTTTGACAGGTCAAAAACACCTTAAAGAGTTCAAGCTTTGTAAATAAGTTTTAAAACGTTATTTAGTGCAAATAAAGCTTTTAAATTTTAAAGTCAGTTTTAAATTTAGATGTTAGACATACTGCCTAATGCAATTACTTACGAAATAGCTTTTGAGCTCGTTTATATTTTTAAATTGACAGTAATATATTTGAATACATTGCAAAACATTTCCTTGAAATTCCTTCAGTGGCAAATAAAAATTTCCAGTAACGCTGCTTTTTATTAAAATACAGTTGTTTATAAGCTAAGAAAGCTTTTACAAGAGG
Source organism: Amaurobius ferox (assembly GCA_951213105.1). Taxonomy (NCBI): domain Eukaryota; kingdom Metazoa; phylum Arthropoda; class Arachnida; order Araneae; family Amaurobiidae; genus Amaurobius; species Amaurobius ferox. The sequence continues at coordinate 72,566,908 of OX578136.1, forward strand.
GTTTACTTGAGTTGCAAATATAGACATTCTTCTCATAGTGGACTTCTCTCAATTTGCAAGGCTCATCAACAGCTAAACGAATCACACTGGCCTACTGATCCATAAGAGCCGGATTTGATTTTGGGGTTCGAGTAGAGAACTCTGTAAACATATATCCCCGTAATGGTTCAGGATCTACTGTATGTCTTGGATTTTAGGTCTTTGTTAAATTAGTCCTAGTGTGCATAAACTTTTTCTACATCGCCAATATTCCATAATTGTATTCAATCCGTGACAGCAAGCATCAATAAAAGAAAGTTTTCAAATCAAATTCCTTTCCTTCAAAAATAATTTTTCCTACAGCAGTACAGTTTTCCTAGAGTCCTGTAGGAAAATTTTCCTAGAGGACAAATTTGCTTCCTCTAGGACAATTGGATACTTTGTGTTACAGTGCACTGTGTTTTCCATATACTGTTTACCTTTTGCTTATTTGTTATATAATTACTATACAGGGTGTCCCAAAGAGAGTGAAACGCTCTTTAATTCTTTACCTGTTGGAGATAGTGGGCATTGTAAATTGCAAAAATGTTGAAAGTAAGGTAAGAAAAAAGACTACATTAATAAACTAGTCATCCCATTAATTTTCAAAATGTTACACTTTTTAAATATTTATACGACCCCCTTAGACAAATTTGGTCAATCAAAAAAGTTTTATTTTTAATGCAACAAGATCATTAAAAAAACGCATATCTGTATCTTTAAAATCAGCTGAATTATGATAAAGGCAAACTCTGACTTATGGCACTTTTCCGTACCATGTGAAAGGCTGTTTCATCAGTGAAAATATGGATCATAAACAAATGGACGATGAAAATTGTTTAGTTCAAAAATACGTTAATATGTGTCAAAATTTTTTATCACAAAAGCAACTAAATAAAGCATTACACAGACAGAGATCATAAAAAGCAGTGGTACTCACTACGTGGTTGGGTATCCTGTGTACTATCATTCAGTTTTATTTTTTTTGTGATATGTCTCAAATTTACATTTCTAATTTGGTATATGGCTCCCATTCATAATGTTCAATTTTCAATTAAATATAACTCGCTCAATTTTAAAGATACTACAGATGTGCGGATTTTTAATGATCTTGTTGGATTAAAAATAAAAAAATTCTCATTGACCAAATTTGACTAAGGGGGTCGTATAAAAATATAAAAAGTGTGACTTTTTGAAAATTAATGGGAAGGCTATTTCATTAACGTAGTCTTATTTCCTACCTTACTTTCAATATTTTTGCAATTTACATTCCCCACTTATCTCCAACAGGTAAAGAATTAAAGCGTATTTCAATCTTTTGGGGACACCCTGTGTGTTGTTATGTTAAACTATCACAACAAATAAAACTTCTGCTTGGGAAACAATAACTTTCTAATACTTTCTTAAGGAAATCAAACTTAGGAAAATTAGATGACTACAATTGTCTAGAGAAAGTTTCAAGGCCTCTTCGTCAAGTCTGAAACGGTGTCTTCTCTTAGCAACCGCTAAGAAAGAATGCCAGATGACAGGCAAAGCAGCAAACGAATAAATAGATATGGAACACCCAAAGCGAGAATTAAAAATATATTGAAATAGAGACCCCAATAATAAACATATCAATACAGACCTATAAGACAGCCTCACCCTTGCCCACACATTACAACAAGTGAAATAAATGAAACAGTAAGGTCTTATTGCTCTAAGGTTTAAAATAAAACAGAGATAAAGAGAAAATTAAAACTTGAGCAATACGCGAATGGTGAGTAATTAAAGGAAGGAAAAATAGACAAACTCAGAGAGAGAGATAGCACAATTGCTAAAATAGTAACTAAATATGATAGAAATATAATGAAAGCATGTGAGACATAAAAGTCGGAAGAAATCATATTCAAAATCCACGAAAATATGTAGTAAATAAAGAAAGAAAGAAAATAATCTGTTTCAGAGTTAAATGAGAACTTGAAATTTAAAAAAACAATTAATTCAAAAGCAACTAAACAGACAACTATAATTAAGGAAATAGAAAGAATTAGAAAAGTCAATTAATATTGGAGCGCTACATTAGCCGCACCATTCAAATAATAATACGAAAAGTACTACGTTAAAAATAACAAAGAACGACACTGGAAATAATAAAAATTTGAACAAAACCCGGTTTTGGAGCTTAAGCTAAATTTATCAACTAACTAGCAGCATACCCGTTCTTCGTACGGAGTATATAATATAAAGAAACTTGAAATTCATAATCATGCCCAAATTCTTATAGTATACTAAATGACATGTTTAATCAAAATATTCTGTTAAAATATTTAATATAATGCTCCTAAAAAGAAGTTTAAGAATCTCTGTTCTCGCTATATAAAATTATCTTCATGGACATATCTGAAGAATAAAACATCTTGGACCCCTTATGTAAGCAAATATAAAAAAAAATATGGAATTGAATCAATATATGCAAAATAAAAGCGTTAAAATTGTATGGGATCCGTACTAATTATATACGCGAATATTAGAAAATATAACCTGTATTAGTAGATTACATGTATAAATTGAAAATACCAATAAACCCGTAATCTTTAAATCTGAAGACAGTCATTTATTCCAATATATGTCAAAATTAAAGGGCTAAAATTATATGGGAAGATATACACGTACTACTTATAATGTCCGATTATTAGAAGACGATTACCCGTTTTGCAATATGAGTCACAAATGTTTTTTGGTAAAATACAACAGACGACGTAATAAATTGAATATATAATTAATCCCCGTAATCTTCATACCAGAAGACTGTACTTGATTCCAATATATATGCCAATATATGTCAAAATATATGCCAATATACCTGTACTACTTATATTCTCGTAGGTTAGAAGATATACCCGTGCATTCCTAGAAGATTACTCGTACAACGTACAATATGCGTGTGTCAGCAATTTTTGCCGCAATAAAACAATGGTGTAATAACTTAAAAATATCAATAATCCCTGAATCAATAATTCCGGAAAATATCAATAATAATAATGTTTAATCCTGAAGAGTATAATTGATATTATCCAGTCCAAAATGAAATGGAAATGAAATTTATTTTATATACATATCTTCATTATTCAAATCGGAAAGGATTTAATAAAAATCGTCTGCCGCATAAACACATTGGATTTAAATCCGTTGCTAAGCGACATGATATCATTTGCTTCAAATAAATTGGTAGAAAAAATATCGTCTAAATAGTTATATTTCTATTGAACATTTGGCGACAGTTTCGTCAAATTAGCGACATTTTAAAAAATCGCCAAATTTATCGCCAAGTGGGACTATAGAACTGACAGTTCCACTTTGCGACAAATTGACGAAATATCATCACAATACTATCCCCTAACAAAAAAAAATTAATATCATTTATGTAGCGCAATTTTATCAATTTTAAGATATTTTTATAGATTTGAAAACATTTTTATCAATTTGGTGACATTTTAAAAATTCGCTAAATGTATTACTAAGTAGGATGGTTGGTCTGACAGAGAAATGCTAACCAAACATCATTTCAGTACTCTCTTCTAACAAAACAAAAAAAAATTTCATTGATATGTAGAAGACCCAAGCCACACGACCAACCCGAAGGTTTATGGCAGCTGTTTGTGTGTCGTTTATATCAATTTGGCGACATTTCCGTCAATCTGGCAAAGTTTAAGAAAAGTTGTCAAATTAGCGATATCCCTCCAAATTCGTAGCTTTGAATTTGCAGATCTGAATGAAACATTCTTATCCCGTTTCAATATACTAAATGAAAACACTACAATTGTATTAGAACATATACCCGCTCTACTCTTTTTCTGTTTCAACGATCGGCTATATGAATTTATTGGCTAAACACAATATATGAGTTTAGTAGCTACATACGATATAAGCTCGAAAACTCTTTGCCAAAATAAATGAAATTGATGTACGCAGTCAGCAATTAATATAATTAAAAGAAAAATCAAACCGTCTATTTATAAGATATACTTTTATATCCATTTATCCATTTATTTATTATTTAAATCGAAAAAAAATAATAAAAACATTAACAAACACATTTAATTTAATTGCGATGCCGAGCAACATGATATATCCTCCTAAAATGTTAAAATTTATTAACCACTAACAGCACACCCGTTATTCGTACGGAGTGTATAATTTAAAGAAACTTAAAGTTCGCAATCATGTGCAAATTCTGTTAAAATATTAAATTTATTGCTCCTAAAGAGAAGTTTAAGAATATATGTTCTCACTATGCAAAATTATCTTCACGATCAGATCTGAAGAATAAAACATCCTGCCCCCTTTTGTAAGCAAATTTACAGAAGAAAAAATAGGAATTGAATGAATATATGCAACCCCGTACTAATTATATTGTCGCAGATCAGAAAATATGCCAATGTGTTAGTAGAAGATTACCCGTATTACAATATGCGTCTCAAAAATATTTGCCAAAATAAAAGAGATGACGTAATAAATTGAAAACATCAATAATATCCGTACTCTTTATACCAGAAGGTCGTAATTGATTCCAATATATGCCAATATATATCAAAATATATGTCAATATACCTGTACTACTTATATTCTCGTAGATTAAAAGATATACACGTGTATTTGTAGAAGATTCGTACAACATACAATATATGAGTTTAAACAATTTTTGTCATAATAAAATAATTGCATAATAACTTGAAAATATCAATAATCCTTGAATCAATAATCCCCGAAAATATAAATAATAATAATTTTTAAACCTGACGACCGTAATTGATATTATCCAGTCAAAAAAGCTATAAGAAAAATCAAATCGTTCTTTTCTAAAATATATTTTTAAATCCATTTATTTATTATTCAAATCGAAAAAATAATTATTAAAATTAACAGACAGATTTAATTTAATTGCGTTTCTGAGTAACATGATATAAGATAGAATCTTATAACATGTTAAATATGTCATGTCTTATAACATAAACTGCGAAATTAAATAACGATTTTGATTTCTCTATACTTCTCATTGTTCCGTAAAAGCTTGTTTTAAATAACCCATGAACCATGTAGATAGATTTCCCCTTTAAATCATGTTTCAAACAATTCATGTTTTCAGAAAGTGACTAATTAACGCAAAAAATCTCCCATAAAACTCAGAGATTAAATTTTAATTCACTTTCAAACGATTTTCAAGCTTTTCGTTTGGATAAACCACGGAGTTAGGGAGTAGAACTCCTAGGAAAAAGTTCCGTTTTTCATTAATATCTCGACAACCCCAGGTCTTAGAAACTCGAAACTTGGACAAAATTTATGGGGGGATATTTCAAGGCTATTCACCAAATTTCATTAAATTCGGTTCAGCCGTTTTTCCGTGATGATGAGACAAACGAAAATTTCGTTTTTTACTAATATCTCGAGAACCACTGGTCGTAGAAACTCAAAACACGGATATAATTTTAAGTGGGGCTATTTCTGGGCTACCCACAAAATTTCATCAAATTCGGTTCAGCCGTTCTCCCGTGATGGTGTGACAAACAGACAGACAGACAGACAGACAGATTTTCATTTTTATTTATATAGACTTCAAAAGACAGGAGATCTAATTGTTTTAAACGTATCAGTGAATGCTATAGAAAATAAGAAGTTTATACAAAAAAATAATGGAAACAATCGGTTTCAGAAACTAATTTCGTACACCTGAAATCAAATAAATTTCGATCAGACTACTAAAAATAATTCCAACCAATGAAACTTGAATTAAGAGTAATATAACAAACCCGAAGAAGTCCCCAATTTTGGAAGCTATATGAGCTAACCTTATCCAATAATTTGCACTCGATCAAACTGCATTAAAATTACAAGTAAATAAATGTGGAATTAAGTAAGTAACCTGTTAGAAATGTTATCAGAGTCGAAATAAATAAAAATTCCTACTGAAAATCTAGTTCAGATAAAGTGTAGGTAAGGAGAAAACGCTTTTAAGAGAGCTGCAATAACTTTATAAACTACATTCAAATAACATGCTGTTGTAAATGCTTATCGTAACTACCACTCTCTTGTCGATTTGTCGAAACTGCGCATAGATGGCGCTGCTTCTTTTCGTCTTCGGTCAAGCTTAAGTGTAGTTGTCATATGGATGGAATCGATATGTACTGTACATGTGTCTGTGTTGATGTTTTGTGATGTGTTGATGTTTTGTGATGTGTTGATGTTCTGTAATATGTCGATATTCCGTAATGTGTTGATGTTCTATAATAAGTTGATGTCCTGTAATGTGTTATGATTGTTATTAAAAATGTGTGTATAGTAACTGTGCCGATTATTAATTTTGTTGATTAAAATTAATATTGTCAAAAATGCATTTTACATTAAATTAATTATTTATTAGTATATTAATTATACATGTAATCTGTTATAAAACTTACTGCTGTGTACATTGCGTTGGTGGCCGCAAAACCCACCTATTTCTGTGCTTAACGGGATACTAAGTTAACAAACTAAAAATTAAGGTTAATAGTAAAGGAACAAACATTTATTTATCACATACTCAATTTACACTCTTTAGTTTTACAAATTAAATAAATATCACAATAGTGGAATACAATCTCAATGGTAGTTCGGGGGGGTGTAATGCCAGATGAATTGATATTTGGTTGGAGCACGTGGGATGCATTAATTAGCTTTTCCTTAAAAACACAAATTTAGACAAAGAGGTTATCCTCATATAGTTTAATTGTACGGTACCTGATCTTCTTTCATATTACTTGGGTAACACCGATGCTTTGTCACACTTTACACTTGCAATACCAGATGAACATGAGCTCTCCTTCGAATTCCTATATCAGAGACGCACACACAACTCTACGGTCGCTTTTTCTTGACTAGTCTAACTCCAACAGCCTGCCTTGACCAATTCTGACTCCCACTTCGAGCAACTCTCACTTATATCCCTTTTTCGGTCGGCGGTCCACGTGCTGAAATGTAGAGCTGAGGGCTAATCCGTAGACATGGCGTCGCCGTCTCGCTTGCCGCCAAACGGCTTAGCGTGGTATGTAAACATGGGCGTGGTATGTAAAATATGGGGCCACCTGTATATTATCGCCCATCTGCTTAGCGTGGGGATAATCCGCCCGCATTCCTGGTTCCATTATTTTTTAATCCTTCCAAATATTTATTACTTTACATTTCTGGCATTACATTCTCACCCCCCCCCCCCCCGCGAAAAAAAAATCCAAAAGTTACTCTCCCACAGTTTCACCCCAGTGGTAAGAAATTAAGTTCACAATGGTTCCTCGCAAACACATAAGTTCATCCATCGTGAGAAAGGCTGAGTTCCACTTTTTAGCCTCGTACAACTCATAGCTTTGATAGTTCTTTGTAGTTTCTTGATAGTTCCCTGTCAAGTTAGTCCATTATTCATAATTGACATAATGTACCATAAATTACATGAGGATTACCAGCATTCACATTATTATTAAATTGTAAATTTTGATATATATTATTTGCAATGCATAATTTTCATTTCTCCTTTTACATAATTATTTACATACGACATATCATTACATAACAGCATTCATTACTTTATTATTATTATACATTTTCTTGTTATCATTTCATTTTGTAACATATTGTAGTAGTGCAACTATCAACTTCCGATTCTTGGTTATGGTTGAATTCCATACCACCATATTATTTATAAATTACTTTGTTATTTCACTTTTTTTTTTTTTTTTGAACTTGCCATATATGTAATGTCAGAAATACATAACATACTTTTTGAAATATACTTATATCCACAATTTAAAACATAAAAACATATACATATACACTCAATTATCACTTTCTATTTATGACATTAATTACAAACTTTTTACATATTTTTCATATTCTTTGTTTTATGAAATTACTATTTACAACAATTCGAGGGCGAAAATTATACCCTCTGGCATTATAACAAACCTCATCATCATTTCTATTATTTTCATAGTTTAATTGCTTTTCTTTAGTGACCTTCCCTTCCTTAATTTGACTTTGATCATTATTTCTAATCACTTTCTCATTTTGATTTTTTTCTTTGTCCTGTGTGTGTGTGTGGTTTGATTCGCTTTCGTCACTATCTTTCAAATATTGTTTTCGCTCCGCTGCCATGTATAGTTTATTTATGTGCACTTTATAAGTTTTATTTTCATCACTTTTAAGACATATTATAACATTATTATTTCGGACTAATTTCGTAATTCTAAATGGTCCATCATATCGATCCTCTAATACCCTTGGTTTTAGGAACTTTTTTAGGTACACTGTCGCTCCTATAAATATATCGTTTTTTCTCACTATTTTATATTTCTTTATTTGTTTGTCATTTATCAGCTTTTGTTGTTCCGATGCGTCTTTCACGACTTTATCTATATTTTTTAAATGCTGTGCCACATAATTTTTATAATTATTTACATCACTATACATTATATCTATTTCTTCCTTACTTGGTATGTTTGTTTGTTTAATATTTTCAAATGGCAATGATAAATCTCTAAGATAGAACAGGAATGAAGGCTCAAATCCTGTATTACTGTTAATAGTGTTATTCACATAAAACTTAAACCATTTTAAAGATTCATCCCATTCAAACGTAGTCTTTGACAAACACATTATACATTGTTTCATGTCTCTGTGTATTCTTTCACAACGACCTAAAGAACTTGGGAAATAAACCGAACTGTATCGCCTTTCAATATTTAATGCATTTGTAAAATCTATGTATTCTTTACTTTTAAAAATTTGAGCATTATCGCTTTGAATAATAATTGGAACTCCATAAGTTGTCACGAAGTTTGTTAGCTTATTCACTATTGTTTTAGCAGTAATGTCTCTGACTGCATAGGCCTCAAAGTATCGTGAAAACATGTCTACAATTGTAATTACAAAATTATTTCCTCCATTACTGCGCGGTAGTTTTCCTACGCAATCCAGTTGTAAATATATTCCTGGTTTTAATATTTCTGGCATAGCCTGAAGTCTGGCTGGTGGTATATTTTTGTGTTTTACTAATAAGCATTGATTACAAGACTTACAAAAATTTTCCACGTCTTGGAAAGCCCCTATCCAAAAATATTTTCTTGAAAGTAATTGGTATGTCTTTTTTACTCCGAAATGAGGGAAATGTGCTATCTCTATTATCTTTCCCTTTAGCGAGTGCGGTATTACAATCTTATTCTCATTTATTTTCCTATACGTTTGTCTTTTATTTTCCTTCTTTACCATTAACAGTTTATTTTGGCTATCAATGTAGTATACCTTGTTATTGTGATATCGGTTTCTTCCTTTTTGTAATTCCTCTCTAATTTTACTTAATTTTTCATCTACCATTTGTTGCTCTAATATTTTCTCCACATTTATTTCATCATTTTTAATTAAAGTATTTACATATTTGATTTGGTTATCATTGTCAAATACATATCTCGAGCAATAATCACTTGCGTTATTTTCACCTTTTTGATATTTGAATTTAAAATCATACTGACTTATGTCAATTAGCCACCTCGATATGATATTTGGCATTTTATCTAATTTTATGTGGTACATAAGGGATTTTGCGTCACTCAGCAAGGTGAAACTCCTTCCGAACAGATATTCTCTGAAGTGTTGTTAGGATGCGTGTATAGCTAGCAATTCTAGCTTTATTGCAGGATAACGCTTCTCTGCCGGGTTCACAGGTCTTGAATAAAATTCAATAACATGATCGACTCCATTTACCCTTTGCATCAAAATACTACTAATTCCCTTACCTGAGCCATCCGTAGTTAAGACAAACGGGTTTACTTCATCAGGCTGTCTTACAACTGGTTCTTTAAAAATTGCATTTTTTAATTTTTCAAAAGCTTTTCTACATTCATTATTCCACTCGAACCTAACATTCTTTTTTGTCAAATTTACCAACGGTTCTGCAATTTGTGCATAATTTTTTATCAGACCTCTAAAATAGTTTGTTGTCCCAAGAAAGCTTTTTACTTGTTTAACCGTTTGGGGTTGTTTGAAATTTTGCACTTTTGCACAGTTTTTTATTGATGGGCTTATACCATTCGCATTTACTTTATATCCTAAAAATTCAATTTGCGATTTGCATATCTGTAACTTCGCCGGGTCGAGTGTTAAATTATTTTCTTTCAATCTTTGGAAAACAATTTTGATTTTCTCTAACATTTCGTCGTTATTTTGTGCGCATATGACTAAGTCATCTAAGTAAAAGTATATTTTTAACTCTGATAGATCTCCTAACACTTTGTTCATTAAAAGTTGAAAATATGCTCCTGAGTTTTTAAGACCAAACGGAATTCTTTTAGGATTAAAATTTCCCATAAAAGTTGTGAACGTTAAGGCCTTTCTATCTTGTTTTCTTAGTTCGATCTGAAAAAACGCCGCCTTCAAATCCATAACTGTATAAATTTTACTACCAGCGATATTTTGTAATATATCCTTCACCTTTGGTAAGTTTATTGGCAAAAGTGGTAAATACGCGTTTATGGCCCTATAATCAATAGCAAGTCTATATTTAGGTTCTTCATTTGGTTTACTTGGTTTCTTTACAAGAATAATGGGACTAGCGTACGTGCTTTGTGAACTTTCAATAATGTCATTTTCCAATAATTCCCTAATTTCTTTTTGCGCAATTTCTCGTACTGCTCTCGGAATTGGGTATGGTCGACTCTGAATAGGATAATTGTGCATAAGTTCGATTTTCGGTACTATTGCTGATGTTTTACCTAGGGTAGCATATGACTTTGAAAAAACCTCTGTATTGGTCATCATTAATGCAATAACTTTATTTCTATCTTCCTTATTTAAGTGCTGTACTTGAAAATCGTCTGGAGATATTTCTTTCTTTCTTAATTCCCGAATTTGTTGATAATCTGTTTTATTTAAATTTTGAATATTATTAATTTCTAACGTGGGTTTAATGCTTTTATTTTGTGTATCAACAATTTCGATTTGTTCTGTTATTATACCCACGTTCATATTTTTATTAAGTGTAATTTGGCAATTTTTTTCATTGTATAACAACATTCTAATCTTATTTTTATTTTCTATACTTTGGATCGCTTCATCCGTGATTAATGTTCTTGCCATTTTTATTGGAGAAAATAAAACATCCTGTCCCTCATTTAATTCCTGTGACAAAATCAATTGGACTATTTCTGACTCCCCTGGCTTTAATGTTATTTTTCTTTTCAATTTAGCGAAAATCTGCTTTTCCTCTTTCTTTTTAACATTCTTATTCTTATTACTTTCATTAGAACTTGGTAACCATTCTTCATCATTTACATTATCGCGAGTGCTACAATTTTGCATATTAGAGTTTTTTCTATCGTTATCGCTTTCATTATCCTCGCTTATTCTACCTTCATTCTCATTATTGAATTCATTACAACAATTATTTATTTCCTCATATTCGTCGTCATCATTATCATCGCTTATTCTATCTTCATTCTCATTATTGGATTCATTATAACAACTATTTATTTCCTCATATTCGTCGTCATCAGTATTATAATTTTCATAATTACTATTATATCTATTTTCATCGCGAATTCCCTGGCTTTGTGGTTTTTGTTTTGAATTCTGTATTGGGTTTGTATTTTCACTTTTATACAATTTAATCGCAGTATTCCCAAATTGTACTTCGTTATCTTTTGTATTTAAAATTGCTTTATGTGAGGATAAAAAGTCGTAGCCTAAAAGCATTTTATATTGCCCCTGAAAGTTCTGTTTTGTCACGAAAAAATAATTTTTGCATGCCTTTTCCCCAATTCTAAATGAAAATTGAATGCAATTTAAAAATTCTATATTTTCTTTAGTAAACGTCTGAAGTATTACTCTTCTGGTTATGTATTTTATTTTTACATTTCTATTCTGTTTTAGTTTTTGAAATGTTTCCAAATCTATAATACTAACTTGAGCCCCACTATCAATTACACTTATTATTTTTATTCCTTTGCAATCTATTTCTACCATCGGTAATTGTGGGCTAGATACGTTTTCACATTCGCTTGAAAGGATACTTTTGGTATCGTATTTTGCTTTATCATTATTTTCATAATATTGTCCTTTCTTCAAATTTGTATAGTTTTGCCAGTCATCTCCATTTTTGTTATTTCTATATGTTTGTGAACCGAATTTATTTATTTCTCTGGAATTTGTACGATTCGTTCCTTGGTCCCAAATTCCAGCTCTTAGTTTAAATTACTATTATTATTGTTTCTCTCATATGTGTTTGATCTTATATTTCTTCCGTTGCGCCCCCTAAAATTTCCTCTTATACTTTGCCTCTCTCTATTTTCTACGTTGGTTTCTAATTGATCGTAATAATTTCTTTGATCATTATTATTTCCTTGATATTCCCTATTATTTCTATTATATCCTCCTCGTTCAAAATTTCTGAGATTTTCGTTTCTGTTTCCTCTGATATAATTTGTTTGCTCCAACCCATATTGCTGATAATTCATTCGTTTGGGATTCCTTGCAAATGCAGTATTACACTCATTGTACCAGCAATCTGAGAAATAATGTCCATTTTTTCCGCACCCTATGCAAAAAACAGCTCGTTCCATGGATTGATTTGGTATATTTTGCAATTTTAATTTATTAATTTCTAAAGTCAAATCTTGAACCTGTGTTGTAAGTAACATTTCTTTCAGTTCGTTATGTGATTCTTCTGGAGTCCTATCATTAAGAATTATTTCAAACAGTTCGGCATCTTTTATGGCCTCTTCAAACCGCTGCGGATCTTTTTTCTTCACTTCAATTGCCAAATCAGGGCGTAATGCGCTAATGAATTTTCCCAACATTATTTTATTGGTTATTTTCTCTACCTCTCCATCTGTTGTATCCTTAAGGTTCAAAAATTTACGCGCTGCGTTTTTTATTTTTAGCACAAGCTCGTCCACTGACATATCAGGCGTTTGTTTTATTTTATTGAAAGCGTCCTGTTCTTGCGTTATCGTTATTCTGTTTGAAAATTTATTTATTAGTAATATTTTTATTTTATCAAACTCCTTTTTTTTTGTAATTCAGGGTTTTGAATTAAAAACTGCATAGCCTTATCTTTTAATCTGGTTTTAATGATAGCCACTTTATGCTCTTCCTTCCAACTTGCTAACTCCGCTAATTCATCAAATTGTTTTATAAAGAAATTTATATCTTCCTCCTTACTCCCACTAAATAATGGCAGGATCTGCATTACTGGAATATCCATATTTTTATTATTTCTGTCCAATTTACTATAATTTTTATTTGATATTTTTGAATCTTCTTTCAAACTTGAACTCCTTGTTATAATTGAACTTTTCACCACTTTTTTAACTGGTCCCATTCCTATATCCCATTTTTCTAATTATACCTTCGATCTCATTTAGAAGAACCATTTTTTCCATTTCATTGATAAAACTTTACATAATCATACATATAACATAAGGAGAAATGAGAATTGCGCACAATATTTTCACAATCATCTATGTCGCCACCAGTTGTCCAACCTTATCAATATTTATTTTTTATTATTATTATTCCTTTTATTTTTATTAATTTCATAAATCCTTATTTTATTCCCGTTACTGCTAAAGTCACGAGCACCAAATGTGCCGATTATTAATTTTGTTGATTAAAATTAATATTGTCAAAAATGCATTTTACATTAAATTAATTATTTATTAGTATATTAATTATACATGTAATCTGTTATAAAACTTACTGCTGTGTACATTGCGTTGGTGGCCGCAAAACCCACCTATTTCTGTGCTTAACGGGATACTAAGTTAACAAACTAAAAATTAAGGTTAATAGTAAAGGAACAAACATTTATTTATCACATACTCAATTTACACTCTTTAGTTTTACAAATTAAATAAATATCACAATAGTGGAATACAATCTCAATGGTAGTTCGGGGGGGTGTAATGCCAGATGAATTGATATTTGGTTGGAGCACGTGGTGGGATGCATTAATTAGCTTTTCCTTAAAAACACAAATTTAGACAAAGAGGTTATCCTCATATAGTTTAATTGTACGGTACCTGATCTTCTTTCATATTACTTGGGTAACACCGATGCTTTGTCACACTTTACACTTGCAATACCAGATGAACATGAGCTCTCCTTCGAATTCCTATATCAGAGACGCACACACAACTCTACGGTCGCTTTTTCTTGACTAGTCTAACTCCAACAGCCTGCCTTGACCAATTCTGACTCCCACTTCGAGCAACTCTCACTTATATCCCTTTTTCGGTCGGCGGTCCACGTGCTGAAATGTAGAGCTGAGGGCTAATCCGTAGACATGGCGTCGCCGTCTCGCTTGCCGCCAAACGGCTTAGCGTGGTATGTAAACATGGGCGTGGTATGTAAGATATGGGGCCACCTGTATATTATCGCCCATCTGCTTAGCGTGGGGATAATCAGCCCGCATTCCTGGTTCCATTATTTTTTAATCCTTCCAAATATTTATTACTTTACATTTCTGGCATTACAGTAACTTCCCGCCAAGCTTGGCTTCCTAGCCCAATCTATACTCAAACTATACATCAAATCACATGCGAACAGAACACTTAAAATGTACCCAAACATAATACTGGAACCAGCGGCGCAGACTTCTTGGGTTCCAGACACTTTCTGAACCCACAATAATTTTGTTGTGAGTTCTTCGAACCCCTAATATTTTTTGGTATTTAGTGGAGGGGAAATGTATACATTAGCATATATGCATAAATTTTCTTTTTTGTTATTAATTCTTCACATTTTTTATTAATCATTCCCTGTTTACTATATATAAAGTCACGTGTATAGAAATTTATTTCTGAGACTGTTTATTGTATTCGGAATATAAGATTTTAAATCAGAAATGACTTAACGAGGAATTTGTTGACATTTTAACATTGACAGAAATACTAAGAAATGGATTTTACATTTTTTCTTATTTTTATAAAGATAATTCAGTTGAAAATTCACACATCATTCGTATACGTATTGTATATAATAATCTTACACCTACAAAAGCAAAGTGAATGAAACTAATTATCTAGAGAAAAAAAACATTTTTCTATGCTTAACTATAATTTGCTGTCTTTTAGCATTTCTGACGTCTTATTGTGCCAGATAATCTGGCTGAATTAAATTTAAATTAGATTTAAATCTTCTGAAAAATGCATGGGTCTTCGATTTAAAATTTCTGGAACCCCTAATAATTTTTCAGAACAGTGTCTATGACTGAAACGTAGAAAAGTACAAACAAAACAAGAAAATAACAGGTTTCAAATTTACATCAGCTAACGTTATCAGTTAAATTCTTTAAATTAATTGCTTTTTAAAGTTTCGTGTTTTGATGAAGGTAGCCCATTTAACTTTCAAAACAGCTTGTTTCCTTCATTTTGTTATTTACGAGATATTTTCGTGAATTTTGAATATGATTATCTCATTTTTTACTTCTCTTATGCTTTCATTATACTTCATCCTTATATGGCCACTATTTTCGGAATTTTACCTGCTTTCTTCACGGAATATACTAGAAAGTTGTACTCCCACAAGCAGCAGTTTATGCTTGCCTTCTTCAAGGAAGTACTAACAAGTTGTACTTTCACAAGCAGCAGTTTATGCCTGCCTTCTTCAAGGAAGTACTAAAAAGTTGTACTGTCACAGGCAGCAGTTTTTGCCCGCTTTCTTCAAGGAAGTACTAAAAAGTTGTACTCTCACAAGTAATAGTTTTTGCCTGCTTTCTTCAAAGAAGTGCTAAAAAGTTGTACTCTCACAAGCAGCAATTTTTGACCGCTTTCTTTAAGGACATATTTGAAAGTTGTACTGTCACAAGAAGCAGTTTCATTTATTGTCTAATTAGATCACTAATAAATACAACACATTAATTTTTTGTACTTCCATAGACAGGTCTTAAAGCAAGAAAAAACATTAATATAATTTTATTAAAAACGCTGTAAGAGAAACAAATATTAATTTAGTAGAACCTACCCTAGTTGAATTACCTTAAAGTAATTTGAACAATTCTAAATTACAGACCACTCAGAAAATTTAATCTGCGTTTTTTTTTCTCGCGGTATTTTTGCGGGAGAAAATATATACATTGTTAAGAATATGCAATTTATCTGAATCGCAATTAGTTTGTTTAAGAGTACTTAATAACTTTAACGCTACTTTCACAAACATTATATAGTTAATAGAACTTCATTATGAATTTAAATAGTTTGGACTTAAATAATAATTTAATTCATGAACGCCGTAATTATATACAATAAAGATGACTAAGATATTAAAGTGATTTAACTTGGGTAAAGAAATATTGCTGGTTAATTAAATAAAATTACAGTGTTTTTTTACTTATTTTTTTTACATTTCAAAAAAGAAAACATATATATAATCTTAGTATATATTTTTAATTTAAAGACATTTTCTTTAATATTTTAGTCAAGGTTATTATGTACATGGGTAGAGCGATGTAACTGGTTGCATAAGAGGTAATATTTCAAGGGGACTGGGTAAAATTTGTGATTCCAGTCAAATCGCTAACAGGCACATGGCGTAATATCACATAAATAAGATATTTTAAGGTTTTATTTCGAAAGAGAAGCTACTAAAGTTTTACTTGACATAAGTGTAGAACGTGACTTTGCACACAATCAATAAAAATATAGATCACAACGCAAAATTCTGCTCAAATAATATTTAGTATAAAATAAACATTTCGGAAATCTTTTGATTTCCTTCTTCAATACTAATAAGCCGAGACCTGAACAATCGAACTAGAATGCAACCATGGTGCTCAAATAGAGAAATGGCTGAATCTCAAAAATAGATGTTAGAATTAGTTTACCGGTTTTGAGCTTTCTAGCGCTCTTCAGCGTAGAATAAATGACAACTGCAATAGCAGCAAGAAAACTTGCAGTGGTTCAAAATTTTGCAAACCTTTGTAGTGGCAGATAGGATAAGTCATGCTATTTTATTTTACAGATTTAGAGAATTGATAATAAAATAAAAATCAACCTTCAATGCAGTTACTTTAGAAAAGCAAGAAAGGTTTTTATCACTAGAGAATTACATACGTGGCAGCCTTATGAAGTACACGTTGCTATAAGCATAAATAAAAAAAATCTGATGTGGGCAACACATGACTTTCCTTATATAATGCAATGAATTTACTACATTTGCAGTAAAAAAATAGGTTTTTCTTATAGTAGATACTTATATTCCTTCCACGATATTGAATTTTCGACAATTAGTCGTCATTTTCATTGATTTAGCGTCATTTTTATCCATTTGGCGATATTTACGTTAATTTGGCAACATGTCAAACAGTTGCCAAGTTGGCGACATTCCGCCAAATTTGTCGCCAAAATCTCGCCAAGCGTTATGGACGGAGAAATACGTTATTCTTATAGCATATAAATGACTATTGGCGTTCAAATACAAAAGTATTATTCAAAGTACACTTTCTCATGAATGGAACGAGCTAGATCCACGAGAATGATGTCACTAAATTTATCGAATGATATTGCACGTGAAAAGTGAACATGTTTCTCAATACTTAATATTTTTTTTTATTCATGGCATTTTGTGATTTTTTTTTTAAATGTGCAATATCTCAAGAACGGTTTACGCTAGCGGTCTAAAGTTTATGTCAATCGTTTTCTAAGGAAAAATTACATAGAAAATGTTAATTTGCGTAACTTTATTAAAGGTTTTGATTTTTTGATGATTTTTGTAAAATTTAACTCGAAAATTTAGGAGGGTTCTGAACATTCGATTGTGTTTGAAAACAATAGGCTCCCAGTATTCACGGATTGTGATTTTTGTGCCAAATTTTGTTCGAATCGGTCCATTCGTTCGTCAGTTATGGTCTCCACAGGCTCACTGACACACACACACACACACACACACATATATATATACTGTCACACACACACATACTTTCACACACACACACAGACATCACCTCAAAAATGTTTTATTCGTGATCAGGGATGCTTGAAACGTTCTCTCCTTCGAAAACTCGAATTCGAATTTTCGACCCCGACACAATATTTTCCTCATACATTATGTATATAAGGAAAGTAAAAATTGAAAATAGTTATATTCAATAACCAATCGAAAGTGAATTATCATTCAAGCCTATATGAGTTAATACACTCTAAGAAATTATAAATCAGGACGGGGATATGACCTCTCACTTCCAAAAGTCAATTATAGTCAATGTTGCAGGAACTTTATTTGACGCTTGATGCTCATTAATATTGACTGAGCACTTTTTCCTATATAAAATATCGATGAAGGCACCAATAGGGAATGACATTTGCAAAAATGACGCTGATGTAGATAGTAAAAGATTAATTTGATAATACCTTTAAAATAAGTATCAAAACCAAGTTCAAACATTAATTAAAATGCAAAATCATAACTTAGGGTGAATATCACTGTGAACATAATATATTGAGTAAGAAACAAAGATAAAATGAAGTGAAACGAAGAAAACAATATTTTTTGGAATCTGAATGAGCGATCGTCATCAAATTACTACGAAAACGTTCAATCAAACCACTGTAAAGCAAACAAATAAATAAGACTACGTAAAAAAAAGGAACACTACCCAGTTCTATGTATTGGTGAATGTGGAATATTTGTCGAGTATTTTTAGCGGCGTCATTTAATTGCATCTGCTTGCTTCAGAATCTCCTGGAGCAGCTTATTTCCATAAAGAAAGAAGCCAATGAATTTGCTAAATAAACATAACATAATATATGCTGGAAATCTGCCAACTTACGTAAAGACTCTTAGTACTAGATTAGTCACGATCAAAGAAAACAGGGAAAAGTCCTATTAAAAGCCGAATAATGTCCACCAACATCTCTAGGTCGTTTGTTCCAGAAGATGGAGATTATCTCCATGGAGTTTCATTCCCTGTATTTAAGAATCTTAGAATGGAAGAACACCAAATTTTTCGAATTGTGGGCCACGGCTATTTTTTTAAATAATTGGGGTGGGGGCAGGTTGTAATATCTGAAACTTACTTATAAAATGCAAAAAAGTAATAAAATTCCAAAATATAATAAAAATAATTCTTTACAATAAAAATGTATATAATAAACATATTAAGCGACCCATATCAAATAAACGAATCAATGAAACTTAGTACCAGAAAACTATTTCTTCTTTTGAATTTTATATAGGTGTGGCTGAAAATATTTGCTTCTAATTACTAAAATTTTGAGGTGAATTTTTGATGTCTGTGTGTATGTACACGTATATATGTGTGTGCGTGAAGACTATTTATAACGAACAAATGAAAAGTTGCTAATGGAATTTGGCACGAAATTTACAATCAGTGAATACTGGAAGAATGAATTTTATACTCAAATGTTTAGAAGATCTCTAAATTTTCGAATGAAATTCTGCAAAAATCATCAAAATGCTACCCACATAATCGTTGGTGAACTTTGTTGTTGTTGTTGAGACCCAGACCGTCCGATCTACCAGAAAGGTGTAAAGTAACCGCTTGGACGGCCGGGAAGTGCCACCCAATTTAGAACGGAACCCAGTGGGGGAGGCATCCACAGGGACCGTACCATCCTTCCCCTACCACCAACCTCTCAGAAAGACTTACGGAATCCACATGTTTAACGTGATCGTACTCCGCATGAACACGGAGGCAGTTGTGGCAACGTGCAAATCCAGCGCGCAAACCACCGGGTTACCGCACCCGAAATGTGCCAACAGCACGCGGTGTTCCCAGGTGGTCACCCACGCAAGTACTAACCGCGCCCGATGCTGCTTGATTTCGGTGATCTAACGAGAACCGGTGCTTTCGGCACGGTAAGGCCGTTTTGTCATTGGTGAACTTTGTGACTCATTTAGCAAAATATCGTCATCTTGGTAATATTTCGCCCCAAATTGGCGAAAATATCGTCAAAATTGCAAAAACTTAAACTAACGAAAACTTAAACTAACGGCGTTAAACTAACGAAAATGATAATAAATTGACAACAAACTATTAAAATACTTTAATATATGGACGAAAGTGCTTATAGTGGATGCTATCAATATTGTTTATTGTCAATTAAGAGTTGTATGAAGCATAAGTGAATTAGGTACTTTAAGATAGTTTTATCCGGATGTTGCCATCCGGAAAAGCGCCAAATATACAATTCAACATTAAAAACTTTGCATCGTAGATCTTACACATCATTTATTCACTGTGAAAGAAGTAAATTCATTTCATTATACAATAATGAAAGTCATGTGCCGCCCACATAATATTTCTATTCCAAGTATATATACAGGTGATTTATTTATCCCACATTACAAGAGCATTATAAGAATTAAGATAGATCTGCTTTTATGGTGAGTGCTAGTGATGATGCGGGGCATCTGCAGTCATTTGTGACTCATAAATAGGTTTCTTGTGGACAGACAAAAGCTGTTTATTTTTATTAACACTTTACAACATAGATGAAAAGTGTTTGTGACTTCGTTCATTCTGTCTGTCTGTCTGTCCGTTAGAACGATAACTGCGGTAAAAATAACTTTATCAAAATGAACTTTCAATATGTTGTTCAGGCGATCTGTGGGACCTATGGGAATATAAATGAATAATATCACCCAATTAATTTTGGATTGAACCCGGGTTGAAAAAATGAAACACATCGAACCTTATGGGACCTAATTTTTCAAACAATTTTTAAGCGAATTTAAAATTCACAAATTGCTCCCAAAGTTTTATGACATATTCAAGTTATCCCATAAAATATATAAAAAGAATTTCAGCAAAATATATTTGGTAGTTTTTTAAATAAAAATTAAAATATTAATTACACCCTTTATATAAAGAGATCACGTGACCATTATATGAATCATGAAGAGATCACGTGACCCACTTCAAAATAAAATATGTCATCCACCTTGTGTCAAAATCGTGATTTCCAAAATTCTTTTTAATTTATATTCACTGTTGTATCCGTCCTAAAACCGCTTTATTTTTGCTTAAATTCTGTGCATATGTATTCTAAAACAGAGCAATTACAATATATTTGAGTTTAAATGATCATCAAACTTTGATTTTTTCTACAAAGAAACCTAATTTTCACTTATGGAGAATGTAAACAGATAAGGCTGTAAGATGAGGTATATAAGAATTACTGAATTTCTTTAACGCAAAATTATTTTGTTCTGAAGTATGCAATATAGATGATATAAATGAAATATTCATTGATTTTACATAGAGAAACAGATGACTTAATGGCAGACTTGTTCGATGAAGTTTTATGCATAGAGTTAAATTACTTTCACCTCCATGGTTTTAAGTTTTTAAATAGAATAAATTACTGTAGGATATACTTATGGATGAAATATTTACTGCTTTTATACAGAGAGCCAGGCGATTTATATTTCGATGACGTCATTTGAATCACGTTCGCTTTTTTTTCGATGAAGTTTTAAATTTTCAAATATAATTAATTATTGCAGTATTGCGATAATTTAAGAAATATTACCACTGGATGTATCGTATTTTAGAAATGCTTAAATGAAATTTGAGTTGGAAAGTGTTTCATAATCAATGCTTTATGCATGATTGTTTTTTCTTGTTATAGACATAATGCACTGACAAAAAATTGCAACCCAGCTATGTTCTTCCCTCTCATTTTGCGTCTTGCAATTTGGTTCTTAAATGTACATTTTGTGTGTAATCTGTTTATGTTACAGTAACTTTTATTTTCGCTTCGATTTGTTCATATTAAGTTACCTCATTCTGCAAAGTTTTGCGTAAATCGAAGAAAATTGAATATTCATATTAGGTTAAAAATACATAAACATGCGTATTTTTCAATAAAATAACAGCTATCGACTTTTATTGTATCGATACATTTTTCCTTTAAATCTAATTTGAAATTAATTGGTTGAGTAATTTTGAATATATTGCAACATAGGCCAATATACTCATGCGCATAATTAACAAGAAAGATCAATCATACTTAAAGCATTGATTATGAAACACTTTCCAACTTCAATGCAATTTTATTTAAACAAGTCTAAAATGCAGTACATTCCTCGATAATATTTTAAAACTTGTCACAATACTACATTAATTTATTATATTTGAAAACTTAAACCTTCATTGAAAAAAATGAACTTCATTCAAATGACGGCATTGAAATATAAATTGCCTGGTTTAAACATCTCTAAAATGCGATACATTCCTCGGTAATATTTTTAAAACTATTATAATACTACGATAATTTATTATATTTGAAAACTTCATCGAAAACAACTGAAATTAATTCAAATGACGTCATAGAAAAAATAACACGCCTGGATCTCTCTATAAAAACAGCATTTCATTCATAACATTTTCCCATTCATTTCATTCATCACAATACTAAATAATTTATTTTATTTAAAAATTAAGACCATTGAGCTACAAGTAATTAAACTCTATGCTTAAAACTTCATCGAAAAAAATCGTCCTTCTCTTTGTAAAATCAATGAATATTTCATTCATATCAGCTATGCAGACTCTATGTGCTAAATAATTTTGTGTTAAAGAAATACAGCAATTCTAATACAACTTATTCTACAAATTTTGCTGTTTACATTTTACATACGTGAAAAATAGGCTTCGTTGTAGAAATGATCAAATTTGGGTGATCCTTTAAACTCAAATATATTGTAATTGCGTTGTTTCAGTATATAGATGAATAGAATTTAAGCAAAAATAAAGTGGTTTTAGGACGGATACAACACTCAATATGAATTAAAAGAATTTAAAAAATCACGATTTTGAGACAAGATGGATGCCATATTTTTTAAGTGGGTCACGTGATCTTTTCATATCATCGTCACGTGATCGCTTCATATAAGAGGTGTAATTATTATTTTAATTTTTATTCAAAAAACTACTGAATATATTTCGCTGAATTTCTTTATATATTTTACGGAACAATTTGAATATCACCTAAAATTTTCGAAACAATTTATGAATTTTAAATCCGCTTAAACATTTTTGAAAAATTAGATCCCATAGAGCTCAATGTATTTCATTTTTTCAACCCAGGTTCAATCCAAAACTAATTGGGTGACATTATTCATTTATATTCCCATAGGTCCTACAGACCGTTTGAACAACATACTAATATTTCATTTTGATTAAGTCATTTTTACGGCAGTTACCGTGCTAACGGACAGACAGGCAGACCGACAGACAGAATGAACAAAGTCATAAACACTTTTCAACTTTGTTGTAAAGTGTTAAAAATAGGGTGACATATCGAGACGGACTAGAAGTCTGCGCGGGTCAAAATGTTATACTTTCAACCGGCCCTAACCGACAGAACTAGTGCTAAAACTCTGCCCGATGCCGAAGTAATTTACAGAGTAGAACCCGAGCCCAAAGAAATTTACGGATGTAGAACCCGAATAATTTGTTTTTCACGTGTGTTACAAATCCGAATTTGTGAATTATTTGTACAAAGAATTAAGATTAAAGATATTTTAAAGACTATCGTTACATTGCAGAAATTAACACTATAATTTCATGTGTGTGTGTGTGTGTGTGTGTGTGTGTGCACTCTATTAAAATTTATAAGACCGTGGGTCAGGCCCGAGTCCTTGCAGATCTCTAAGGGCGACAACAGTCAGGGCAGATGGAAAAATGTTAAAATGCGATGTTTCAAATGAAGCAACCAGCGTCACTCAAAATGTGTAGATTTATAATTTTGTCTAAAAGTGTTTTGGCTCAAAATTATTTTCTATAATTTGAAGATTAAAAATATAATTTTTTTCCTGAATGGAAATAATAAAAAAGTTAATATTCTTAAAACCCCAGAAACACACAAAATAAACATAGAGTTGTCCGAAAGTATACTAGATATAGTATACCGAAAGTACACTAGGTGAAAATATACTAAGAAAAGGCGCTTAATTCAACTACTTGAATAATCACGATCATGGGAGACATGAAGATGCTCTAATTAAGGACTGCTACCCATCAACATCTCAAGACAATTAACGTTCCTGTTTACTTTCAGATGCACATTGTCTTTACAATGAATTTCATGCACAGTATTTGGAATGGCTATATAAAAGTTCGGCTATATATAAGAAGATCAGCTATATATAATCGAAGATCGATTATATAAAAGATCATTTTTCGAAAACGTACGGTCTACAACAAAGAAAACCTGATGTGAGCAGCACGTAACTTTCCCTACCTTTAAATTAACTTCTCTTTATTATTCGATAATTCAACAAATTGAGTTTATTTGCGCAAAATAACACGGATAATTATTTTAAATTATACTGAATTTACTCTTGTAAATCAATTTTAGTTTTCATTTGATAACTGGACATATTTTCAAAGGCGACGTAGCAAAATTGCGCAAAAACTAAAATATGTTAAGAACGGCTAGTCCTAGAGTACTGAGATTGGTCTTATTCTTTTTATCGTTTAAAATTACGTATAAAACAGGAATTTAAATGATACATTTGAACATACGTAAACTTTCATAATAGATTTTGACGATTTTTGCGAGCCGTTTCACAAGTTCTTTTTGTGAGACCATAAAGAGATCCCACACTAAGTGCTGTGTTATTAGTGAGACAGCTTTATGTCAGTAAATTTATTGTGTCTGAAACGTCAAACAATACCCCAGTCTCGATGACGCCTGTGTTTACGACAAGTGAACTCAAAGGTCAGAGGAACTCATAAATTTAGGGGCATCGAGACAGAGGGGTCGAACGAACTCTTAAAATAATGTAAAGAACGACATTGGATAACAGACTATCCAATTCAGATGAAGCTTGTAGAGTTACCCTTAAGGTCGCAAATGAGAGCAAAGTGGGAGTGACAGTCCGGAGGCGAAGAGAGCCACAACCTGTGACATAAGAACAAGATGAAGAGACTTGGAAAAAAAATGTTAGAGATTAACAGCTCGAAATCAAGGAGCACAAAACTTAGAAAGATGTGTCGACTACGAGAAGGACATAAGTACGAGTGTCGAGCCAGCAGTACAATAGGATTGTGGAATTACGTGTGGTGAATAAGTACTTGGAGTCTATTCCAGTAATATGATCGGCGAAGTACCTGGTGGTGATAAAGTACAAGACAGATTTGAAGATATGTGTTCCTCAAATATTGACAGGTTATCAGGATACTTTAGGCATTTTAATACTGGTTTCACACGCTATTTTCCTAAATAATTAATAAGCAGAGTATTTATTTTAATTGAGTATTTAAGTATGTTATGTGTTAATAAATGTTTATTGTTGAAGTTAAAATGGTGAAGTCAATTTAGTATTATAATAATTAATTATTATTTTACAGAACTCGCGCGAAAGATAAATAATTGGAGGATTAATAGCGGCACAACAAAGCAAAGTACAGTAATAAATGAGTCCACTAATACGAGCAATTTACGACCATGTCAAAATGCGCCAAGCATTAATAAATATTTTTATTTTGTTACCACACTTTTATCTAGAATTATACCAAAATCTAATCAGCACCAGGGTCATCCACAAGTCACTTACCTATAAAAAAAATTCAGTAAAATACAATTCGGTGCATTAGTTTTTGAGTTAGAGTGGATACATACATTGCACACACACACACACACAAAAAAACACGCACGGACGCACACGCACACACACACACACACACACACACACACACACACACTCACACACACACACACACACATACACGCACACACACACGCACACACACACACACACACACACACACACACACACAGACTTCAAGCTAAAAATAGTTTTTTTTTCGTGATCTAGATATCTCGAAACGTGTAGATCCGTCGAAAACTCGGGTTGCGATTTTGGACATAATTCTAATATCTTCCCTATGCATTACCATGTATTTCAGAGAAAGTAAAATGTACTCACCGTTCGATTTCCAAAAACCGTAAACCAATTTTTTACTGAATAGCGCTTTTCTGTACCGTTCCGAAAATGCATATGTAGCAAGAACACTTGCTGTGCCACACGTTCGTGAACTTAAGCGGTATTATACTGAACAACAGACATCAAATTTGCAAATCTGATGAGGGCAGCAGATGACTTTCCTTGCAGACTCATATTCATGTTCTCTTTGTTTCTTCAATAATTCATTAAATTGAGTTTAATTGCACGAAAAAAGAGCCACAATTATGTCAAATTAAGCTGAATTTGCACTTTAAATTCAATTTTCGTTTTCGTTTGGTAACTGGGTTTATTCTCAAAGGTGGCGTGGCGCAAATGCGAAAAAAACTAAAATATCTCGAGAACGCCCATTCCTAGAATAATGGGATTGGTCTTATTCTTTTCATCGTCAGAAATTACGTTTAAAAAAGGCATTTAATTGATATATGTCATCATACGTAGTCTTTTATTTTTAGATTTAAAGATTTCTGCGGGCCATTTCTCCAAAAAAGGTATATTCCTATTTTCCGAATCATAAAAAATATAAACAGCACCAGGTTAACTTATAAGTGATTTATCTACCAAATTTTTGGAAATTTGGTCCATTAGTTTTTCAACTAGAGGGAATACAGCAATTTATGAGGATCATTTCGCAAAAAGAAAGGCAGGTTATTTTATCCCGAATCGTACCAAAATCTAATCAGCATCAAGGTCACCCACAATGGACTTACCTACCAAATTTTACGGATTTCAATCAATTAGTTTTTCAGTTAGAGTGGATACAATATCTGAACAGACAGACAGATAGACAGACAGATAGACAGACACACACACAGACGTCAAGCAAAAATTAGTTTCTTCGTATTCTACAGGTAAAATAGTATAGATCCGTCGAAAAATCGAATTGCTCTTTTCGAGACGATTCCAATACTTTCTCCATACATTGCCATGTATTACCGATGCAATAAAAGAAGGTTGAACTTTGTACATACGAGGATACAATATCTAATTTTCTATCCACAAAGTACGTCCATATGGGCCCCCTCCGGATTCTGTAGGCAATAGGCATCTGATAGTTATCGATTGAAATAATTATACTAAATTTAATTCAGTATTCGCCTAATTACTTGATGAGATATTGTGACTCAGACTTACATATACAGAGATGAGTGAAAAATGGTGTATTAGTATTTAGGGATCTGCAAAACAAATACTACATTCATGAAAATCTAAATTTTCGATACGAATTTTTTAATCGAATTGTCGACCTCATTCACACATAACACGATATGTATTGACTGTAAGTGTATAATTTACGGAAAAAACAAAACGGAAAATATATTTCGATAGGGATTAATGTCTTCTACAAATATCGATATTTAAAATTTTCTTTACGGGCTGTCTTCATAGTTATTTTGGCACTAAATTCAAAATCTTCAAGGACAACCCCCACTGATCATTACATATTCGTATTATTTCCTATTCGGCTGTAATCATGGAGGTGGTTTCATCTCTAACTCTAGGAGCTGAATATAGTTTATTTTTTAAGGCATTAATAAATATTATAAATTTTTATTAAATCTCATCTCCAAGGTTTATTTATTAAGGTTTATTTATTAAGTCTCAAAGCCATCGGCCTGAGATTATAAGCACAAAAATAACAAACATGATCAAACTTTGAGAGTTTATTTTTCCAGATTCAAGTGTTTGAAAAACAGATTTCAGATTTGGATTCAGCATGGTTTAAATACTACACCTGAGTCTTTTCAACTCTCATGGTTGCAGTTAGTGCTCTGATATACTCACACTGCCCTTTTAAAGAAGAGATTTCAGATTTTCAATTTTCATTTCGATTTTTTTCATTTCATTTCGAGTTTTACTTCGAAATAAATACCACTATTATTTTTCTTATTTTTCAAATTTGAAATAAGCACTAAGTCAACTCATAAGTCATCTATATGATAAATCATATGAATATCAAACGGATTGTTTATAAGCATAGTTTAAGTTTAGTTTGCGGTTTTAAGACTTCTAAATATACAGGCTGAGGCAGTCGCCATTTTGACTCCAACCGGTCAGGTCTGTCAGTTTTCGTCTGCCTATACAGAACAAAAAGTGCACATCAATATAAAATCTAAAGAAATAGGCAATAGATTTCACTTGAATTATAGCAGAAAATAGGATCGTCTTAGTAGCTTAACGACAATCTTTCGGCATTTAAGTAGTCGAATATGGGTGGTTTGATTCAATACTTCTCAATATATTTTCAATATTTTTTACAATACTTTTACGAAATTTAATAACTTATAAGGATCAAACTCATTTATAACTAACTTCAACGCACCGGTGAGGGATTTTCTTGACGCCTCTTGTTTGTTATAAAAATTATGGCTATTAAATGCAAAATATCTAAATGAAAATTAGATATTTTGCATTTAATAGCCATGATGTATATAACAACGCTTTAAAATGCCATACCTTTAAACCGTGGAATTCTCTTGAAGCTAAAGTTTTTGAATGGTTTCAGAGGTACACGTTTTGTTCCAGAACGTCGTTATTGTACGAACGTCATCACTGTCGGTAAGTCATCACTACCGGTACGTCATCAGTGGTATCATCAGACACACGTCATTACTGCTCTTTTTACAGAGTCGATTTGAAAATCCAAGGGTTCTGCAGCACTAATAACATCAAGACCTGTAGTACCAGTAACAACTAGATCATAAGCACTAATAACAGCTAGGCCTGAAGCACTAATAACAGCTAGACCTGAATCACTATTAACAACTAGACCTGAAGCACTAATAACAACGGGGCCTCAAGCACTAATATCAGATGATCCCCTGTCCAGGGATATACGTAGATATTATATTAGAATATCTACTGGTATGTATATTTTGCAACTGCGTGCAAAAAAAGGAATGAATCTATAATTGTCATCTTGGGTATATGTGACGTGGAAAATGGTATATTTTCATAAATTTGTATTCAATTTAATTCATAGAGCAACAGATATCTGTGTAGTTGGTCCATTACAGGACTAGGATAAGGTTAATTTCTAACGTAATTTTCAAGATGATTTTGCTACAAACATTTACTCTTATTAACCTTAACTTAATTTAACTTCTTACTAAAACAAAGAATTAACGTATTACTTTAAAGTTCAATACACGTTTTATTAAACTTTAGTCAGTTTCATCTTTCAAGTAACGCATTTACGAAATGCAGCAATACAAAACTCGTCAATTATCCTCGGCCTATACATTTCCTACACTCTCAGCTCATTCTCAATATTTATTAAAGACAGATATTTCAGTATTGCTTGGCCCATACGGGAACTTACTTCGTTCTTGATTAGTTAGCATCAGATAAAGGTAAATCTTCAACGCAGTCTCGACATTAAGAATACAGGAGACTCAATTATCCACTATCAGACGATACAATATCAGTTGGTAATGGTCTAGCAATTCCTGTTTAATTACCTTTCTAACAACCAGCGTACCAGTGTAGTACAAATCCTCTACTAGTGTAATATAGATCCTGCATCAGTGTAGTGCAAATGTAGTAAGTACCAGTGTAGTATAGATACAGGGCCTGTATCAGCGAGGGCTCGGTGCACATGCAACATGTGCTACTAGAATAAGTCGTCCTAGATCTTTTAGTATAAATTCATTCTGTTTCTATCAAAACTAAAATTCTGGCTTTGATATGGGTTTCAATAAAGGACAGTCATTAGCTTTACCAAACTTGAAGAATGATACTCCAGCTATCCGAAAGATAATTCAAGGGAATTATTTACGCACATGCTGTAACTTTTTTAGAATATTTAACACAATTCTGATCTACTATTCAGTTATTACACATTATTTTTTGAATAAGCCAAAATTGATTAATTTACAAAAAAACCTCAATGGTTTTAAAAAATATCCCTTAATGCAAAACCATGGTAAAAGTATTTACTTCAGTACTGAAAAGCATTTTATGCTAATGACAGATTTTGTTATTTTTTAATTGATATGGGATGTTTTAAAATTAGATATTTATTCATATTTTCTAATTATACAAGGAAATTAGTTGAAAACACTCTCTTTCTTATATATCTCACTAATTTCCATTAGAACAAAAAAAAACAGTTCTTGAAAAATTGCATATTTATTCTAAAGAAATTATAAAGATATATGAATGCGAGAGAAAAAATATTTAGTGTATATGTCTCGAAGTTAATTTAATTCATTTTATATTTTTAGTTTCTATTTTTATGAATGTCTAGTTTTTTTTGTTATAGGTTTATTGTTACATAAAAGGTTGGAGTTCTTTATATATACACACAAAAATAGTCATGTTCAAGTAACTTAATTTTACTGTCGTAAGCTATTGCATTGCGAAGGTATTTTTTTCCTAAGTTTTTTTTTTAATTTGACGTTTTCATGGGTAAACAAATTTCAAAGACCTGCTGAACGCATTTCGAACACGTTTGGCAAGATCTACGTGTGTGTGTGTGTGTGTGTGTGTGTGTATGTGTGTGTGTGTGTTATCTGTAATGCCAAGTGAGGACACGATAAATGATATACTTTTACCGCTATGAAATGTTATGTGTATATTAATTAAATAAAAAATTTCAACTAACTCGGAATTTTTGTACTTACCATACGTGATGAAATTTCGAAATATTCACAATTTAAAATATTTATAGAATTATTTCTTAAGAAAATCTTACTGAAATAATATTAACTATAAGGAAAAATGATAGTTTCAACAAAAATTGATAGATATTTAGTTTTTTGTAAAAAATGCTCAAAGGCCATACATTTCGTAGTATTGTTCTACACATAGATTTAAAACGCAAATTATCACCTTAAAAAGAGATATATTTACAAGCTACAGATCGTAGGATGAAAATTATGTGCAAAAAATTTTAAAACAGTTAATAGAATTTTAATTATTTGCAAATACCAACAAAACTGATCCAGGCTTTCACTTCAAAAGGAAGTTCACCATCCCAATGCTGTAATATCCCATAATAGTGACGGTACGCAAATTTTAGAAGTTGCGAGGAGAACGTAAAACTCTGTTGATAAAAGACGTACGGAGTTATTAATTTCAAATTCTAACTTTCTCAATCTTAAAGTTATATGCATTAAGTTTATATAAAAACATATTTCATTGCAATGGTAATGCATCCAAAAATAAAACGATTTTGAATATATTCTGAGTTTATGAAAATTTTATTCAAAGGGGATTTCTTCTTCTTTTTTTATGATTTCTTGTATGAATTAGGTGGAAATATATTTTCTGGTCTTATTTTACTCTGATCCTGCCCGTGTCAAATTAAGCGTTACGGGGGGTGGGTGTATACGATTGCATGTGAAGGAACCCTAGTAGCATGCCGATATTAGGCCAAAAATATATATCTTGGTGTTTCATTAGAATTATTTGAAAGCCAATGTAACGCCAATATTGGCGATACATTGGTTGTCAATTTCGGTTGAATATTAGCGAACAATAGTATGCCAATATTGGCATTAAATTGCAAATATTTACAATATTTGGAATACATGTGCAACTAATACTAACTAAATATCGGGTATATATTATCAAAGCATCTATATTTTCGTAATTCATGGCCCACACATTCCACATTCATGGTCCAATATTGAGTTTATATTGACTGCGAATATTTGGTCAATATTAGCATGCTACTAGGGAAAGATAATTTTTATTTTTATTTTGTTACTAGTCGTTAAATCAAATTAAATTTTCCAGTATTCCGGGGTGTTTTATCATTAGCCGCGATTTCTAAAGCAATGAATGCTAAAAAAGTGACTGTTCAAAATTTACTGTTTAAAAGTTACACTGGCTGCAATTAATAAAATGCATGATTTTTAGAATTTTAAAATTTTTTTTCATGTTTTCTATAAAGTGGAAACTTACTTTTGTTGCACGCCTCATAAATATGAATAAAGATACATGTGAAGCTCTTTAAGAATGAATGCTGATAATATAAAGCACGAAACAAATATCACTCCTGTGTTTTAACTGTAGCTCAATTTGAAAAAGTTCCAATTAAGCTGTAGTTACACTTGATCTTAAATCCCGTCTCTCGAGCACAACAGATAACGTCCCGGCAAATACAAATAAAACAGTAGTATTTTATCTCTTATTATCAGTAACTGTCAACTACGGATTAGGTGATGTTATAAAGAACCCAGAAAGACGCTATCTGACATTGAGGTTACATATCAACCATATTTCAAACAATGATGCTTCTGTTTATTCCCTTAGCAAATCAATTGGATTCGCTTAAAATGAGACGCAATTTATTTGAGTATCTTCTATTTAATTTTTCCATATTATTTTATGAAGTATTGTATTTAAAAATTTTAAGGAATAAATATTTTGATGAAAAGCACGGTTTAAAAACCTGTGCACACATTTCTAAGAGTTTTGGAAATATGTCCGTCTCGGCGGGTGTGTAATTGTACTTCTGTGAGTTGTAGAAATTATAAATGAAGAACCAACACTCTTTGTGCAATGAAATTTTATGTGTGGATACTGTAATGAAGTGAATTAAAGACTTCCTTTGTCTCAACGAATCCACTTTTTTATTTGCGTGTCCCGTATAGTTCTTGATTTTTAATTGTAAATATCTTTATTTCTTATATCAGAATTTGTAATATCACCAGCCTTCTGCGACCTCTGAATCTTGAGATCAGCTTCTACTATATAAGCTACCCAATTAGGGGGAAATGTAACTTACCACAGACAGCTTAAGTAGCTACTGATCAGGCTGATTCTTTCATCTACATGAATCTAGGGATCAGCATTCTACTAAATAAACTACCCAAGTGGGGAGAAATACAATTTATAGCCATAGAAAGCTTAAGTAGCTACAATTACAAATGATTAGAGATAATTATTTTACCTACATCCATTGTGCAATGTATTACTTATTTTCCTTATATGCATATTATAATTTATAGTAAAGTTATGTGACGGAGTTAACGATCCTATTCGAGTTAACAGGGGATAAGCACGTTATGACCATCCATGAACTTCAGCAATTTAATGAATGTGTATAAATGTGCATCATTTTAACAGTAGACCCCCCCCCATAACACTGTAGATACATTCCGTGTTATATGAATATGTGTACGAGTCACTTAAATTATACAAATACATGAGCCGTCCACAGTCCAAAGCGATTAACTTACTTGTTATATTTAAAATAACCTTCTTTAATAATCAGGCTTAAGACACTACATGACAACAATTTTTATGGCTGTTGAATAATAAATGGTTTTTTTCACAAGAAATGTATAAAAATTTATCAATACATATTTTCTACCTTTTCTTTTATGGACATAATCATTTTGGCAAATGAGCGGCTCACATACAATTTACTTATGCATAAACATACACTTATACAGATACTTAACAAAGATGTAAAATAAATATTTAATATGTAAGAGTTAAAATATTATTTATTTCTCTTCAAAACAAACAGATATTGAAATTAAAAATGTTTTGTCATTCATTTTGCGTTAAATAAAAGAAGCAGTTACACTTTTTTTTACATTTATTCACTGTCGGGGCTATCCATAATTAGGTTCCAACGACATATTCATTTAAATGTTGGTTGTGCTATTTCATAGCTTGAAAATTCACTTGTTTCTTCTCACTTGTTATTTTCGTTGTTTAAAAGGGTATCTTCTTGTGCTTCCAACAATTTATTATTGTTACTTTCTAAATCTTCTTTTACTTCAAAATATGGAGCTAAACAATCTTTCAATTTTTTTTTAATTCCTCAGAACGCTTTGTTGATGGATCATTATTCGTAAAATGTTCTTCTAGATTTTTTGCCAATTCCAATCCTTCATTTAAGATTTCTAAAGTAAAGTGTTGCTTTGGCTCACAGAAAATTCGTAATACATTTTCTCCACTGCTTGATTCGGACGACTCCGCCAGTTGCATAAGTTCTTGTTCATCTAAGTGTTGGTTACTACTAACACCGAACGTATATACCGTTGTTATAGGGGGGTCCACTGAACTATTCAAAGGAAAATTCCTTGAAGAGCAATCTTGTATCCATAACATCAAATACTTTTCCATTTTAGGCATTAAAGTATCTTTTATACGAGCAGTTTTATTCAAACTTACTGAAAATCCAGAGGAAATTCTAGCTCTTATTTTGCTTTCATTTGTTTTTATTGTTCGAATTGTTGCCTCGTTTAATTTTAAATCTTAAGCAATGACTATTACTTTCTAACCAGATTTTAACCTATCCAAAATTTTAATTTTTTTTCTTCAAGGGATATACATTTTCTGCTCTTCTTAGAATTCTTCTCCATGGCAGGGGTCATGATCACTAAAGGCAAAATTTTAGATAACGTAAAAATTATAAAATTATTAGACTTACCTAATTTATGTACGTATTATAATATCTTTTTTTAAATTTATTTAACACATTTGACTTTGAACACAGCTTTATTGAGAGTATGTATGTACCAGAGATAACAGATATGTACTTCCTCTAAATGAAATCGGGTTTAATTTCGGAAAGATTTATTTTCCTAAAACTTTTTTTCCTCAAATTTAAGTTAAATAAAATAAATCATACGATATAAAAAAATTTTCAGACACGTTTAATGTGCATCACAACTAGAAACAAACTGAGACGATCTGCTCTAAAAATGGAGTTTCTCCGAAATTTGAGAAGCACACTGACGTTTAGTGTTACCAGCCAAAAGTTATATTAATTATTGGAGATAAAACGTATTAAAATTGAAACATCTGCCTCATTCTTTTACCGTGTTATACGAATCTCTTTTAGCGTGTTATACGAACACGATCACAATTTTTCCGCCGTGTTATACGAATCCGTCTTATAGGGTTATATGAACCCGTGTTATAGGGGGGGTCTACTGTATATCAATACAAATTAAGCCAATTTTAATGAAATTCAATACGAGTTATTATAATCTGTGAATATAGCGACTGGATTGAATTCATTTTAAAGTCGAACATTCTAGGAACACCAAATTTTATTACATTCAATACTCTTAAATAAATAATAATTGTGTACGAAATTTTTTTATAAAAATTTATAACACTAATTTGAGAATTTTGATAGGTGCACTTAGCTAGCTCGTGTAGTGTTTATACCATTGTAACCTTTATCGTAATAATGTTGATTGTGCCAAACTCTGTTATAACAATATTTTTAAAAGCTGTAACATTATGAACTGAGCCCTTTTAATTTTAACATTTTATCTCGCATGATTAATACTATCTCGTATTTTACTTATTACTTTCCTTATATACATAGTATAAGGTATAAGGAAAGTTTTGTGACGGGGTCGAAAATTCGAAATTCGAACCGGAAAGCACATTTCAAACATCTCTGAACACGAATCAAACGTTTTTGAGTGGATGTCTGTGTGTGTGTGTGTGTGTGTGTGTGTGTGTGTGAGTGAGAGAGAGTGTATGTGGAGACGATATCTCCCGAACGTATGGAGAGATTCGAACGAAATTTGGTACAAAAGTTACAATCCATGAATACTGGAAGCTTGTTATTTTTAAACACAATCAAATTTTCAGAACCTTCCTAAATAGTGAAATTTTGAAAAAATCATTAAAAAATCAAAACCTTTCATAAAGTTGCGCAAATAGTCATTCTTATGTAATATTTCATTAGAAAACGATTGATAAAAACTTTAGAATATTTTTAAGGAATTATTTCTTCAAAGAATATTTTTACTTCCCCTACTAAAACAGGGAAAGTATTGGAATTAGTTCAAAAATTTGAATTCAGATTTTCAACGGATTTACGCGTTTTAAGCACTTCAGAATACGAAAAACATTTCATAGAGTCTATGTGCGTGTCTTCTGTGTTCCTGTGTAATGTATACATCTCCACTAGCTCAAAAACTTTCTGACGAAATTTCGAGAAATTGGATAATAGACACACAGGACACCCTTGTGGGTTAGATTCTAGTATTATTCAGGATAACAGAAATGGTATTTCTCTTTTAAATGTCCCACAAGAAAATCTAACATAAAATGTTAAATATGTTTACATAATTTACTTAGGTTCGTGTTTTATACATACTTTTTTGTGGCTAAAAGGATACAATGAACTGCATTAACATAGGATAAACAGATTTTTAGATATTTCAAATTTTAAGAATTTTTGGATAGTTCAATAAAGATTTTTAACTACTTAACTTTGTGTTTCATACATAACTTTTTGTGGATAAAAGGATAAACTAAACTGGATTAACGTGGGATAAACTATTATTTAGATATTTCAGTTTTTAAGAATTTTTGTACTCGTGTTCAAGTATGTTTGAAACGTGTTCTCCCGTCGAAACCTCGAATTCGAATTTTCGACACCGTCGCAATATTTTCCTTATACATTATACTATATGTATATAAGGAAAGTATTCCACTTAAGACTTTTAGCTACTTGGCTTCATTTTTACAATACTCCACTTTGCTAAATGGAAATATATTTACTTTCAATTATCCTTTCATTAATCAATGCATTTCAAATGAAAATATAATTTAAGTGTGTTTAATACCATATTTTTTGGGCCATTTTGTTGTTATTTAAAATGAGTATATATCCCAGTCGTTATTTTTGGGAAGTAAAACTTTAAACAATATTGTATAAAGAAAAGGAAAATAAATTTGTATCTTTACAGAAAGTCACGCGATGTCAACGCCAGATATTTTGCACTGTATCAGAGAAAAGAAAGAAAGAAAAATATGCATTGCCATAAATAATAAAATATTTCACCACTTTCTCAACTTTTCAAACCTTTTCTTCATAAACAAAAGTTCCTTTTTTAATTTAGCCGGAGGAGTGATAGTGTGGCTTAAATTAATTTTCCCGCGCCGCTAAATCAATTTTTCTTTTTGTTTTAGAAAATAACGAATCTTAACGGAAACATCGAAGGCTGAAAAATGAGATTGACTAAATATGATTAGTCGTGGTGAGCTCATGAAATATGTAGAATGCAGTGATACTTAGATCTGCATATAATTTGGCGATAAAAATATTTTTCATATAGATAATTTAATTAAAATATATTTTCATTATTAGATTAAAATAGATTATTTTGGTTTCCCTTGAGCCATTCACGAATATGCAAATTCTAAAAGTCTATAGTGTAGATGAAGATCAGTCATAGAAAATGCAAGTTCAAAACTAATGTAAAAATAAATTATCTGAAATAAATGGATTCATGATATACTTCGCATACTGCAAAAATAAAACCGTGTTATCGGATTAGAAAATAGCAGTTTTACTTTCCTTATATACATATAGTATAATGTATAAGGAAAATATTGCGACGGTGTCGAAAATTCGAATTCGAATTTTCGACGGGAGAACACGTTTCAAGCATACCTGAACACGAATTGAACGTTTTTAAAGTGATGTCAGTGTGTGTGTATGATTGTGTGTGAGTATGTGTGTGCGTAAGCATGGGTGCGTGCGTGTATGTGTGTGTATCAGTGAGTTTGTAGATATGATATCTCACAAACGAATGGAGCGATTCGAACGAAATTTGGTACAAAAATTACAATCCGCGAATAACGGAAGCCAATTTTTTTAAATGCAACCAAATGATCAAAACACTCAAATTTTCGAATGAAATTTTGAAAACTTCTTGAATCACAACTTTCAATAAAGTTACTAAAATGATCATTTCTTATGTAATTTTCATTAGAAATCCATTGACACAAATTGTAGAATGCTAGCATGAACCGTTCTCGTCATATTGTATATTTTTCAAATAAATTTATCAAAAAATCACATAAAACTAAAAAGAATTAACTATTGTGAAATATGTTCACTTTTCAATTGTAATATTATGCTATATATTTGTTAACATCATTCTCGTGGATCTAGCTCGTTCCATTCTCGAGAGAACATACTTTAGGTAATAGTCTTGTATTTGGACGCCACTAGCCATTCATCTAAGAATAGCTTATCTCTCCGCCCATAACGCCTGGCAAAATTTTAGCGACGAATTTTGCGAAATATTGCAGCTTTTTATAAATTTAATATCGGCGAAATATCGACGACTTTTTATAAATTTTGCAAAATTGATCAGAATATCGCCAAATTGATAAAAATATAACCAAGTTGATAAGAATGTAGTTTAATGTGATAAAAAATGCCGCTAAATCAATTTAAGTGATGACAAATTAATGAAAATTCAATATCTTGGAAAGAATATATGAATCGCTTATAGGAATAACCTATGT
This sequence comes from Amaurobius ferox, assembly GCA_951213105.1. Lineage (NCBI taxonomy): Eukaryota > Metazoa > Arthropoda > Arachnida > Araneae > Amaurobiidae > Amaurobius > Amaurobius ferox. The sequence goes on from OX578136.1 coordinate 72,605,167, forward strand.
TTCCGTCTGCAGCGCTTGACGAAATTTTGGAAGAATATCGCTTTTTAAATATTGCCAAATTGATAAAAATGCCACAAAATTTTTTAATTTATCGTCACATTAATAAAATTGTCGCCAGATTATTAAAAATAACTCTAAATTAATAAAACTGACGACTTATTGATAAAAATTGTATCTCTGAAAGAACATTATATTCGACTATGAGAATAACCCATTTCTCATTCCATAAAGTTTGCCGAAAATTTTGGCGGAATATCTCCAACTTGGCAACTTTTTAAATGCTGCCAAATTGTGGTAAAATTCACCAAACTGATAAAAATGTCAGCATAGTGATAAAAATATCACGAAACTAATAAAAACGTCGCCAAACAGATAAAACTTACACTAAATAGAAGGTCGGCCGTCCAAATAGCTGCTCTTAGTCCTTTGGACGAGTCGGACGGTCTGGGTCTTCAACTAAATAGAAGGTAATGTTTTGCAAAATTTTAATTCCGCGATATGTCGGACATAACTTCCAGTCTATAATAAATGTTATTGTCTTCGTTTGTTTGGAACACTTAACGTTACGTTTGGAGAACTTGGTAAATAATCTCGAAAAATATCGCCAACTAGACGATATTTCACCACAGACTGACAAAAATATCATCAAAATTGCAAGAATTGCGCCAAGGTAATGAAAATGAAGCCTAATTGAGGAATTTATAATTTAAATATTCTGATATATGGACTCTATTGTTTATTGAGGATGCTATCAAAATTGATCATTGTTAATTTAAAGTTGCGTGAAATAATTTAATTGGGTACGAAATAGTTTTACATGCTGCCATCCGGGAAAGCGCCACATGTACAATTCACTGTTAAGAACACTGTGCCATGGATCATATACACCAATTTTTCACTAAAAAAAATGTACATAAACTGCATTATATAAGGAAAGTCATATGCTGCCCTCATCAGATTTTTACTTTCCCTGCAATACATGTTATGTATAGGAAAAATATTGAAATCATGTCGAAAATCGCAGCTCGAGTTTTCGACCGATTTACACGTTTCAGGACTTCTAGAGCACAAAAAATATTTAGCTTGACGTCTGCGTGTGTGTCTAATGTGGGTGTATGCGCGTGTGTACGTACGTGTGTGCGTGTGTATGTGTGTGTGCGTGTGTATGTGTGTGTGCGTGTGTATGTGTGTGTGCGTGTGTGTGTGTGCGTGTGAGTGTGTGTATGAGAGAGAGAGAGAGAGAGAGAGTGTGTGTGAAATTTATGTATGTATCCACTCTAACTAAAAAATTCCACTCTAACCGACAAATTTCATAAAAATTGGTAAATAAATCTGTTGTGGTTGACCCTGGTGCTGATAAGAATTTGGTACGATTCGGGATAAGAGAACCTGCCTTTTTTACGAAATGGCCCACAAAAATCGCATGTACCCCACTCTAACTAAGAACTAATTTACCAAATTTCACAAAATTTGGTAGATAAAACACATAAAGATTATCCTGGTGCTGCTTAGATTTTGATAGCATTCGGCAAAACAGATTTTTTTCTCCAAAAAGGTCTGCAAAAATCATTAAAATTCAAATTAAAAGACTACGGCTGCTGAAATGTATCAATAGAATGCTTGTGTTTTATACGTAATTTTTGACGATAAAAAGAATAAGACCAACCCCATTACTTTGGGGTTAGGCTTTCTCGAGATATTTTACTTTTTCACAATTTTACTTTGAATAAGTTCTTTCTAATAATATAAGTGTGAATAAAAGTTCATCTAATATCTTTGAATATAAGTTCTTTCTAATAATATAAGTTTGAATATAAGTTCATCTAATATCTTTGAATATAAGTTCTTTCTAATAAGTTTGAATATAAGTTCATCTAATATCTTTGAATATAAGTTCTTTCTAATAATATAAGTTTAAATATATAAGTTCATCTAATATCTTTGAATATAAGTTCAGTTACAAAATGAAAACAAAAATCGACTTAAAATTGCAAATTTAGTGTAATTTAAAAAAGTATGCGTGTCATTCTGTGCAGTAAAATTCAATTTAATGAATTAAATTTAAAGAAATAAATAGAAACTGAATTTAAGTCTGTAAGAAAAGCCATGTGCTTCCCACACCAGATTTCGTGGTGTGTAAAATAAAAATAGAGAATCTCAGTATATAAAAGTCCTCAGTATTATAATAGCCCAAATTCAGTTTGCCTGGGAACGCATATTTCTACGAAAATCTTTAATCCAAAAAATGTCTCGGAAGATCAATATATTCTGTATACTACAGCATGAGAATATAAAAACGACAATCCGTCCTCTGAGAATTCTGAAATTATCCAAATCACAACAAAAAATATAGAAGTGTCTTATGTGATGAATCTCGACAGGAAATGTGTAAGGAAAGAAAGCAAAGACACAATCCAAGATTGAAGCCTGGAGAAGTTTTATTAATCATTTTTCTTACTTCTTTACATGAAGATTCTTCTTTATTATCTTCAGTCAACATCTGCATTAAATATTATTTTATGACTGCTTGATTCTACTTCTTTTTCGTCCTTCTCTATGCGGAAATTAATGTACACTAAAAAAACTTCTCAAGATTGCTTTGTTGCTCTGTTGGAAAGTGCAAAGTTTTCCCATTCATAAAATTATATTAACACTAAACGCACACTCAATATATACCTATTTGTATCGCAACCGGACAAATGACCGGTTTTCAGATAATATTTTTTAAATTATCACAATACTACATTCATTTATTATATTTGAAAACTTGAAATTTCATATAAAATATGAACGTCATTCAAATGACGGCATTGAAATATAAAATGCCTGGTTGAAACATCTCTAAAATGCGATACATTCCTGGGTAATATTTTTAAAATTATCATAATACTACAATAATTTATTATATTTGAAAACTTCATCGAAAACAAATGAAATTTATTCAAGTGACGTCATCGAAATATAACACGGCTTCCTCTCTCTGTAAAAGCATCATTTCGTTCATAAACATTTTTCTATTCATTTGATTCATCACAATGCTATAATAATTTATTTTATTTAAAAACTTAAGACCATGGAGCTACAAGTAATCTAACTCTATGCTTAAAATTTCATCGAAAAAAAAATCATTCGCTTCTCTGCGTAAAATCAATGAATGTTTCATTCATATCAGCTATATCGCAGACTCCATGAGTTAAATAATTTTGCGATAAAGAAATGCAGCAATTCTTATATAACTCATTATATATCTTTTGGTGTTTACGTTTTCCTTAGGTGAAAAGTAGGCTTCGTTGTAGAAATAATCAAAGTTGGATGATCATTTAAACTCAACAATATTGTAATTGCGTTGTTTCAATATGGAGATGCACAGAATTTAAGTAAAAATAAAGCGGTTTTAGGACGGATACAACACTCAATATGTATTAAAAATAACTTTAAAAATCGCGATTTTGAGACAAGATGGATGCTGTATTTCATTTCGAAGTGGGTCACGTGATCTCTTCATATAATGGCCACATGCTCTCTCCATATAAAGGGTGTAATTATTATTTTAATTTTTATTTAAAAAACTACTGAATATATTTTGCTGAAATTTTTTTATATATTTTATGGGATAATTTGAATATTTCGTAAAACTTTCGAAGCAATTTGTGAATTTTAAATCCGCTTAAAAATGTTTGAAAAATTGGGTCCCATAGGGTTCAATGTATTCCATTTTTTCAACCCGAGTTCAATCCAACACTAATTGGGTGATATTATTCATTTATATTCTCATAGGTCCCACAAACTGTCTGAACAACATACCAAAATTTCATTTTGGTAACGTCATTTTTACGGCAGCTATCGTACTAACGGACAGACAAACAGACAGACAGACAGAATGGACAAAGTGATAAACACTTTTCAACTATGTTGTAAAGTGTTAAAAAAGCGATAATATATGCGAATTTTCTAATCAAATGTTTACAACCTGTCATGGTACTTTCGTGTTATTGAGGTATTTTGCAAATACAGAAAATGTACCCATTGTGAACTTTCCTAGATCTGAATGGCCCACTAGTACCACAATAACTAGTGATGTTGCCATCAAATCTATGGATGTCAAATTCATATGTTGTGTAAGGTTGGTGATTATTTTGGTGCTCTACAGTCACTTTCTACAGTCAGCACACAAGGGCTACTTTTAAAATGATCTACATTTTAAAATGAATCTTGAACCACTATAAACAGAAACATACATATATACGAAAGTTCATAATGGTACAAGCCCTTTAAAAATGTATTTTCAAACAGATTGAACCACTGTGAATATGGTGGACATACATGTTCATAATTATTCGAAATCTACTATAAAATGTAGATCCCGGGAAAAGTTGCGCTTGAGTACGAAATAAAGTCAAAGAGCGTCAAAATATTTCAAACTAACTCATGAACTGTAAATCATACATCCGAGTATAAATTATTTCTTTGACAGGAAAACTTGATTTATCCTACAGAAAAAATAGAATTATTTCAAGTACTTCTTTATAGAAAATTTCTAGTAGTATTTCCTTGTAGAAATTTTTAGTAGTAGCAAATTTTTACAGAGTATATAGAATTCATTAATTCTTTACCTGTAAGATATTTAATGAATTTTAAAGGCTACCTCTATTTGACATACTATACACATTAAGTGTTTAAGAAATCTAATTTTATCTTTACTTAATAACGTTATGAAATACAATCTGATTGTTCAATATACATCGTTCAAATACAAATTCTCAGGATACAAACATGAGTCCGAATTTATGGATAACTAAACACAATATACCTAGAAACTTCTTAACTATCTTACAAGGACACAAAATAACTGTCAGGTATAAAAAAACAGCAGTTAAATACTCAAATAATTTCCAAAACAGACTATTATGTTCTCAAAGCATTGACGTCTTTAACAATCTAACTTAACGACGATCCGATTATATGCATACCCTCTGTGGAAAGATATCGAAAAATTGACGGAACTCGTAAAATTTTTAGCAAAACTAGAAAATTCGAGCAGTTTCCAAAAGTCACCAAGTTATATATATGTCACCAAAATTGTACCAAGTCCACTAAATTTATCGCCAAGATCAAGCAACCCGAATATTCGAATAATAAAATCTGCCTCTGAATTTCATTTTTGCTAAGAAATAGGTAATATACCCAGAAAATTATTTAAATAGCCCTACCGATATCATGACCACAAAACCTCGAATTTCAAGCCTTTTTAAAAACATTAGTTATACACGATATTACTTTCCTTATATACATAATGTATAAGGAAAGTATTGTGACGGGGTCTAAAATTCGAATTCGAGTTTTCGACGGGAGAGCACGTTTCAAGCAACCCTGATCACGAATCGAACATTTTTGAGGTGATGCCTGTGTGTGTGTGTGTGTGTGTCAGTGAGCCTGTGGAGACGATAACTGGTGAACGAATAGACCGATTCGAATGACATTTGGTACAAAAATCACAATCCGTAAATACTGGAAGCTTATTGTTTTAAAACACAATCGAATGTTCTGAACCCCCCTAAATTTGCGAGTGAAATTTTGAAAAAATCATCAAAAATTCAAAACCTTTAATAAAATTACGCAAATAGGCATTTCTTATGTAATTTTTCCTTAAAAAATGATTAAGATGAACTTTAGAACGTTAGCATAAACCGTTCTCGAGATATTGTACATTTTTCAAATAAATTTATCAAGAAGTCCCATAAATTAAAAAAAAATATTAACTGTTGAGAAACATGTTTACTTTTCATATGTAATATCATGCGATAAATTTGGTGACATCATTTTCATGGATCTAACTTGTTCCATTCACTAGAAAAGATACTTTAAGTAATACTTTTGTATTTGAACGCCAATAGTCATTTATCTGTTGTAAGAATAACTTATTTCTCCGTTCATAACGCTTGACGAGATTTCGGCGACGAATTTAGCGAAATGTAGCCAACTTGGCGAATTTTTAAATGATGCCAAATTAACGAAAATCTCGCCAAATGGATAAAAATGACACTAAATCAATGAAAATGAGGACTAATTGAAGAAAATTCAATATCTTGGAATGAATATAAGTATCTACTATAAGAATAACATTTTTTTAAACTGTAAAAGTAGTAAATTCATTGCATTATATAAGGAAAGTCATGTGTTGCCCACAGCAGATTTTTAGTAGTGTAAGAAGGTAAAAATGTTCAAAATCGGAAAAATATATTTTGCGATTGCATCAACTACACAGAAACAATGAAGTGGCTTATACATATTGAATTGTGTAAATGGGATGAAGTAAAACAAATGATGAAGGATCAGTATTATCCTACGTGATGCCCAATGAGACAGAGGTATAAACAACAAATCCACCTCTTCGTCCCCTGAGAACTCTGGAGAGGATCCAGATCACAGTCAAAACCAATAGCATCATATAATGTGATTAGGCTCGGCAGGATATCTGAAGGAAAATTGCAGGCACAGAATCAATCTACGAAAATTTTTCTTTCTTGGTCTGATCCGAAACTCTGTTGTTTTCAATTGTGACCGAAATAAAATATTCTTTTAAGGACCGTATTGCTTTTAAACAATTGTGATGCATTCTTTTACTTGGATAACAATGAGTTCGGACTGAAATATCTCTTCTTCAATAATTAATACATACACACGGGGTTCTCTGTTTTTTTTTACTGTTGTATATTGAAAGTTTTCTTACCCCCCAAAAGAACTGAATTCGAGATTTTGAGGTAAAAGTTCGTTTTAAGATCTTCTGAAATCTTTTGATATGAATGACATCTATGGTTGTGTTTCTCTGGAGGAAAATCAGAGAGTTATGAAAAATTTAAACATTTTACACATTTATACTCCCAAACTTAACGCATGAAAATGTAAATAATTTGTCTGTTTTTGTCGGAAATAGGGTCTAGATTATGAATATATAAAAATAATTTCGATATTTTAAACCTTTTTTTTTTTAAAAACTTTAAAAAATAGCTCTCCGAATGAGTTTCTTTTTCACTCGATATATCTTTGAAACTCTAAAAGATAGCTACAACTAGTAAACGACAAAATGAAGAAATTGTGAGAAAATTAAATTTCTAAATCTATATAAATTTATTTTTAAAAAAAAACTCTTATAGTGTTCGAGTTTCTATTGACAAGTTAAATAAGTTTGAAATTTTTACGTTTTTCAAGCTTGTAGTTGCTCTTATCTTAAAAACTAAAAATGATAGCTAAGCAATAAGCAAGAATATGTAGCTCTTTGAAAGCCTGATAAATGTATATAATCAGATTTTGGATCGAGTTCTTTCTCTTTCGTTTAAGTACCTTTATTTATTGCTTCCATGACCTCTCGGGTCATGTCTGTCGCAAACTGGCGCCTACGAGTCTGCTCTTCTGCCTTGTTTGGTAGATATCGTAAATCTTCGTACATTAACACTGCTTAAATGCCTCCTGGTCTCTCACAATCTTAAAAGGATACCTTAGGTAAGAAATATGAATAAGACACATTATTTTCTTTTCAGGAATGATTATGATGCAATTTGAATGAATGGCATAAAAAACGCTATGGAATGTGAAAAAATATATGTCGAAATATATGTATAAGTCGAAGAGAAATTCGCGCTCCAGATATCTTAAGTACTATGAGAAGATTAAAAATCTTATGGGGACAGCACATGACTTTCTCTGCAGACTTATATCCACGTTCTCTTCATTTTAATTAAATTTACTTCAATTCTAATTCAATTTTCGTTCTCATTTGCTAACTGGATTTATTTTCAAATGTGGCGTAGAGAAAATACGAAAAAACTGAAATATCTCGAGACCGGCTAGTCCTAGTGTAATGGGGTTGGTCTTATTCTTTTCTTTAAGAATTACGTATAAAACTAGCATTCAATGGATATATTGAGGCATACGTAGTTTTTTATTTTAGATTTTGACGAATTTTGCGGGCCATTTTGCAAAAAAATCAGGTTATTTTTTTTCGAATCTTACCAAAATCTAATCAGCACCAGAGTAACCCACAAACGACTTATCACCAGAATTTTGTAAAATTCGGTCCATTAATTTTTCAGCTAGAGTAGATACAGGTAATTTCTGCGGATCATATCGCAAAAAAGGTAGGTTCTTTTATTTCGAATCGTACTAAAAACTAATCAGCACCAGGGTCACATCCTTAAATAACTTACCTAGCAAATTTTATGAAATTCAGCCCTTTAGTTTTTAAGTTAGAGTGAATACATACATTGCACAGACACACAGACAGACGCACACACAGACTTCACGCTAAAAATAGTTTTTTCGTATTTTAGAGGTCTCGCGTGTAGATCCGTCGAAAACTCGAGTTGCGATTTTCGGCATGATTCCATTATTTTCCCTATACATTGCCATGTATTGCAGGGAAAGAAAAAATGTACAAGATCATAAAAATATATCTGACATTGCAAAAACACTTCTGGAACAATGAAGTGGCTTACACAAACTGAATTGTGTAAATAGAGCGAAATAAAACGAATGATGAAGGATCTGTGTGATCCTACGTGATGTCTACCGACACGAAGGTATAAACAAATCCACTTGTTCGTCCCCTAAGAACTCTGAAAAGGATTCAGATCACAGGCGAAACAAATGGCATACAATGTGATTAACCTTGACAGAAAATCTGTAAGGAAGGAACAGAATCAATTTATATGATTTTTCCTTTCCTTGCATGATGCAAAACTCTTTGTTGTTCTCAGTTGCAGCCTAAATAAGATGCATTTTTTTTCTGGACGGTATTCTTTATCAACAATTGTGATACGTTACTTTGATAACGTTGAATTCGCACTAAAAGGTCTAAAACAATAGCCAATCGCCTATGACTAAACGGTCTCAGTTTTTAGACTGAAACGTCTAAAACAAATAGTCAAAACGAACGGAATACTCTGATTTGTCCTTTTCCATACTGTTGTATACGAAAAGTATTCTCGCCCTCAAAAATCTTCAAGTTCGGGATTTATTCGCAAATGTATACAGGGCGTCCCAAAAAGATTGAAACGCGCTCTAATTCTTTACCTGTTGGAGATAAGTGGGTAATGTAAATTGCAAAAATGATGAAAGTAGGGTAGGAAATAAGACTACGTTAATGAAATAGTTCTCCCATTAATTTTCAAAAAGTTAGACTTTTTAAATTTTTATACGACCCCCGTAAACAAATTTGGTCAATCGGGAAATTTTTATTAAAAAAACCGTATAACTCTATCTTTAAAATCAACTGAATTATGATAAAGAAAAAATCTGACTTATGCCATTTTTCCGTACCATGTGAAAGGCTGTTTCATCAGTGAAAATAGGGACCATAAACAAATGGACGATGGACATTGTGTAGATCAAGAATACGTTAATATGTGTCAACATTTTTTATTATAAATGCATCTAAATAAAGCATTACACAGACAGAGATCATATAAAACAGTGTACTCACTACGGGGTTGGGTATCCTATGTATTATCATCCAGTTTTATCTTTTTTGTGATATGTCACAAATTTACATTTCTAATTTGATATATGGTCCCCATTCACAATGTTCAATTTTCAATTAAATATTACTCGCTCAATTTTAAAGATACATAAAGATATGCGGTTTTAAAGATAAAAGGTTTTTTTAATGATCTTGTTGCATTAAAAATACAATTTTTCTGATTAACCAAATTTGTCTAAGGGGGTCGTATGAAAATTTAAAAACTGCAACTTTTTGAAAATTAATGGAAGGACTCATTTATTAACGTAGTCTTATTTCCTACCTTACTTTTAACATTTTTGCAATTTACATTGCCCATTTATCTCCAGCAGGTAAAGAATTAAAACGCGTTTCAAGCTTTTCGGGACACCCTGAACATTTATAGGGTGTGGAATTTTTTACTAAGAACTAACATATGAAATTATACATCTATATACATTGTATAGCGTGTTTCCAAAAAATTGCACAATCAAAGTACAAAATTTAACTTTTTATACGGAGCCTCTACAAAGGAAATTCATTTAACAAATCAAATTATTCGTCATTCATTTAAAGATCTTTTGAAATGAAATAGGTCTCTAATATAGAAATTTTGCTGTGAAAATACTCCCAAAGTGATATAAGCCATTTTAATGCAATCAAAAGAAACGGCAAAAATATATTATTTAGGGGGTCGTACATAAATTGAATTTCATTAGAAAATTTTCATTCGAAAACTTATATGCGTACCTATCTTCAGAAAATTATTATATAATCCTAAATCTGAAAATCACCTAGCTGTTTTAAGTTGATCTATATACGGATAACGAAGTACTATTTCATTATTCCAAATAGTGATTTTTGATAAAGATTGTATTACACATAATGCCGGTCTCTCCTTATTAGTTTCACTTAGAGACCTGAATAAACGTGCTTCTTCATAAGAGGCATTGTAATAAATTATGTTTGCGTTCTATGTTTATGTTATAATTTTGTGTCAGTTGTTGTGCTTATCTGTAACGTCTGATTTGTTATATTAATGAATTTAAATTTTAATTATTCGTTGAAAACTTTAATTAATGATATATCGGGTAATTTAACTCGTATTACAAAGGAACTTCTGTTTGACAAATTGGACTATGTGAAATACCTTTATAATTGAACAATAATTTTTAGTGATCCGTATGAAAGATACATTTTGCACTTTTTACTTAAAGTGCTACATGGTCAAAATTTAAATATTATCATAGTTTACCTTAATGAAAGCATTTCTTAAAATGAAATTATAGATCTACGACCAATCGTTCAAGATATATTTAGTCCTGCAATCAATTTAAAACATCCTGAATAAAATCAAACTTATGGAGAATCTTCAGTAACTTGCAGAACTGCAACTTGAATTATTCGAAATTTGATATTTTCATAGCATTATTAACTACGGAGAAAATTATTAAATGATAATAGTTTTGTCAGTGTTGGAAGAAGATAATTTGAAGTAAGTTAAGGCTAAGTTGAAATAAGTAAAGAGTATTAAAATAGAAGATATTAAAGCAGATCAGTCAAATGCTTCCAATTTATTGATATGGCAGACCTGTTACAATTTTAAAATACTATTAATTATTTTATGAAGTTTTACAAAATTTTGTAAAAGAGCAACTTTAGACGAAAAATTAAGAAAAATATATTTTTATTGGTTTTTCCTAACAAAAAGTATATTTGCTTTTTCATAATATTGTATAGAAAAACTATAGCTATCCCAAAAATCTTCGAACTCTAGATTGTGGTAGATAAGCACGTTTAATGACCTCTCAAAACCACTTCAAACACATATAAAAATACATCTGTGTCCATGTGTGTGCGTGCCTGCATATGTGCGTTCGTATTTGGGTATGTGTGTGTGCGTGTGTATGTATTTATGTATGTGTGTGCGTGGGTGTGTATGTAAACACTATAACACTTAACAAGCTTTTACCGCTATAAAATATTTTGTGGAGATACAGTATGTGAAAAACTAGAACTAGATGCAATTTTTTATAATTTTCAGGATTAAAACTCTATTCGAATTTTAGGAATTTCGTAGTGATATTTCCTTTAAAAAACAACGATAATGTCCAGAAATTTGATTATAGCATATAGTATAAATACTAAATTAATAGTATGAACAACTACAAATATTAATGTTATAAAAGTAGTCACTAATATATTGCCAACATGATAAAATAAATTTTCAAGGAATTTTGGAGAACATTTGAAAGGAATAACTTAGGTAAGAATTCTGAATCAAATGCATGTTTTATCATTCTCATAATGACTGTCATACAAGTAGAATGGTTGTCATACGGAACTTTGTAGAATGTGACTGCATAACGGAAGTTGTGGATCAACACTTCAGATGTCTTAATGTGTCAATATCCATTCGAAAAGTGGTGCTTACCACAAGATGATCAAAAAACTGCAATCAAATATAGTAGAAGCAGTAGAACTGTTGAAATAGTATAATTTTTTTAGTTAGTTGCTACTAATATACCCACAAAAATAAATCACAATCTCATCTGCTATTTTTTTAACACTTTACAACAAAGTTGAAAAGTGTTTATGTGTAAACACTTACAACAAAGTTGAAAAGTGTTTAAGACTTTGTTCATTCTGTCTGTCTGTCTGCCTGTCTGTCTGTCTGCCTGTCTGTCTGTCCGTTAGCACGATAACTGCCGTAAAAATGACTTAATCAAAATGAAATTTTAGTATGTTGTTCAGACGGTCTGTAGGACCTATGGAAATATAAATGAATAATATCACCCAATTAGTTTTGGATTGAACCCGGGTTCAAAAAATGAAATACATTGAGCCCTATGGGACCTAATTCTTCAAACATTTTTTAAGCAGATTTAAAATTCACAAATTGCTTCGAAAATTTTAGGTAATATTCAAATTGCTCCATAAAATATATAAAAAAAATTCAGCGAAATATATTAGTAGTTTTTTAAATAAAAATTAAAATAAAATAATTACACCTCTTATATGAAGCGAACACGTGAACATGATATGAAAATATCACGTGACCCACTTGAAAATGATATATGGCATCCATGTATGTAGAATGAGTAGTATGTAGAATGAGTTGTTTCAGAAAATATGTAGAATGAGTTGTATTAGAATTGCTGTATTTCTTTAACACAAAATTATTTAGCCCATGGAGTTTGCATAGCTGATATGAATCAAATATTCATTGATTTTACAAAGAGAAGAGCGATTTATTTCGATGGAGTTTTACGCATAGAGTTTAATTACTTGTAGCTCCATGGTCTTCATTTCTAAATAAAATAAATTATTATAGCATTGTGATGAATGACATGAATGGGAAATTATATATGAATGAAATGCTGCTTTTATAGAGAGAGCCAGACGTGTTATTTTTTCCATGACGTCATTTGAATGAATTTCACTTGTTTTCGATGGAGTTTTCAAATATAATAAATTATCGTAGTATTATGATAATTCTAAAATTATTACCGAGGAATGTATCAACATTTTAGAGATGTTTAAACCTGGCAATTTATATTTCAATGCCATCATTTGAATGAAGTTCATTTTTTTCGATGAAGGTTTAAGTTTTCAAATATAATAAATTATTGTAGTATTGTGATAAGTTTTAAAATATTACCGAGGAATGTATCGCATTTTAGACATGTTTAAATAAAATTGCATTGAAGTTGGAAAATGTTTCATAATCAATGCTTTAAGCATGATTGATCTTTCTTGTTAATAATACGTCCGACCATAATAATAGACTTATTTTTTTATTGATAAATTGAAGAACATAGCTTTTTCTCTGACTGAAAGAATTTTTATATTTGAGCAACACTTCTCTGGCTGTCCATATGAGAGTATCATTAAATATCGTTAGAAGATTTCATTGAAAATCGTTTGAAAAGTTCATTGAAGAATTTCTGCAACGCAGTCCTCTATTTCAGACTGTTTCTTCTGAGTTAAAATGAAACAAAAAAGATCAATCATGCATAAGGCATTGATAATGAAACACTTTCCAACTTCAATGCAATTTTATTTAAACATCTCTAAAATGCGATACATTCCTCAATAATATTTTTAAAATTATCACAATAATACATTAATGTACTACATTTGAAAACGTAAAACTTCACCGAAAAAAATGAACTTCATTCAAATGGCGGCATTGAAATATAACTTGCCTGGTATAAACATCTCTAAAATGCGATACATTCCTTGGAAATATTTTTAAAATTATCACAATACTACAATAATTTATTATATTTGAAAACTTCATCGAAAACAAATGAACTTTTTCAAAGGAAGTCATCGAATTATAAAGCGGCTGGCTCTTTAAATAAAAGCAGTATTTCATTCATTAACATTTTTCCATTAATTAATTTCATTCATCTCTAAAATGCGATACATTCCTCGATAATATTTTTAAAATTACCACAATAATACATTAATGTACTATATTTGAAAACGTAAAACTTCACCGAAAAAAATGAACTTCATTCAAATGGCGGCATTGAAATATAAATTGCCTGGTTTAAACATCTCTAAAATGCGATACATTCCTCGGAAATAATTTTAAAATTATCACAATACTACAATAATTTATTATATTTGAAAACTTCATCGAAAACAAATGAAATTTTTCAGAGCAAGTCATCGAATTATAAAGCGACTGGCTCTTTAAATAAAAGCAGTATTTCATTCATTAACATTTTTCCATTAATTAATTTCATTCATCACAATACTATAATAAATAATTTTATTTAAAACTTAAAACCATGGCGATACAGGTAATTTAACTCTATGCCCAAAACTTCATCAAAAATCCTTTGCTTCTCTGTAAAATCAATGATTGTTTCATTCATAGCAGCTATATTGCAGACTCCATGGGCTAAATAATTTTGCGTTAAAGAAATGCAGCAATTCTTATACAACTCATCCTCGTATTTTGGTGTTTACCTTTTCCATAAGTGAAAAGTAGGCTTTGTTGTAGAAATAATCAAAGTTGGATGATCATTTAAACTCAAATACATTGTAATTGCTTTGTTTTAGAACATTGATGCACCGAATTTAAGCAAAAATAAAGCGGTTTTAGGACGGATACAACACTCAATATGAATTAAAAAGAACTTTAAAAATCACGATTTTGATGCAAAATGGATGTCATATTTCATTTTGAAGTGGGTCACGTGATATCTTCATATAATGGTCACGTGATCTCTCCATATAAAGGGTGTAATTAATATTTTAATTTTTCTTTAAAAAACTACTGAATATATTTTGCTAATTTTTTTTTTATATATTTTATGGGATAATTTGAATATTTCATAAAACTTTCGAAGAAATTTGTGAATTTTAAATTCGCTTAAAAATATTTGAAAAATTAGGTCCCATAAGATTCAATGTGTTTCATTTCTTCAACCTGGGTTCAATCCAAAACTAATTGGATGATATTATATTCCCATAGGATGATATATATTCCCATAGGTCCCACAGACTGTCTGAACTACATACTAGAATTTCTTTTTGATAAAGTCATTTTTACGGCAGTTATCGCGCTAACGAACAGACACACAGACAGACAGAATGGACAAAGTCACTTTTCATGAACAAAGTCACTCACACAAAAACACTTATATTGTAAAGTGTTAATAAGTGTTAAAAATGTATGTTCTTGCTTTGCTTGAAACTGATTCGGTTTCCCGAAACAGCTCTACTAATCTCGTAATTGTTGAATTGACAGTTGACTCCCAGCATCGGTATTTCCTCTGTAATACTTCAATGGCATTTTGAGAATTGAAAGAGAAATTTGCTCTAAAACAAAAATTAATTTATACTGGAAAAACGCTGCGTTCTTCGATCGATAAAAAACCTGTTTGTAATGTTCATATGCCATATTAAAAGCAAAAAACTGTATTTATTTATTTTGGGGATATATTTAGAGACACATGAAAAAAAATTCTTCAATATACTTTTTTTAATTTTGATGACCAAGACTTTTAGATCACTCCCTGTAGTGTGAGAAGATAAAAATATTTAAAATTAGATAATTATATTTGCAACTGCTAGAATACTGCAGAAACAATGGCTTATATATATTGAATTGTGTAAATGGAACGAAATAAAATAAATGAAGAAAGATCTGTATTATCCTACGTGATGCTCAAAGAGACTGAGGTATAAACAACAAATCCACTTCTCAGTCCTGTGAGAACTCGGAAAAGGATCCAGATCACAGGCGAAACAAATGGCATCGTATAATGCGATTAGTCCCGACAGTAAATCAGCAAGTAAAGAAAGCAGTCGCAGAATCAATCTACAAGAATTTTTCTTTCCTTGCACAATGAAGAAACTCTTTATTGTTTTCAATTGTAACGTAAATAAAGTAATATTTAGTAAACTGCATTTTGCTTTCATATTTTAATCTATCTATTAATTTAGAAACATTGGATTCGCTTTAAAAAATTAACACAGAAATAAAAATGCATTTTTATTACAAGTAAAAAATAAGTTACTGAGCGATTTTAATCAGACTAAAAATATTTAATTTGATGATCTATTACATAGGTGACGAAATTTTAAGTGGTTATTATTAAGTTATTATTAAGTATTTATGAAGTACTTAATAAATACTTAATAATAACTTAATAATAACCACTTAAAAATTTCGCCACTTCTGTAATAGATCATCAAATTAAATATGTTTACTCTGATTAACATCGCATCAGTAACTTATTTTTTATCTGTAATAAAAATGCATTTTAAGTTAATATATATATATATATATATATATATATATATATATATATATATATATATATATATATATATATATATATATAAAATAATTTCTTTTTTCAAATGGTCATCTGTTAATTTTGAATTTCATTTATTTAATATATTTCATTCTGAAAACCGATCACTGGTAAAATCAAAATAGCTTCTCTCACTTTCTATCAACAATAAACAGAACTTGATTAAGTTTAATTTTTATAAAAATATTTTAATATACTGCTTATTTATTTTCTATTGTTTTAGGTAAGCCATAGTTTAGATAAACACTAATCTAGTATCATCTAAACATCTCTAAAATGCGATACATTCCTTGGAAATATTTTTAAAATTATCACAATACTACAATAATTTATTATATTTGAAAACTTCATCGAAAACAAATGAACTTTTTCAGAGGAAGTCATCGAATTATAAAGCGGCTGGCTCTTTAAATAAAAGCAGTATTTCATTCATTAACATTTTTCCATTAATTAATTTCATTCATCTCTAAAATGCGATACATTCCTCGATAATATTTTTAAAATTACCACAATAATACATTAATGTACTATATTTGAAAACGTAAAACTTCACCGAAAAAAATGAACTTCATTCAAATGGCGGCATTGAAATATAAATTGCCTGGTTTAAACATCTCTAAAATGCGATACATTCCTCGGAAATAATTTTAAAATTATCACAATACTACAATAATTTATTATATTTGAAAACTTCATCGAAAACAAATGAAATTTTTCAGAGCAAGTCATCGAATTATAAAGCGACTGGCTCTTTAAATAAAAGCAGTATTTCATTCATTAACATTTTTCCATTAATTAATTTCATTCATCACAATACTATAATAAATAATTTTATTTAAAACTTAAAACCATGGCGATACAGGTAATTTAACTCTATGCCCAAAACTTCATCAAAAATCCTTTGCTTCTCTGTAAAATCAATGATTGTTTCATTCATAGCAGCTATATTGCAGACTCCATGGGCTAAATAATTTTGCGTTAAAGAAATGCAGCAATTCTTATACAACTCATCCTCGTATTTTGGTGTTTACCTTTTCCATAAGTGAAAAGTAGGCTTTGTTGTAGAAATAATCAAAGTTGGATGATCATTTAAACTCAAATACATTGTAATTGCTTTGTTTTAGAACATTGATGCACCGAATTTAAGCAAAAATAAAGCGGTTTTAGGACGGATACAACACTCAATATGAATTAAAAAGAACTTTAAAAATCACGATTTTGATGCAAAATGGATGTCATATTTCATTTTGAAGTGGGTCACGTGATATCTTCATATAATGGTCACGTGATCTCTCCATATAAAGGGTGTAATTAATATTTTAATTTTTCTTTAAAAAACTACTGAATATATTTTGCTAATTTTTTTTTTATATATTTTATGGGATAATTTGAATATTTCATAAAACTTTCGAAGAAATTTGTGAATTTTAAATTCGCTTAAAAATATTTGAAAAATTAGGTCCCATAAGATTCAATGTGTTTCATTTCTTCAACCTGGGTTCAATCCAAAACTAATTGGATGATATTATATTCCCATAGGATGATATATATTCCCATAGGTCCCACAGACTGTCTGAACTACATACTAGAATTTCTTTTTGATAAAGTCATTTTTACGGCAGTTATCGCGCTAACGAACAGACACACAGACAGACAGAATGGACAAAGTCACTTTTCATGAACAAAGTCACTCACACAAAAACACTTATATTGTAAAGTGTTAATAAGTGTTAAAAATGTATGTTCTTGCTTTGCTTGAAACTGATTCGGTTTCCCGAAACAGCTCTACTAATCTCGTAATTGTTGAATTGACAGTTGACTCCCAGCATCGGTATTTCCTCTGTAATACTTCAATGGCATTTTGAGAATTGAAAGAGAAATTTGCTCTAAAACAAAAATTAATTTATACTGGAAAAACGCTGCGTTCTTCGATCGATAAAAAACCTGTTTGTAATGTTCATATGCCATATTAAAAGCAAAAAACTGTATTTATTTATTTTGGGGATATATTTAGAGACACATGAAAAAAAATTCTTCAATATACTTTTTTTAATTTTGATGACCAAGACTTTTAGATCACTCCCTGTAGTGTGAGAAGATAAAAATATTTAAAATTAGATAATTATATTTGCAACTGCTAGAATACTGCAGAAACAATGGCTTATATATATTGAATTGTGTAAATGGAACGAAATAAAATAAATGAAGAAAGATCTGTATTATCCTACGTGATGCTCAAAGAGACTGAGGTATAAACAACAAATCCACTTCTCAGTCCTGTGAGAACTCGGAAAAGGATCCAGATCACAGGCGAAACAAATGGCATCGTATAATGCGATTAGTCCCGACAGTAAATCAGCAAGTAAAGAAAGCAGTCGCAGAATCAATCTACAAGAATTTTTCTTTCCTTGCACAATGAAGAAACTCTTTATTGTTTTCAATTGTAACGTAAATAAAGTAATATTTAGTAAACTGCATTTTGCTTTCATATTTTAATCTATCTATTAATTTAGAAACATTGGATTCGCTTTAAAAAATTAACACAGAAATAAAAATGCATTTTTATTACAAGTAAAAAATAAGTTACTGAGCGATTTTAATCAGACTAAAAATATTTAATTTGATGATCTATTACATAGGTGACGAAATTTTAAGTGGTTATTATTAAGTTATTATTAAGTATTTATGAAGTACTTAATAAATACTTAATAATAACTTAATAATAACCACTTAAAAATTTCGCCACTTCTGTAATAGATCATCAAATTAAATATGTTTACTCTGATTAACATCGCATCAGTAACTTATTTTTTATCTGTAATAAAAATGCATTTTAAGTTAATATATATATATATATATATATATATATATATAAAATAATTTCTTTTTTCAAATGGTCATCTGTTAATTTTGAATTTCATTTATTTAATATATTTCATTCTGAAAACCGATCACTGGTAAAATCAAAATAGCTTCTCTCACTTTCTATCAACAATAAACAGAACTTGATTAAGTTTAATTTTTATAAAAATATTTTAATATACTGCTTATTTATTTTCTATTGTTTTAGGTAAGCCATAGTTTAGATAAACACTAATCTAGTATCATCTAAACATCTCTAAAATGCGATACATTCCTTGGAAATATTTTTAAAATTATCACAATACTACAATAATTTATTATATTTGAAAACTTCATCGAAAACAAATGAACTTTTTCAGAGGAAGTCATCGAATTATAAAGCGGCTGGCTCTTTAAATAAAAGCAGTATTTCATTCATTAACATTTTTCCATTAATTAATTTCATTCATCTCTAAAATGCGATACATTCCTCGATAATATTTTTAAAATTACCACAATAATACATTAATGTACTATATTTGAAAACGTAAAACTTCACCGAAAAAAATGAACTTCATTCAAATGGCGGCATTGAAATATAAATTGCCTGGTTTAAACATCTCTAAAATGCGATACATTCCTCGGAAATAATTTTAAAATTATCACAATACTACAATAATTTATTATATTTGAAAACTTCATCGAAAACAAATGAAATTTTTCAGAGCAAGTCATCGAATTATAAAGCGACTGGCTCTTTAAATAAAAGCAGTATTTCATTCATTAACATTTTTCCATTAATTAATTTCATTCATCACAATACTATAATAAATAATTTTATTTAAAACTTAAAACCATGGCGATACAGGTAATTTAACTCTATGCCCAAAACTTCATCAAAAATCCTTTGCTTCTCTGTAAAATCAATGATTGTTTCATTCATAGCAGCTATATTGCAGACTCCATGGGCTAAATAATTTTGCGTTAAAGAAATGCAGCAATTCTTATACAACTCATCCTCGTATTTTGGTGTTTACCTTTTCCATAAGTGAAAAGTAGGCTTTGTTGTAGAAATAATCAAAGTTGGATGATCATTTAAACTCAAATACATTGTAATTGCTTTGTTTTAGAACATTGATGCACCGAATTTAAGCAAAAATAAAGCGGTTTTAGGACGGATACAACACTCAATATGAATTAAAAAGAACTTTAAAAATCACGATTTTGATGCAAAATGGATGTCATATTTCATTTTGAAGTGGGTCACGTGATATCTTCATATAATGGTCACGTGATCTCTCCATATAAAGGGTGTAATTAATATTTTAATTTTTCTTTAAAAAACTACTGAATATATTTTGCTAATTTTTTTTTTATATATTTTATGGGATAATTTGAATATTTCATAAAACTTTCGAAGAAATTTGTGAATTTTAAATTCGCTTAAAAATATTTGAAAAATTAGGTCCCATAAGATTCAATGTGTTTCATTTCTTCAACCTGGGTTCAATCCAAAACTAATTGGATGATATTATATTCCCATAGGATGATATATATTCCCATAGGTCCCACAGACTGTCTGAACTACATACTAGAATTTCTTTTTGATAAAGTCATTTTTACGGCAGTTATCGCGCTAACGAACAGACACACAGACAGACAGAATGGACAAAGTCACTTTTCATGAACAAAGTCACTCACACAAAAACACTTATATTGTAAAGTGTTAATAAGTGTTAAAAATGTATGTTCTTGCTTTGCTTGAAACTGATTCGGTTTCCCGAAACAGCTCTACTAATCTCGTAATTGTTGAATTGACAGTTGACTCCCAGCATCGGTATTTCCTCTGTAATACTTCAATGGCATTTTGAGAATTGAAAGAGAAATTTGCTCTAAAACAAAAATTAATTTATACTGGAAAAACGCTGCGTTCTTCGATCGATAAAAAACCTGTTTGTAATGTTCATATGCCATATTAAAAGCAAAAAACTGTATTTATTTATTTTGGGGATATATTTAGAGACACATGAAAAAAAATTCTTCAATATACTTTTTTTAATTTTGATGACCAAGACTTTTAGATCACTCCCTGTAGTGTGAGAAGATAAAAATATTTAAAATTAGATAATTATATTTGCAACTGCTAGAATACTGCAGAAACAATGGCTTATATATATTGAATTGTGTAAATGGAACGAAATAAAATAAATGAAGAAAGATCTGTATTATCCTACGTGATGCTCAAAGAGACTGAGGTATAAACAACAAATCCACTTCTCAGTCCTGTGAGAACTCGGAAAAGGATCCAGATCACAGGCGAAACAAATGGCATCGTATAATGCGATTAGTCCCGACAGTAAATCAGCAAGTAAAGAAAGCAGTCGCAGAATCAATCTACAAGAATTTTTCTTTCCTTGCACAATGAAGAAACTCTTTATTGTTTTCAATTGTAACGTAAATAAAGTAATATTTAGTAAACTGCATTTTGCTTTCATATTTTAATGTATCTATTAATTTAGAAACATTGGATTCGCTTTAAAAAATTAACACAGAAATAAAAATGCATTTTTATTACAAGTAAAAAATAAGTTACTGAGCGATTTTAATCAGACTAAAAATATTTAATTTGATGATCTATTACATAGGTGACGAAATTTTAAGTGGTTATTATTAAGTTATTATTAAGTATTTATGAAGTACTTAATAAATACTTAATAATAACTTAATAATAACCACTTAAAAATTTCGCCACTTCTGTAATAGATCATCAAATTAAATATGTTTACTCTGATTAACATCGCATCAGTAACTTATTTTTTATCTGTAATAAAAATGCATTTTAAGTTAATATATATATATATATATATATATATATATATATATATATATATATATATAAAATAATTTCTTTTTTCAAATGGTCATCTGTTAATTTTGAATTTCATTTATTTAATATATTTCATTCTGAAAACCGATCACTGGTAAAATCAAAATAGCTTCTCTCACTTTCTATCAACAATAAACAGAACTTGATTAATTTTAATTTTTATAAAAATATTTTAATATACTGCTTATTTTTTTTCTATTGTTTTAGGTAAGCCATAGTTTAGATAAACACTAATCTAGTATCATCTAAACATCTCTAAAATGCGATACATTCCTTGGAAATATTTTTAAAATTATCACAATACTACAATAATTTATTATATTTGAAAACTTCATCGAAAACAAATGAACTTTTTCAGAGGAAGTCATCGAATTATAAAGCGGCTGGCTCTTTAAATAAAAGCAGTATTTCATTCATTAACATTTTTCCATTAATTAATTTCATTCATCTCTAAAATGCGATACATTCCTCGATAATATTTTTAAAATTACCACAATAATACATTAATGTACTATATTTGAAAACGTAAAACTTCACCGAAAAAAATGAACTTCATTCAAATGGCGGCATTGAAATATAAATTGCCTGGTTTAAACATCTCTAAAATGCGATACATTCCTCGGAAATAATTTTAAAATTATCACAATACTACAATAATTTATTATATTTGAAAACTTCATCGAAAACAAATGAAATTTTTCAGAGCAAGTCATCGAATTATAAAGCGACTGGCTCTTTAAATAAAAGCAGTATTTCATTCATTAACATTTTTCCATTAATTAATTTCATTCATCACAATACTATAATAAATAATTTTATTTAAAACTTAAAACCATGGCGATACAGGTAATTTAACTCTATGCCCAAAACTTCATCAAAAATCCTTTGCTTCTCTGTAAAATCAATGATTGTTTCATTCATAGCAGCTATATTGCAGACTCCATGGGCTAAATAATTTTGCGTTAAAGAAATGCAGCAATTCTTATACAACTCATCCTCGTATTTTGGTGTTTACCTTTTCCATAAGTGAAAAGTAGGCTTTGTTGTAGAAATAATCAAAGTTGGATGATCATTTAAACTCAAATACATTGTAATTGCTTTGTTTTAGAACATTGATGCACCGAATTTAAGCAAAAATAAAGCGGTTTTAGGACGGATACAACACTCAATATGAATTAAAAAGAACTTTAAAAATCACGATTTTGATGCAAAATGGATGTCATATTTCATTTTGAAGTGGGTCACGTGATATCTTCATATAATGGTCACGTGATCTCTCCATATAAAGGGTGTAATTAATATTTTAATTTTTCTTTAAAAAACTACTGAATATATTTTGCTAATTTTTTTTTTATATATTTTATGGGATAATTTGAATATTTCATAAAACTTTCGAAGAAATTTGTGAATTTTAAATTCGCTTAAAAATATTTGAAAAATTAGGTCCCATAAGATTCAATGTGTTTCATTTCTTCAACCTGGGTTCAATCCAAAACTAATTGGATGATATTATATTCCCATAGGATGATATATATTCCCATAGGTCCCACAGACTGTCTGAACTACATACTAGAATTTCTTTTTGATAAAGTCATTTTTACGGCAGTTATCGCGCTAACGAACAGACACACAGACAGACAGAATGGACAAAGTCACTTTTCATGAACAAAGTCACTCACACAAAAACACTTATATTGTAAAGTGTTAATAAGTGTTAAAAATGTATGTTCTTGCTTTGCTTGAAACTGATTCGGTTTCCCGAAACAGCTCTACTAATCTCGTAATTGTTGAATTGACAGTTGACTCCCAGCATCGGTATTTCCTCTGTAATACTTCAATGGCATTTTGAGAATTGAAAGAGAAATTTGCTCTAAAACAAAAATTAATTTATACTGGAAAAACGCTGCGTTCTTCGATCGATAAAAAACCTGTTTGTAATGTTCATATGCCATATTAAAAGCAAAAAACTGTATTTATTTATTTTGGGGATATATTTAGAGACACATGAAAAAAAATTCTTCAATATACTTTTTTTAATTTTGATGACCAAGACTTTTAGATCACTCCCTGTAGTGTGAGAAGATAAAAATATTTAAAATTAGATAATTATATTTGCAACTGCTAGAATACTGCAGAAACAATGGCTTATATATATTGAATTGTGTAAATGGAACGAAATAAAATAAATGAAGAAAGATCTGTATTATCCTACGTGATGCTCAAAGAGACTGAGGTATAAACAACAAATCCACTTCTCAGTCCTGTGAGAACTCGGAAAAGGATCCAGATCACAGGCGAAACAAATGGCATCGTATAATGCGATTAGTCCCGACAGTAAATCAGCAAGTAAAGAAAGCAGTCGCAGAATCAATCTACAAGAATTTTTCTTTCCTTGCACAATGAAGAAACTCTTTATTGTTTTCAATTGTAACGTAAATAAAGTAATATTTAGTAAACTGCATTTTGCTTTCATATTTTAATCTATCTATTAATTTAGAAACATTGGATTCGCTTTAAAAAATTAACACAGAAATAAAAATGCATTTTTATTACAAGTAAAAAATAAGTTACTGAGCGATTTTAATCAGACTAAAAATATTTAATTTGATGATCTATTACATAGGTGACGAAATTTTAAGTGGTTATTATTAAGTTATTATTAAGTATTTATGAAGTACTTAATAAATACTTAATAATAACTTAATAATAACCACTTAAAAATTTCGCCACTTCTGTAATAGATCATCAAATTAAATATGTTTACTCTGATTAACATCGCATCAGTAACTTATTTTTTATCTGTAATAAAAATGCATTTTAAGTTAATATATATATATATATATATATATATATATATAAAATAATTTCTTTTTTCAAATGGTCATCTGTTAATTTTGAATTTCATTTATTTAATATATTTCATTCTGAAAACCGATCACTGGTAAAATCAAAATAGCTTCTCTCACTTTCTATCAACAATAAACAGAACTTGATTAAGTTTAATTTTTATAAAAATATTTTAATATACTGCTTATTTATTTTCTATTGTTTTAGGTAAGCCATAGTTTAGATAAACACTAATCTAGTATCATCTAAACATCTCTAAAATGCGATACATTCCTTGGAAATATTTTTAAAATTATCACAATACTACAATAATTTATTATATTTGAAAACTTCATCGAAAACAAATGAACTTTTTCAGAGGAAGTCATCGAATTATAAAGCGGCTGGCTCTTTAAATAAAAGCAGTATTTCATTCATTAACATTTTTCCATTAATTAATTTCATTCATCTCTAAAATGCGATACATTCCTCGATAATATTTTTAAAATTACCACAATAATACATTAATGTACTATATTTGAAAACGTAAAACTTCACCGAAAAAAATGAACTTCATTCAAATGGCGGCATTGAAATATAAATTGCCTGGTTTAAACATCTCTAAAATGCGATACATTCCTCGGAAATAATTTTAAAATTATCACAATACTACAATAATTTATTATATTTGAAAACTTCATCGAAAACAAATGAAATTTTTCAGAGCAAGTCATCGAATTATAAAGCGACTGGCTCTTTAAATAAAAGCAGTATTTCATTCATTAACATTTTTCCATTAATTAATTTCATTCATCACAATACTATAATAAATAATTTTATTTAAAACTTAAAACCATGGCGATACAGGTAATTTAACTCTATGCCCAAAACTTCATCAAAAATCCTTTGCTTCTCTGTAAAATCAATGATTGTTTCATTCATAGCAGCTATATTGCAGACTCCATGGGCTAAATAATTTTGCGTTAAAGAAATGCAGCAATTCTTATACAACTCATCCTCGTATTTTGGTGTTTACCTTTTCCATAAGTGAAAAGTAGGCTTTGTTGTAGAAATAATCAAAGTTGGATGATCATTTAAACTCAAATACATTGTAATTGCTTTGTTTTAGAACATTGATGCACCGAATTTAAGCAAAAATAAAGCGGTTTTAGGACGGATACAACACTCAATATGAATTAAAAAGAACTTTAAAAATCACGATTTTGATGCAAAATGGATGTCATATTTCATTTTGAAGTGGGTCACGTGATATCTTCATATAATGGTCACGTGATCTCTCCATATAAAGGGTGTAATTAATATTTTAATTTTTCTTTAAAAAACTACTGAATATATTTTGCTAATTTTTTTTTTATATATTTTATGGGATAATTTGAATATTTCATAAAACTTTCGAAGAAATTTGTGAATTTTAAATTCGCTTAAAAATATTTGAAAAATTAGGTCCCATAAGATTCAATGTGTTTCATTTCTTCAACCTGGGTTCAATCCAAAACTAATTGGATGATATTATATTCCCATAGGATGATATATATTCCCATAGGTCCCACAGACTGTCTGAACTACATACTAGAATTTCTTTTTGATAAAGTCATTTTTACGGCAGTTATCGCGCTAACGAACAGACACACAGACAGACAGAATGGACAAAGTCACTTTTCATGAACAAAGTCACTCACACAAAAACACTTATATTGTAAAGTGTTAATAAGTGTTAAAAATGTATGTTCTTGCTTTGCTTGAAACTGATTCGGTTTCCCGAAACAGCTCTACTAATCTCGTAATTGTTGAATTGACAGTTGACTCCCAGCATCGGTATTTCCTCTGTAATACTTCAATGGCATTTTGAGAATTGAAAGAGAAATTTGCTCTAAAACAAAAATTAATTTATACTGGAAAAACGCTGCGTTCTTCGATCGATAAAAAACCTGTTTGTAATGTTCATATGCCATATTAAAAGCAAAAAACTGTATTTATTTATTTTGGGGATATATTTAGAGACACATGAAAAAAAATTCTTCAATATACTTTTTTTAATTTTGATGACCAAGACTTTTAGATCACTCCCTGTAGTGTGAGAAGATAAAAATATTTAAAATTAGATAATTATATTTGCAACTGCTAGAATACTGCAGAAACAATGGCTTATATATATTGAATTGTGTAAATGGAACGAAATAAAATAAATGAAGAAAGATCTGTATTATCCTACGTGATGCTCAAAGAGACTGAGGTATAAACAACAAATCCACTTCTCAGTCCTGTGAGAACTCGGAAAAGGATCCAGATCACAGGCGAAACAAATGGCATCGTATAATGCGATTAGTCCCGACAGTAAATCAGCAAGTAAAGAAAGCAGTCGCAGAATCAATCTACAAGAATTTTTCTTTCCTTGCACAATGAAGAAACTCTTTATTGTTTTCAATTGTAACGTAAATAAAGTAATATTTAGTAAACTGCATTTTGCTTTCATATTTTAATGTATCTATTAATTTAGAAACATTGGATTCGCTTTAAAAAATTAACACAGAAATAAAAATGCATTTTTATTACAAGTAAAAAATAAGTTACTGAGCGATTTTAATCAGACTAAAAATATTTAATTTGATGATCTATTACATAGGTGACGAAATTTTAAGTGGTTATTATTAAGTTATTATTAAGTATTTATGAAGTACTTAATAAATACTTAATAATAACTTAATAATAACCACTTAAAAATTTCGCCACTTCTGTAATAGATCATCAAATTAAATATGTTTACTCTGATTAACATCGCATCAGTAACTTATTTTTTATCTGTAATAAAAATGCATTTTAAGTTAATATATATATATATATATATATATATATATATATATATATATATATAAAATAATTTCTTTTTTCAAATGGTCATCTGTTAATTTTGAATTTCATTTATTTAATATATTTCATTCTGAAAACCGATCACTGGTAAAATCAAAATAGCTTCTCTCACTTTCTATCAACAATAAACAGAACTTGATTAATTTTAATTTTTATAAAAATATTTTAATATACTGCTTATTTATTTTCTATTGTTTTAGGTAAGCCATAGTTTAGATAAACACTAATCTAGTATCATCTAAACATCTCTAAAATGCGATACATTCCTTGGAAATATTTTTAAAATTATCACAATACTACAATAATTTATTATATTTGAAAACTTCATCGAAAACAAATGAACTTTTTCAGAGGAAGTCATCGAATTATAAAGCGGCTGGCTCTTTAAATAAAAGCAGTATTTCATTCATTAACATTTTTCCATTAATTAATTTCATTCATCTCTAAAATGCGATACATTCCTCGATAATATTTTTAAAATTACCACAATAATACATTAATGTACTATATTTGAAAACGTAAAACTTCACCGAAAAAAATGAACTTCATTCAAATGGCGGCATTGAAATATAAATTGCCTGGTTTAAACATCTCTAAAATGCGATACATTCCTCGGAAATAATTTTAAAATTATCACAATACTACAATAATTTATTATATTTGAAAACTTCATCGAAAACAAATGAAATTTTTCAGAGCAAGTCATCGAATTATAAAGCGACTGGCTCTTTAAATAAAAGCAGTATTTCATTCATTAACATTTTTCCATTAATTAATTTCATTCATCACAATACTATAATAAATAATTTTATTTAAAACTTAAAACCATGGCGATACAGGTAATTTAACTCTATGCCCAAAACTTCATCAAAAATCCTTTGCTTCTCTGTAAAATCAATGATTGTTTCATTCATAGCAGCTATATTGCAGACTCCATGGGCTAAATAATTTTGCGTTAAAGAAATGCAGCAATTCTTATACAACTCATCCTCGTATTTTGGTGTTTACCTTTTCCATAAGTGAAAAGTAGGCTTTGTTGTAGAAATAATCAAAGTTGGATGATCATTTAAACTCAAATACATTGTAATTGCTTTGTTTTAGAACATTGATGCACCGAATTTAAGCAAAAATAAAGCGGTTTTAGGACGGATACAACACTCAATATGAATTAAAAAGAACTTTAAAAATCACGATTTTGATGCAAAATGGATGTCATATTTCATTTTGAAGTGGGTCACGTGATATCTTCATATAATGGTCACGTGATCTCTCCATATAAAGGGTGTAATTAATATTTTAATTTTTCTTTAAAAAACTACTGAATATATTTTGCTAATTTTTTTTTTATATATTTTATGGGATAATTTGAATATTTCATAAAACTTTCGAAGAAATTTGTGAATTTTAAATTCGCTTAAAAATATTTGAAAAATTAGGTCCCATAAGATTCAATGTGTTTCATTTCTTCAACCTGGGTTCAATCCAAAACTAATTGGATGATATTATATTCCCATAGGATGATATATATTCCCATAGGTCCCACAGACTGTCTGAACTACATACTAGAATTTCTTTTTGATAAAGTCATTTTTACGGCAGTTATCGCGCTAACGAACAGACACACAGACAGACAGAATGGACAAAGTCACTTTTCATGAACAAAGTCACTCACACAAAAACACTTATATTGTAAAGTGTTAATAAGTGTTAAAAATGTATGTTCTTGCTTTGCTTGAAACTGATTCGGTTTCCCGAAACAGCTCTACTAATCTCGTAATTGTTGAATTGACAGTTGACTCCCAGCATCGGTATTTCCTCTGTAATACTTCAATGGCATTTTGAGAATTGAAAGAGAAATTTGCTCTAAAACAAAAATTAATTTATACTGGAAAAACGCTGCGTTCTTCGATCGATAAAAAACCTGTTTGTAATGTTCATATGCCATATTAAAAGCAAAAACTGTATTTATTTATTTTGGGGATATATTTAGAGACACATGAAAAAAAATTCTTCAATATACTTTTTTTAATTTTGATGACCAAGACTTTTAGATCACTCCCTGTAGTGTGAGAAGATAAAATATTTAAAATTAGATAATTATATTTGCAACTGCTAGAATACTGCAGAAACAATGGCTTATATATATTGAATTGTGTAAATGGAACGAAATAAAATAAATGAAGAAAGATCTGTATTATCCTACGTGATGCTCAAGAGACTGAGGTATAAAACAACAAATCCACTTCTCAGTCCTGTGAGAACTCGGAAAAGGATCCAGATCACAGGCGAAACAAATGGCATCGTATAATGCGATTAGTCCCGACAGTAAATCAGCAAGTAAAGAAAGCAGTCGCAGAATCAATCTACAAGAATTTTTCTTTCCTTGCACAATGAAGAAACTCTTTATTGTTTTCAATTGTAACGTAAATAAAGTAATATTTAGTAAACTGCATTTTGCTTTCATATTTTAATCTATCTATTAATTTAGAAACATTGGATTCGCTTTAAAAAATTAACACAGAAATAAAAATGCATTTTTATTACAAGTAAAAAATAAGTTACTGAGCGATTTTAATCAGACTAAAAATATTTAATTTGATGATCTATTACATAGGTGACGAAATTTTAAGTGGTTATTATTAAGTTATTATTAAGTATTTATGAAGTACTTAATAAATACTTAATAATAACTTAATAATAACCACTTAAAAATTTCGCCACTTCTGTAATAGATCATCAAATTAAATATGTTTACTCTGATTAACATCGCATCAGTAACTTATTTTTTATCTGTAATAAAAATGCATTTTAAGTTAATATATATATATATATATATATATATATATATATATATATATATATATAAAATAATTTCTTTTTTCAAATGGTCATCTGTTAATTTTGAATTTCATTTATTTAATATATTTCATTCTGAAAACCGATCACTGGTAAAATCAAAATAGCTTCTCTCACTTTCTATCAACAATAAACAGAACTTGATTAAGTTTAATTTTTATAAAAATATTTTAATATACTGCTTATTTATTTTCTATTGTTTTAGGTAAGCCATAGTTTAGATAAACACTAATCTAGTATCATCTAAACATCTCTAAAATGAGATACATTCCTTGGAAATATTTTTAAAATTATCACAATACTACAATAATTTATTATATTTGAAAACTTCATCGAAAACAAATGAACTTTTTCAGAGGAAGTCATCGAATTATAAAGCGGCTGGCTCTTTAAATAAAAGCAGTATTTCATTCATTAACATTTTTCCATTAATTAATTTCATTCATCTCTAAAATGCGATACATTCCTCGATAATATTTTTAAAATTACCACAATAATACATTAATGTACTATATTTGAAAACGTAAAAACTTCACCGAAAAAAATGAACTTCATTCAAATGGCGGCATTGAAATATAAATTGCCTGGTTTAAACATCTCTAAAATGCGATACATTCCTCGGAAATAATTTTAAAATTATCACAATACTACAATAATTTATTATATTTGAAAACTTCATCGAAAACAAATGAAATTTTTCAGAGCAAGTCATCGAATTATAAAGCGACTGGCTCTTTAAATAAAAGCAGTATTTCATTCATTAACATTTTTCCATTAATTAATTTCATTCATCACAATACTATAATAAATAATTTTATTTAAAACTTAAAACCATGGCGATACAGGTAATTTAACTCTATGCCCAAAACTTCATCAAAAATCCTTTGCTTCTCTGTAAAATCAATGATTGTTTCATTCATAGCAGCTATATTGCAGACTCCATGGGCTAAATAATTTTGCGTTAAAGAAATGCAGCAATTCTTATACAACTCATCCTCGTATTTTGGTGTTTACCTTTTCCATAAGTGAAAAGTAGGCTTTGTTGTAGAAATAATCAAAGTTGGATGATCATTTAAACTCAAATACATTGTAATTGCTTTGTTTTAGAACATTGATGCACCGAATTTAAGCAAAAAATAAAGCGGGTTTTAGGACGGATACAACACTCAATATGAATTAAAAAGAACTTTAAAAATCACGATTTTGATGCAAAATGGATGTCATATTTCATTTTGAAGTGGGTCACGTGATATCTTCATATAATGGTCACGTGATCTCTCCATATAAAGGGGTGTAATTAATATTTTAATTTTTCTTTAAAAAACTACTGAATATATTTTGCTAATTTTTTTTTTATATATTTTATGGGATAATTTGAATATTTCATAAAACTTTCGAAGAAATTTGTGAATTTTAAATTCGCTTAAAAATATTTGAAAAATTAGGTCCCATAAGATTCAATGTGTTTCATTTCTTCAACCTGGGTTCAATCCAAAACTAATTGGATGATATTATATTCCCATAGGATGATATATATTCCCATAGGTCCCACAGACTGTCTGAACTACATACTAGAATTTCTTTTTGATAAAGTCATTTTTACGGCAGTTATCGCGCTAACGAACAGACACACAGACAGACAGAATGGACAAAGTCACTTTTCATGAACAAAGTCACTCACACAAAAACACTTATATTGTAAAGTGTTAATAAGTGTTAAAAATGTATGTTCTTGCTTTGCTTGAAACTGATTCGGTTTCCCGAAACAGCTCTACTAATCTCGTAATTGTTGAATTGACAGTTGACTCCCAGCATCGGTATTTCCTCTGTAATACTTCAATGGCATTTTGAGAATTGAAAGAGAAATTTGCTCTAAAACAAAAATTAATTTATACTGGAAAAACGCTGCGTTCTTCGATCGATAAAAAACCTGTTTGTAATGTTCATATGCCATATTAAAAGCAAAAAAACTGTATTTATTTATTTTGGGGATATATTTAGAGACACATGAAAAAAAATTCTTCAATATACTTTTTTTAATTTTGATGACCAAGACTTTTAGATCACTCCCTGTAGTGTGAGAAGATAAAAATATTTAAAATTAGATAATTATATTTGCAACTGCTAGAATACTGCAGAAACAATGGCTTATATATATTGAATTGTGTAAATGGAACGAAATAAAATAAATGAAGAAAGATCTGTATTATCCTACGTGATGCTCAAAGAGACTGAGGTATAAACAACAAATCCACTTCTCAGTCCTGTGAGAACTCGGAAAAGGATCCAGATCACAGGCGAAACAAATGGCATCGTATAATGCGATTAGTCCCGACAGTAAATCAGCAAGTAAAGAAAGCAGTCGCAGAATCAATCTACAAGAATTTTTCTTTCCTTGCACAATGAAGAAACTCTTTATTGTTTTCAATTGTAACGTAAATAAAGTAATATTTAGTAAACTGCATTTTGCTTTCATATTTTAATGTATCTATTAATTTAGAAACATTGGATTCGCTTTAAAAAATTAACACAGAAATAAAAATGCATTTTTATTACAAGTAAAAAATAAGTTACTGAGCGATTTTAATCAGACTAAAAATATTTAATTTGATGATCTATTACATAGGTGACGAAATTTTAAGTGTTATTATTAAGTTATTATTAAGTATTTATGAAGTACTTAATAAATACTTAATAATAACTTAATAATAACCACTTAAAAATTTCGCCACTTCTGTAATAGATCATCAAATTAAATATGTTTACTCTGATTAACATCGCATCAGTAACTTATTTTTTATCTGTAATAAAAATGCATTTTAAGTTAATATATATATATATATATATATATATATATATATATATATATATATATATAAAATAATTTCTTTTTTCAAATGGTCATCTGTTAATTTTGAATTTCATTTATTTAATATATTTCATTCTGAAAACCGATCACTGGGTAAAATCAAAATAGCTTCTCTCACTTTCTATCAACAATAAACAGAACTTGATTAAGTTTAATTTTTATAAAAATATTTTAATATACTGCTTATTTATTTTCTATTGTTTTAGGTAAGCCATAGTTTAGATAAAACACTAATCTAGTATCATCTAAACATCTCTAAAATGCGATACATTCCTTGGAAATATTTTTAAAATTATCACAATACTACAATAATTTATTATATTTGAAAACTTCATCGAAAACAAATGAACTTTTTCAGAGGAAGTCATCGAATTATAAAGCGGCTGGCTCTTTAAATAAAAGCAGTATTTCATTCATTAACATTTTTCCATTAATTAATTTCATTCATCTCTAAAATGCGATACATTCCTCGATAATATTTTTAAAATTACCACAATAATACATTATGTACTATATTTGAAAACGTAAAACTTCACCGAAAAAAATGAACTTCATTCAAATGGCGGCATTGAAATATAAATTGCCTGGTTTAAACATCTCTAAAATGCGATACATTCCTCGGAAATAATTTTAAAATTATCACAATACTACAATAATTTATTATATTTGAAAACTTCATCGAAAACAAATGAAATTTTTCAGAGCAAGTCATCGAATTATAAAGCGACTGGCTCTTTAAATAAAAGCAGTATTTCATTCATTAACATTTTTCCATTAATTAATTTCATTCATCACAATACTATAATAAATAATTTTATTTAAAACTTAAAACCATGGCGATACAGGTAATTTAACTCTATGCCCAAAACTTCATCAAAAATCCTTTGCTTCTCTGTAAAATCAATGATTGTTTCATTCATAGCAGCTATATTGCAGACTCCATGGGCTAAATAATTTTGCGTTAAAGAAATGCAGCAATTCTTATACAACTCATCCTCGTATTTTGGTGTTTACCTTTTCCATAAGTGAAAAGTAGGCTTTGTTGTAGAAATAATCAAAGTTGGATGATCATTTAAACTCAAATACATTGTAATTGCTTTGTTTTAGAACATTGATGCACCGAATTTAAGCAAAAATAAAGCGGTTTTTAGGACGGATACAACACTCAATATGAATTAAAAAGAACTTTAAAAATCACGATTTTGATGCAAAATGGATGTCATATTTCATTTTGAAGTGGGGTCACGTGATATCTTCATATAATGGTCACGTGATCTCTCCATATAAAGGGTGTAATTAATATTTTAATTTTTCTTTAAAAAAACTACTGAATATATTTTGCTAATTTTTTTTTTATATATTTTATGGGATAATTTGAATATTTCATAAAACTTTCGAAGAAATTTGTGAATTTTAAATTCGCTTAAAAATATTTGAAAAATTAGGTCCCATAAGATTCAATGTGTTTCATTTCTTCAACCTGGGTTCAATCCAAAACTAATTGGATGATATTATATTCCCATAGGATGATATATATTCCCATAGGTCCCACAGACTGTCTGAACTACATACTAGAATTTCTTTTTGATAAAGTCATTTTTACGGCAGTTATCGCGCTAACGAACAGACACACAGACAGACAGAATGGACAAAGTCACTTTTCATGAACAAAGTCACTCACACAAAAACACTTATATTGTAAAGTGTTAATAAGTGTTAAAAATGTATGTTCTTGCTTTGCTTGAAACTGATTCGGTTTCCCGAAACAGCTCTACTAATCTCGTAATTGTTGAATTGACAGTTGACTCCCAGCATCGGTATTTCCTCTGTAATACTTCAATGGCATTTTGAGAATTGAAAGAGAAATTTGCTCTAAAACAAAAATTAATTTATACTGGAAAAACGCTGCGTTCTTCGATCGATAAAAAACCTGTTTGTAATGTTCATATGCCATATTAAAAGCAAAAAACTGTATTTATTTATTTTGGGGATATATTTAGAGACACATGAAAAAAAATTCTTCAATATACTTTTTTTAATTTTGATGACCAAGACTTTTAGATCACTCCCTGTAGTGTGAGAAGATAAAAATATTTAAAATTAGATAATTATATTTGCAACTGCTAGAATACTGCAGAAACAATGGCTTATATATATTGAATTGTGTAAATGGAACGAAATAAAATAAATGAAGAAAGATCTGTATTATCCTACGTGATGCTCAAAGAGACTGAGGTATAAACAACAAATCCACTTCTCAGTCCTGTGAGAACTCGGAAAAGGATCCAGATCACAGGCGAAACAAATGGCATCGTATAATGCGATTAGTCCCGACAGTAAATCAGCAAGTAAAGAAAGCAGTCGCAGAATCAATCTACAAGAATTTTTCTTTCCTTGCACAATGAAGAAACTCTTTATTGTTTTCAATTGTAACGTAAATAAAGTAATATTTAGTAAACTGCATTTTGCTTTCATATTTTAATGTATCTATTAATTTAGAAACATTGGATTCGCTTTAAAAAATTAACACAGAAATAAAAATGCATTTTTATTACAAGTAAAAAATAAGTTACTGAGCGATTTTAATCAGACTAAAAATATTTAATTTGATGATCTATTACATAGGTGACGAAATTTTAAGTGGTTATTATTAAGTTATTATTAAGTATTTATGAAGTACTTAATAAATACTTAATAATAACTTAATAATAACCACTTAAAAATTTCGCCACTTCTGTAATAGATCATCAAATTAAATATGTTTACTCTGATTAACATCGCATCAGTAACTTATTTTTTATCTGTAATAAAAATGCATTTTAAGTTAATATATATATATATATATATATATATATATATATATATATATATATATATATATATATATATATATATAAAATAATTTCTTTTTTCAAATGGTCATCTGTTAATTTTGAATTTCATTTATTTAATATATTTCATTCTGAAAACCGATCACTGGTAAAATCAAAATAGCTTCTCTCACTTTCTATCAACAATAAACAGAACTTGATTAAGTTTAAT
The DNA here is from genome assembly GCA_951213105.1 of Amaurobius ferox. Classification (NCBI taxonomy): domain Eukaryota; kingdom Metazoa; phylum Arthropoda; class Arachnida; order Araneae; family Amaurobiidae; genus Amaurobius; species Amaurobius ferox. The sequence goes on from OX578136.1 coordinate 72,641,709, forward strand.
TTTTATAAAAATATTTTAATATACTGCTTATTTATTTTCTATTGTTTTAGGTAAGCCATAGTTTAGATAAACACTAATCTAGTATCATCTAAACATCTCTAAAATGCGATACATTCCTTGGAAATATTTTTAAAATTATCACAATACTACAATAATTTATTATATTTGAAAACTTCATCGAAAACAAATGAACTTTTTCAGAGGAAGTCATCGAATTATAAAGCGGCTGGCTCTTTAAATAAAAGCAGTATTTCATTCATTAACATTTTTCCATTAATTAATTTCATTCATCTCTAAAATGCGATACATTCCTCGATAATATTTTTAAAATTACCACAATAATACATTAATGTACTATATTTGAAAACGTAAAACTTCACCGAAAAAAATGAACTTCATTCAAATGGCGGCATTGAAATATAAATTGCCTGGTTTAAACATCTCTAAAATGCGATACATTCCTCGGAAATAATTTTAAAATTATCACAATACTACAATAATTTATTATATTTGAAAACTTCATCGAAAACAAATGAAATTTTTCAGAGCAAGTCATCGAATTATAAAGCGACTGGCTCTTTAAATAAAAGCAGTATTTCATTCATTAACATTTTTCCATTAATTAATTTCATTCATCACAATACTATAATAAATAATTTTATTTAAAACTTAAAACCATGGCGATACAGGTAATTTAACTCTATGCCCAAAACTTCATCAAAAATCCTTTGCTTCTCTGTAAAATCAATGATTGTTTCATTCATAGCAGCTATATTGCAGACTCCATGGGCTAAATAATTTTGCGTTAAAGAAATGCAGCAATTCTTATACAACTCATCCTCGTATTTTGGTGTTTACCTTTTCCATAAGTGAAAAGTAGGCTTTGTTGTAGAAATAATCAAAGTTGGATGATCATTTAAACTCAAATACATTGTAATTGCTTTGTTTTAGAACATTGATGCACCGAATTTAAGCAAAAATAAAGCGGTTTTAGGACGGATACAACACTCAATATGAATTAAAAAGAACTTTAAAAATCACGATTTTGATGCAAAATGGATGTCATATTTCATTTTGAAGTGGGTCACGTGATATCTTCATATAATGGTCACGTGATCTCTCCATATAAAGGGTGTAATTAATATTTTAATTTTTCTTTAAAAAACTACTGAATATATTTTGCTAATTTTTTTTTTATATATTTTATGGGATAATTTGAATATTTCATAAAACTTTCGAAGAAATTTGTGAATTTTAAATTCGCTTAAAAATATTTGAAAAATTAGGTCCCATAAGATTCAATGTGTTTCATTTCTTCAACCTGGGTTCAATCCAAAACTAATTGGATGATATTATATTCCCATAGGATGATATATATTCCCATAGGTCCCACAGACTGTCTGAACTACATACTAGAATTTCTTTTTGATAAAGTCATTTTTACGGCAGTTATCGCGCTAACGAACAGACACACAGACAGACAGAATGGACAAAGTCACTTTTCATGAACAAAGTCACTCACACAAAAACACTTATATTGTAAAGTGTTAATAAGTGTTAAAAATGTATGTTCTTGCTTTGCTTGAAACTGATTCGGTTTCCCGAAACAGCTCTACTAATCTCGTAATTGTTGAATTGACAGTTGACTCCCAGCATCGGTATTTCCTCTGTAATACTTCAATGGCATTTTGAGAATTGAAAGAGAAATTTGCTCTAAAACAAAAATTAATTTATACTGGAAAAACGCTGCGTTCTTCGATCGATAAAAAACCTGTTTGTAATGTTCATATGCCATATTAAAAGCAAAAAACTGTATTTATTTATTTTGGGGATATATTTAGAGACACATGAAAAAAAATTCTTCAATATACTTTTTTTAATTTTGATGACCAAGACTTTTAGATCACTCCCTGTAGTGTGAGAAGATAAAAATATTTAAAATTAGATAATTATATTTGCAACTGCTAGAATACTGCAGAAACAATGGCTTATATATATTGAATTGTGTAAATGGAACGAAATAAAATAAATGAAGAAAGATCTGTATTATCCTACGTGATGCTCAAAGAGACTGAGGTATAAACAACAAATCCACTTCTCAGTCCTGTGAGAACTCGGAAAAGGATCCAGATCACAGGCGAAACAAATGGCATCGTATAATGCGATTAGTCCCGACAGTAAATCAGCAAGTAAAGAAAGCAGTCGCAGAATCAATCTACAAGAATTTTTCTTTCCTTGCACAATGAAGAAACTCTTTATTGTTTTCAATTGTAACGTAAATAAAGTAATATTTAGTAAACTGCATTTTGCTTTCATATTTTAATCTATCTATTAATTTAGAAACATTGGATTCGCTTTAAAAAATTAACACAGAAATAAAAATGCATTTTTATTACAAGTAAAAAATAAGTTACTGAGCGATTTTAATCAGACTAAAAATATTTAATTTGATGATCTATTACATAGGTGACGAAATTTTAAGTGGTTATTATTAAGTTATTATTAAGTATTTATGAAGTACTTAATAAATACTTAATAATAACTTAATAATAACCACTTAAAAATTTCGCCACTTCTGTAATAGATCATCAAATTAAATATGTTTACTCTGATTAACATCGCATCAGTAACTTATTTTTTATCTGTAATAAAAATGCATTTTAAGTTAATATATATATATATATATATATATATATATATATATATATATATATATATATAAAATAATTTCTTTTTTCAAATGGTCATCTGTTAATTTTGAATTTCATTTATTTAATATATTTCATTCTGAAAACCGATCACTGGTAAAATCAAAATAGCTTCTCTCACTTTCTATCAACAATAAACAGAACTTGATTAAGTTTAATTTTTATAAAAATATTTTAATATACTGCTTATTTATTTTCTATTGTTTTAGGTAAGCCATAGTTTAGATAAACACTAATCTAGTATCATCTAAACATCTCTAAAATGCGATACATTCCTTGGAAATATTTTTAAAATTATCACAATACTACAATAATTTATTATATTTGAAAACTTCATCGAAAACAAATGAACTTTTTCAGAGGAAGTCATCGAATTATAAAGCGGCTGGCTCTTTAAATAAAAGCAGTATTTCATTCATTAACATTTTTCCATTAATTAATTTCATTCATCTCTAAAATGCGATACATTCCTCGATAATATTTTTAAAATTACCACAATAATACATTAATGTACTATATTTGAAAACGTAAAACTTCACCGAAAAAAATGAACTTCATTCAAATGGCGGCATTGAAATATAAATTGCCTGGTTTAAACATCTCTAAAATGCGATACATTCCTCGGAAATAATTTTAAAATTATCACAATACTACAATAATTTATTATATTTGAAAACTTCATCGAAAACAAATGAAATTTTTCAGAGCAAGTCATCGAATTATAAAGCGACTGGCTCTTTAAATAAAAGCAGTATTTCATTCATTAACATTTTTCCATTAATTAATTTCATTCATCACAATACTATAATAAATAATTTTATTTAAAACTTAAAACCATGGCGATACAGGTAATTTAACTCTATGCCCAAAACTTCATCAAAAATCCTTTGCTTCTCTGTAAAATCAATGATTGTTTCATTCATAGCAGCTATATTGCAGACTCCATGGGCTAAATAATTTTGCGTTAAAGAAATGCAGCAATTCTTATACAACTCATCCTCGTATTTTGGTGTTTACCTTTTCCATAAGTGAAAAGTAGGCTTTGTTGTAGAAATAATCAAAGTTGGATGATCATTTAAACTCAAATACATTGTAATTGCTTTGTTTTAGAACATTGATGCACCGAATTTAAGCAAAAATAAAGCGGTTTTAGGACGGATACAACACTCAATATGAATTAAAAAGAACTTTAAAAATCACGATTTTGATGCAAAATGGATGTCATATTTCATTTTGAAGTGGGTCACGTGATATCTTCATATAATGGTCACGTGATCTCTCCATATAAAGGGTGTAATTAATATTTTAATTTTTCTTTAAAAAACTACTGAATATATTTTGCTAATTTTTTTTTATATATTTTATGGGATAATTTGAATATTTCATAAAACTTTCGAAGAAATTTGTGAATTTTAAATTCGCTTAAAAATATTTGAAAAATTAGGTCCCATAAGATTCAATGTGTTTCATTTCTTCAACCTGGGTTCAATCCAAAACTAATTGGATGATATTATATTCCCATAGGATGATATATATTCCCATAGGTCCCACAGACTGTCTGAACTACATACTAGAATTTCTTTTTGATAAAGTCATTTTTACGGCAGTTATCGCGCTAACGAACAGACACACAGACAGACAGAATGGACAAAGTCACTTTTCATGAACAAAGTCACTCACACAAAAACACTTATATTGTAAAGTGTTAATAAGTGTTAAAAATGTATGTTCTTGCTTTGCTTGAAACTGATTCGGTTTCCCGAAACAGCTCTACTAATCTCGTAATTGTTGAATTGACAGTTGACTCCCAGCATCGGTATTTCCTCTGTAATACTTCAATGGCATTTTGAGAATTGAAAGAGAAATTTGCTCTAAAACAAAAATTAATTTATACTGGAAAAACGCTGCGTTCTTCGATCGATAAAAAACCTGTTTGTAATGTTCATATGCCATATTAAAAGCAAAAAACTGTATTTATTTATTTTGGGGATATATTTAGAGACACATGAAAAAAAATTCTTCAATATACTTTTTTTAATTTTGATGACCAAGACTTTTAGATCACTCCCTGTAGTGTGAGAAGATAAAAATATTTAAAATTAGATAATTATATTTGCAACTGCTAGAATACTGCAGAAACAATGGCTTATATATATTGAATTGTGTAAATGGAACGAAATAAAATAAATGAAGAAAGATCTGTATTATCCTACGTGATGCTCAAAGAGACTGAGGTATAAACAACAAATCCACTTCTCAGTCCTGTGAGAACTCGGAAAAGGATCCAGATCACAGGCGAAACAAATGGCATCGTATAATGCGATTAGTCCCGACAGTAAATCAGCAAGTAAAGAAAGCAGTCGCAGAATCAATCTACAAGAATTTTTCTTTCCTTGCACAATGAAGAAACTCTTTATTGTTTTCAATTGTAACGTAAATAAAGTAATATTTAGTAAACTGCATTTTGCTTTCATATTTTAATCTATCTATTAATTTAGAAACATTGGATTCGCTTTAAAAAATTAACACAGAAATAAAAATGCATTTTTATTACAAGTAAAAAATAAGTTACTGAGCGATTTTAATCAGACTAAAAATATTTAATTTGATGATCTATTACATAGGTGACGAAATTTTAAGTGGTTATTATTAAGTTATTATTAAGTATTTATGAAGTACTTAATAAATACTTAATAATAACTTAATAATAACCACTTAAAAATTTCGCCACTTCTGTAATAGATCATCAAATTAAATATGTTTACTCTGATTAACATCGCATCAGTAACTTATTTTTTATCTGTAATAAAAATGCATTTTAAGTTAATATATATATATATATATATATATATATATATATATATATATAAAATAATTTCTTTTTTCAAATGGTCATCTGTTAATTTTGAATTTCATTTATTTAATATATTTCATTCTGAAAACCGATCACTGGTAAAATCAAAATAGCTTCTCTCACTTTCTATCAACAATAAACAGAACTTGATTAAGTTTAATTTTTATAAAAATATTTTAATATACTGCTTATTTATTTTCTATTGTTTTAGGTAAGCCATAGTTTAGATAAACACTAATCTAGAGCAACAAATCTCTCGAAAGAGATAATTATACATCAATTAACTTACATTTATTAATGCTTTTTCGAAATTTCTCATGCACCTTTAATACTGAAACATTGTTGAAAAGAAATTTCTGTTTTTCCATACACGTATTATCTTTTATTAACTAACTTTTTTATTACTTTCAAAAAATAAAAATACATATCTTAAAATTTCTAATTAGCAATTTTTGTAATCGACTTATTAATTAATTACCGTTCGAATTAACTAATATTTGTTTCATTGGATTGAAAACTTGCGTTACCACCCTTGTACCCAGCAAAAAGCATCGACTAAAATATACAGAAATTCGTTGGAAATGTGAAAAACTTTAAACTGGAACTCTACAGATTCGTGAAGAAATGTGAAGGAAATTAAAACATAGATTCTACAAATTCTTGCGGAAAAACTGCCTTTAACGATCGATTTGTTTTTTAAAATTTCAGCATTTATTGTCATTATATGTAATTTAATTCGCAAAAAATAGATATTTATAACGTAAATATGTTAATAAATACAAAGTATAAAACCATACGAAAATTTTAAAACTGTAATATTCTACTACATTTTTTTCATAGACATGTACAATTGTTAACCGGTATATATTTCAATAATACTATACTACATAGACAAATTCATTGTAATAGGCTGACATGTGTTTTTTACTGATCCTAAAAAGTATAAAAATTATATTGAAAAAATTCATCATGTAGCCCTGGTCTCCCCTACTACTCTTGTCAAATGTAAAAGTGAAATTTGTTTTCCTTCTCAGACATAAAAGAGCAAAAGTAAAATTTTGGAGAAATGTACTTTTTCGAGATTTTATAACTGATCAAATCCTTTTTAAAAACTTATTTATTGATTTTTTTTTTCAAATTGCTTCATTTTTTTATCAAATATATCAGTTTTAAACCTAATTTGTCTCATAAGTCCAAGCAAAAATGTTTTCTGTAGAAGGTGTATATATATATATATATATCAATGCGTTTTTATTTTTGCTGCATTGGGTGTCGTAAAGAAAATTCAAACACACCGGATGCTATTTCTTCCAGTTCTTCGCTTCACAAGAAAAGAAATTCCGTAGAAATAGATTTCGAATTGTAAAATGAGAAAAAGGTTAAAAAAATAAATAAAATAAAAAGTATTTCTAACGAGGCGTAAATAAAACTCACTCTAAGAAAATTTTATTCTAATTTATTATAGCTAAATATACATTATTTTTAATTCAACAAAATTAATTTCGTTTCCCGGATGATTTCTATGAACTTTCGAACTAAACTTTTACCTTCTAACGTCTTTGAAGGGCCTTTTATCTGAAAGTTCTTTGAAATAATGTGGTTGAAAAGAATTTACATTTATTAATGCTATGTGTGTCATATTGCATTTATATAAGCATAAATTGCTAAGTAATGAGTGCTATGTATTCGTAATTTTCTTAGAATCTAACGTAAGTATGATACTAATTTGTTATAACTCCTCCACGAAAAACTGTCTTTCTTGGCAATATGAGATAACATTATCTTTGCTTTACAAAATCTCCCCTCCCTCAAGAATATCTCTCAGATCATGCTCAGTAATTTCACAGCATCTGGAAAGATTTTAACTCTCACACCATTTTCCTTTGGCCCATGAGGACAAGAGCAAAATTTTGAAATCTAGCCCCGTTAGATTTTGCACCGGATTCCACATAATTGTGCAAAAATTCAGTCTTCTAGGTCGCCGCAATGGGGGTGCTTCTGAAGTGCTAGAAAAGACAAAAATGTATTTGATAATCAATAAATATATGGATTCGAAACTCATTTTTATCCAATACTTCAGGCTTTAGATTCAACAGTTTTTCTGTAGATTTTAATATGTATTGATTCCGGGTGCGATCAAAACGTGTGAATAAATTATCATGCATGGCAGGGGATGACCATCGTGTCTGGTGTCACGATCGACTTACGTAAAGGCATTTGCAAGATATTTGTTTAGAAAATATCACAAGAGTGCATAATAAAAACATCTCAGTGATTATATCATAATAAAGTGTTCGCTTTGGTGCGATGCATGTAACAATAAGATATCAAATATCCTTATATATAGAAAGAACAATGCAAGAAAATAAGTAAATTACGTGACTACGAGCAAACAGCAATGAACTGGTTCACAACGTAACATGTCCGGCCGCCCATTTTGCTGCTCCATGTCCTCGGACGAGTCGGACGGCCTGGGCTTTCGACAACGTAACATGTATCGAAAATAAAAATAAATGAGCAGACGTACATTTGTAAATCATTTGGATTTCTTTCTTCAGTGTAAAAAGTCTGGACCTGAACGTCCAAATAGGCATAAGAATATGTCGGCTAAACTGGAAATAGCAAAACGATAGCGTGTGATATAGTGGAGCCACCTAGTGTCAAAAAAGAGAAATATAAAGCCAATAATAAAAAAATAAGAAAATGGGAGCAAGAGTAACAAACAGGAATCAATGAAATGCAGAGAATATAAACAAAAAGTTAGATGTAGTCATGCCATACCTCGGTGAAATATGGAGTCATGAACAAATCATTAACCTGATTACTGGAATTTTTATTTATCTGGTAAGTAATTAAAAAATCTGGACCTAAACGTCCAAATAGGCGTAAGAATATGTCGGCTAAATTTGAAATAGCAAAACGATAGAGTGTGATATAGTGTAGCCATCTAGTGTCAAAAAAGAGAAATATAAAGCCAATAATAAAAAAACAAGAAAATGTGAGCAAGCGTAACAAACAGGAATCAATGAAATGCAGAGAATATAAACTAAAAGAAACAAAAAGTTAGATGTAGTAATGCCATACCTCGGTGAAATATGGAGTCATCAACAAATCATTAACCTGTTTACTGGAATTTTTATTTATCTGGTTAAATGATTTGTCATTATCAGATTTTCATCGGTCAGTCATTGATCGGGAAAAATAGATGGCTCCAAATTTACTGCAGTTTTTAAAGTACAGCAATAGAGGTTGGTATACTGCACAAATACCAAAATGTACTTACTATATCTTATACAAACCTGTAGTATCGTTTTTTCTATTAATGCTACATGCTGTACAAATAAATTTCTCTAAAATTTTCTGAGGATCAGTATGCATTAAATATATACAGAAATAAAAACAAATTATTGAAATACAGAGAGCTTTGATATTACCTTATAAATCCTATATAGATTTTACACTTATTGGTATCCATAAAAAAGGTCAATCTTTTTGTTAATTTATCAATATATGGATCTTAATTCGGGGTTTATTTTTCTGAACAGTTTTATACTAATGCATTTTTACTGAACACAAATAACGCAAAAAGTAGGTTAATACAATAAAAATTCCTCTTGATAAGAAAAATAAAATCATCACTTGTTATTGCAATAGTTTGAGGAGAAATTACTCTTTTATTATCTTTTATATTATCCAATAAGTCTTTTTCACTTATTTCCCTCCATAAAAGAAGGTCACACTTTTTAATAACTTATTATTATATAGATCTTAGTTCTGAGCATTTGTTTTCGTAAATAGTTCTATACTAATAATTCTTCAAATTACAGCAAAAAGTATATGTTAATAGAACAAAAATTATTTTTGATAAGTAAAATAAAAAATTGTTGTTATTTGCAATAGGTTTAGGAAAAGTTACTCTTCTATTTATTGTTAAGTCTTTCAAAAATTCTTTATGCTCCAGTAAAAGTTGGATTGAACAAATTTTTTCATCTGCAATAGAAGCCGGTTCTCTTTAAACACTGAATTACCTGACTTTGTATGGAAAAGGAAAACAAATAAACCACACATTAAGAAGTTAAAACTGGTTTTAAAAATAAAAGGAGTTGACTTCCTCAGAAAAAGAAAAACAAGAGCAGTTACATATTAAGAAAACTTCCGTCATTCATTTCATTATATACCACTTTGGTTTTTATTCAACTTTAGTTGTTTTCGGAATGGCTGCTCTTTCCTGAATCACGTAAGCAGTTTTTTGCTAGCAACACATATTCTTGCTTTCATGGAGCTGACGGCTTTATCTCATTTATCCTAATGTAGGTGCATTGTTGTTGTTCAAAGCAATTTATACCTTTAATATTTATTTTATGTTGTTTTACTAATGTGAAGTGTTTATTTTACATACTAATAGTGTTCTGAAAGTTCAATATGTGTAACCGGCAACTTGTCCGGTGACGTGCTGCTGTGTTGACCGGAGGAGTTGGAATTGTAGTCCCGGTCTCGGAGTAGAGGCAGTGTTTCACTGTTACAGGCCGGTATCAGATACGCCGTGCTGCTGCCGCAACGATGAATTGTCTTTTCCTTATATCTTAAGGTGGGCCCGGTACCTTATTTAGTTGTGTAACAAACAAAATACGAAATTTGATTACGAAATAAGATTAATGCACCTTCATGTTTAATCCATATAAAACTGCGAGGGCTTTTCTTTAAATATACAAGGCCTACGGTATGAAAATATTTTTTCTTATATTGGTGTAAAGATAACCAATATCGTACATGAACATGCATTACCTTTCCACGCAATCTCTATGTTTATCCAAGACTTTGCTCTATCGATATACCAAGACAAGGATTCCAAACCTGAAAAAATCAGCCGCAAGGTCCTGTAGCCAAAACATTACAAATTTTTTAATTTGGTTGTCGCTCTCTAACCTAAATCTTCTTCAAAGATCCGAAAAGACGAAAATCACTTAGTGATGGATCAGAACTATGAGGGTGGAATAGTCCAGTGGTGAAGACCCAGAGATGGCAGTCGGAGTACCCGAGTTCAATTCCCGGCGCTGCCCAAACTATTCCCGCGTTTACGTAAAGACCAGTTAAATCTGTAGGTCCGAAAGTACTTCCCAGAGGTTGGCAGGGGAATGAGGGTACGTTGCCTGTTGATATCACACCCCACTATGTTCCTGTCTAAAATGGGCGGTACTCTTCCAGAAATCTAGGCCAAAAGAAAAAAGTGAATAGATTTTCGTTTTTCAGAATTTGATTCTGAATCCATATCAGTCAGTATCTGAGCTCTAATAGTCTATCCTGAAAAATAGATGTTTGAAGGAAAATATTTTATCCGGAAGTGGAATAAAAATGTAGCGAGGAGTTATTTGTGAATCAGCCTACCACCTCTTGAATTTGATTCTAAAACCATGTCAGTATACATCTAAGCTCTATCTATGGCCAAATTTGAGAAATGGACGCTTCAATAAAAATGAAAGCTTTTGAACATTAAATGGAAAAGACCCGGAAATGAAAAAAATGAAAAGAATGTAGAACGGAAATGTAAAGAATGAAGAACGGAAATGAAAAAATGAAGAGAATGAAGAACAGAAATGAAAAAATGAAAAGAATGAAGAACGGAAATGAAAAGCACAACACTCCTTCAGAATTTGATGCTGAATCCACACCAATACTCATTTGAGCTCTAGCATTAACATATCCTTAGAAATAGGTTTTTCAAAGAAAATACCTTGAGTAAAAAAGATAATATGACAAAACTTTGCCACCAATATCCAATAAAATTATCAATTGTATGTTTTAATATACGAGATTGGAGCAAGTCAGAATCAATTTATGTGAAAATAGGCCCCATGCCCATGTAAATAACATTCTTTTGAAAAGTATTTCGCAAAAATATTTTCTACCACAAAATTAAAGTTGTTAAAAACTGCGAAGCGAAAGAGCTGCCATGCAAGCTTTTTTTGTTGTTGTTGTTTCAAATTATGAACATCTTATTTAATTACATTTTTAAGCAACTTTCCCCACTTGTTGATACCCAACTAGACTCTTTTTAGTTTGGCATATGTAAGTTTTACGCTTCATTAGCGGACTGTTTTTTAATCTTCCATTAAGCAGAGAAAACATTTTTTGTGAATATGTCCTGCAACATTTTCATAAAAACTGTCTTGTTGTCGAAAGCAGGCTTGTAATCTCATTTTTCAAAAAATGTACAATGGCAAAAAGGATTTAATTTATCCCTTCTCTCTCGCATAAACACATTTTGTACAAAGACATTTTTTAGGAAATTTTTAGGTTTTTATTTTATTTTCTGTCTTTTTTCACTCTTCCAGTTATTAATTTGTGATGGCAATTATCACTTTTTCTCTCGAGTTTAAGATATATTTGCTGCTTAATTTATTTCCTATTTAACAAAAATTTCATATAAGACTATTTGACCGTTCTCCAATATGTTGAAATGAACATGTAATCTTTGGATATTATAAAGGATATTATACTAAGGACTAAGGATATTATAAAATTATAATTTACTTGTACACACCATATCAACACACATGTTGCTTCCAAAAGATTGTACAACTAAATGTATCTTGAACGATTGGTTCGTTTAAGAGATATTTAGTTATCTTTTTGAAGTAGTTGTGTAATCTTAAGTCGATTGGTCGCTCTTAAGTACGATTAAGTGGATCTTATGTACGATTGGTCTCTCAAAATATTGGTTCTAATTTAAGAAATGCTCTAATTAAGGCATTATCTTTTGAACCTGTGACAATTTTTTCAAAACAAGGCACGAAAATGTAACTTTTTACACGGGCCTTAGAGAAAATATTTCAATTATATTTTTATAACCCAATTAGTCAAACAAAAACGTTACATTGCTATTCGATCAAAATCACTGGCGATATCATTCATTAAAATTGTTGACCGATAATTGGGGACTGTATAGAACTTGTATTAAAGATAGGTGCACATCAAGTTTTCGAATGCAAATTTTATCTAACGGAATTCAATTTTTGTACGACCTCTGAAATCTATGTTTTCGCAGTCTATTATTTTTTTTTCTTTTTACTTTCCTTATATACATAATGTATAAGGAAAGTATTGTGACGGGGTCGAAAATTCGAATTCGAGTTTTCGACGGGACAGCACGTTTCAAGCATCCCTAATCACGAATCAAACATTTTTGAAGTGATGACTGTGTGTGTGTGTGTGTGTGTGTGTGTGTTTGTGTGTCAGAGCGTCTGTGGAAACGATAACTGACGAAAGAATAGACCGATTCGAAAGAAATTTGGTTCAAAAATCACAATCCGTAAACACTGGAAGCCTGTTGTTTTTAAATGCAATCGAATGTTCAGAACATCAAAACCGCTAATAAAGTTACACAAATAGCCATTTCTTATGTAATTTTTCATTAGAAAACGTTTGACATAACTGTTAAAACGCTAACATGGACCGTTCTCGAGATATTGCACATTTTTCAAAAAATTATCAAAAAAACATATAAAATAAAAAAAAAAATATTTCCCATTGAGAAACATGTTCACTTTTCATATGTAATATCATGCAATAAATTTGGTGACATTATTTTCGTGGATCTAGCTAGTTCCATTCATGAAAAAGGATACTTTGAGTAATACTTTTGTATTTGAACGCCAATAGTCATTTATCTGCTGTAAGAATAACTTATTTTTTCGTCCATAATGCTTGACGAGATTTTGGCGCCGAATTTGGTAGAATGTCGCCAACTTAGCGACTTTTTTAAATGTAGCTAAATTAACGAAAAACTCGCCAAATGGATAAAAATGACGCTAAATCAATGACGACTCATTGATGATGACGACATGGAAAATGACGACTCATTGACGAAAATTCAATATCTTGAAAAAAATATAAATAACTACTATAAAAATAATCTATTTTTTTACTGTAAAAGTAATAAATTCATTGCATTATATAAGGAAAGTCATGTGCTGCCCACATCAGATTTTTTTATTGAGTAAAAGGTGTCCTATAAATTTCACAATTTTTAACAGCGTTTTGCATGTTTGAAAGCCTGGATTTTGTTTCAAAATCTCTTTAAATGGATCAGGAGCAATTTTCTAATATTGGACAGATAAAATATGTTCACGTTGCTGAAGATAGGTATGTATATAACTTTTGAAATGGGAAATTTTCCATCGAAATTAAATTTTTGTACATTATTTTTAACTCTAGCTCTCAGCCTAAATAACGTCTAGTGAAAGTAGCATTCGTGCGTCAAAAAAAAATTGTTGGATGCTGAAATAATATATTATCCTGTCCAATACAAGGACGGCAAGCATCGGGTTACAAAGTTTTCCTTAAAGAATTAACTAAATAATTCTTAATATAAAATATTAAACTCGTTAAATTCTTTAACAAGAAATATTTTTGTTTCTTACAGGACAGTATAATTCTTCCGTCTGCAGATGTCTTGCTACATATTTTTACATATGTTTAAAGAATATGTAAGGGATAGGTGTTATGATGAGTAAAAATCTGGTTTCCGGATATTGATGGATAGACATGATTCATCTCTATCATTCTTCAATGATGGCTATATGTTTATTTGTTTGTGTGTCTCCGAGTTTGAGGGCAAACAGGCCTCTTGAATAAATTAAACTAGTGAAGTAAAATGTGTCACTATTATTTGGATGTGTAAGGCAAAAATAGTGGTTTCAAAAGTGCTTGCTAAAGAGGAAGCCTTAAAATATTCTACATTTTTAATTAAGAAATATTATAAAAAATCTGATGTGGGCAGCACATGACTTTCTCTGCAGACTTATATCCACGTTTTCTTTATTTTAATTCGATTTAATTTATTTTTACTTTCCCTGCAATACATGGTAATGTATAGGGAAAGTATTGGAATCATGCCGAAAATCGCAACTCGAGTTTTCGACGGATCTACACGTTTCGAGACCTCTAGAATACGAAAAAACTATTTTTAGCGTGACGTCTGTGTGTGTGTCTGTGTGTCTGTCTGTGTGTCTGTGTGTCTGTGTGTCTGTCTGTCTGTGCAGATTTTGTATCCACTCTAATTAAAAAACTAATGGACCGAATTTCACAAAATTTGGTAGGTAAGTCACTTGTGGGCGAATCTGGTGCTGATTAGTTTTGGGTACGATTCGGGATAAAAGAACCCGCCTTTTTTGCGAAATGGCCCGCAAAAGCTTGTATCCACTCTAACTAAAAAACTAATGGACCGAATTTCACAAAATTTGGTAGATGAGTCACGTAAAGGTCACCCGCATGATACGCCCGCTTATGACAAAAAAAAATAACTTGCGGCGTGGGTGTAATAGGCCTTAACAAGAATTCATTGAGCATGCAATCTCGGTACATGGCTTGTGCCAGCTGAAACTATAAATTATAGATTTCTAAAAGAATAAACTGTCCGAAAATCGAATATTTATGCTTTAGTTTGAAAATTTCTAGAAAATCAAAAATAAATTATTTCTGGCTTTTTAACACGAAAAGACTTTATGGCTGTATTTAAAAACATGTATTTTTACATGTATTTAAACATGTATTTTACATGTATTTAAACATGTATTTTTACATGTATTTTTACATGTATTTAAAAATAAATAAATACATAAGAAGGAAATTATCCAACAAATTCAGATTAATGATCGCTGGAAATACTTTTTCTTATCCTTGCAGTAGTGTAAAGAGGGAAACTTTGTAATAATATTTACAATCAATAAGGATCAGATTTGTGTGAAAATTGCTCAAAATTGCACTTCAACATGAAATAGCTAAAAACTAACTCGAATATAAAAAAAACTCGAAGAAATCTTCCGTTTCAGGAGTTCAGCTAACTATATGCCAAATTTCATGACTATCTGAGCTTAAATTTCCTGACTATTGAAGCTTAAATTTCCTGTTACAGAAAACAATGACAGACAAACAGACAGAAAGACAAACGTATTCTTTTCATATGTAAAACGAAACAATATATCAGTCTTTGCGGTGCCAAGTTGGCACTGACGAAAATTTTGAATAGGACATTATGTGTAGCGCCAAACAGAACAAAATGATGGCTTATCCTGGGAATAATCGAAACTACAAGAAATTAGATATTGAAAAATATTTGTAACAAAGTAAAAAATAACATCAAAATTTAGAAAGGTAATGCCACCAAACACGACCCGAATAAAAGTAAAAAGTGAATATAAGGAGAATAAATACAACGAGTGAACAAGGAGTGTATATACAACAGAATAATTTGTGTATAGGAATGTTCAAAATTACTTATAGAACAAAAACACTCAATACAGGGTTATTTTCTGCCTCTTCTTAGAATACTTTAGAAATGTTCTTACTTTACTTTCGACCTTTTCTCAGTAATATCTAGCATAAATATGAAATCAAGTAAAAATTTTTAAATTCCTATAATTTCTTACTCTACTTCTAAATTCGATAGTAAATATATCTTTAATAAAAAAGGGGATTTAAGAAATCTTTGGGTATAAGGAAACTTAATTAAATTTTACATGCTGGTAGAAATCTTTCAAAATTTTAATATCTTATCTATTCTAAGCTCAGTAAAAAATCTTATTTTTAAACTACTTTTATCTAATGAAACCCAACAAGTATTCAAATAACATTTCGCCATATAAAAAAAGTCTGACACGTCTGAAATTAATTATATAAGATTAAGAATTTCCAATAGAATTCTTCATGAAAAATAATCATACTGCTGCATAAAAATTATAATTAAAACTTTCTTTAAAATATTTTTATATACTAGATTCAAATTTCAGAGTACACTGATCAGAGAGACTTTTTTCTAAAATCAAGAAGTTTTTATTGTGTCGCCTAGCGGATATTTTTTTATAAATTGTAAATTATACTTATTTGTAAATGTTTTAATTTGTATCAGATTTGCTCAAATTGATTTCCATTATTCTTTTAAAATCTTCTTCCATTTTTCATAAATACATTTTCTAACTTGAAAAGTACGAATTAAAATATTTTAATGATTCGCAGAGGATTTATAAATACAAAGTTTATTTAAAAAAGAGATTTATATAAGTTGTGAAATATCGTTGCATTACAAAAAAATCTGATCACTTTCCTTATATAATACAATGAATTTACTACTTTTACAGTAAAAAAATAGATTATTTTTATAGTAGATATTTATATTATTTCCAAGATATTGAATTTTCAACAATTAGTCGTCATTTTCATAGATTTAGCGTCCTTTTTATCCATTTGGTGAGTTTTTCGTTAATTTAGCAACATTTAAAAGAATCCCCAAGTTGGCGACATTCCACCAAATTCGTCGCCAAAATCTCGTCAAGCGTTATGGACGGAGAAACAAGTTATTCTTACAGCAGATAAATGACTATTGACGTTCAAATACAAAAGTATTACTTAAAGTATCTTTCCTCATGAAAGGAACGAGCTAGATCCACGAGTATAATGTCACCAAATTTATCGCATGGTATTACATATAAAAAGTGAACATGTTTCTCAATAGGAAATCTATTTTATTTTATTTTATATGATTTTTTGATAATTTTTTTTAAAGTGCAATATCTCGAGAACGGTTCATGCTAGCGTTCTAAAATTTATGTCAATCGTTTTCTAATGAAAAATTACATGTCTATTTGCTCAACTTTATTTGAGGTTTTGATTTTTTGACGTTTTTTTCAAAAATTCACTCGAAAATTTAGAGGGGGTTCTGGACATTCGATTACGTATAAAAACAATAGGCTTCCAGTATTCACGGATTGAAATTTTTGTACCAAATTTCGTTTAAATCGGTCTATTCATTCGTCAGTTATCGTCTCCACAGACTCACTGATGCACACACACACACACACAGAGACATCACTTAAAAATGTCCGATTCGTGATCAGGGAGGTTTGAAACGTGCTCTCCCGTCGAAAACTCGAACTCGAATTTTCGACCCCGTCACAATACTTTCCTTATACGTTATTGTACATAAGGAAAGTAATAATTGACAGTTTAATAAGGCATTACGTAAAACAAGGCAGTAATATTATACAATGAAAAATCTGATGTGGACAGCACATGACTTTCTCAACAGCCTCAAATTCATTTTCTCTTTATTTATTCAATTATTCATACAAAATGGAGTTTGATTGCACAAAATAACACACATAATTATTATTTGAAAATACACTGAATTGGAACTTTTAATTCAATTTTCGCTTTGATTTGGCAAATAAATGTGTTTTCAAAGCTGGCATAGCATAAATGCAAAAAACATGGCATAGTATAAATGCAAAAAACATGGCATAGCATAAATGCAAAAAACATGGCATAGCATAAATGCAAAAACATGGCATAGCATAAATGCAGAAAACTAAAATATATCGAGATTGGTTGACCTAAAGAAACGTGGTTGATCTTATTCTTTTCATCGTCAAAATCACATATAAAACAAGCATTTAATTGATACATAAGAGCATACATGATCTTTTATTTTGAATTTTGACGATTTTTGTGGCCATTTCGCATAAAAAAAAATTTCTTTTATCCCAGAATCGTATCAAAATTTAATCAGCACCAGAGTAACCCACAAGTAACTTATCTGATAAATTTTGCGAAATTTTCTCAATTTGTTTTTTTAGGTGGAGTGGATAAATACGATTTTTGCGGGCTACTTCACAGTAAAAGGCAGGTTCTTTTATTTCGAATCTTAACCTTTTGCTTACTGTGGGACAGCGTCAATCTGAAACGAAGAACCTCTCAAAAGGACAGATATTTGACATACCCTATCCCAAACAGTTCGATCCCCATTTGCAGGCATTGGCGTCTATTTCTTTCAGGCATACCAGCGTCCATTTCTTTCAGGCACTAGCATCCATTTCCATGCAGTCATTGGCGTCCAATTCTTTCAAGCATACCGGGGGGACACCTCCCCCATCCCCCTCCCGGAAGTATGCCGGAAAGAAATGGACGCCAATGCCTGCAAAGAGGGATCGAACTGTATGGAATAGGGTATGTCAAATACCTGTCTTTTTGAGAGGTTCTTCGTTTGGGATTGACGCTATCCCACCCGTAAGCAAAAAGTTAAAATTCAAATCAACACCAAGGTAACCAATCAGTGCTCACCTATAAAATTTCATGAAATTTGACCAATTAGTTTTTCAGTTAGAGTGGATACATACATTACACAGACAGACAGACGTACACTCCCAGACACATACACACAGACGACATGCTAAAAGTATTTTTTTTCATCTTCTAGAGGTCCGAAAACTTGTAGTTCCATCAGAAACTCAAGTTGCGATTTTCGGTACGATTCCAATGCTTTCCCGATATATTTCCGTGTATTGCAGGGAAAATAAAAGAGGGCGCAATCGCACCAGTTTAAAAAATCTGATGTGGGCAGCACATGACTTTCACTGCAGACTGAAATTCATTTTTTATTTATTTCTTTAATAATTCATTGAGTTTAATTCGACATAATAACACTAAATTTGCATTTTTTAACTCAATTTCTGTTTTTATTTGGTAATTGGACATTTTTCCAAAGGCGGTATAAGAAAAATGCGAAAAATCTCAAATATCTCGAGAACGTTTAGTCCTAGAGTAATAGAGTTGTTATTATTTTCCTCGTCAAAAATTACGTATAAAACAAGCATTTAGTTGATGCATTTGAACATACGTAGTCTTCTTTTAAGATTTTGTCGACTTTTACGGACCATTTCGTTAAAAAAAAAAAGATTGTTATTTTCCGAATTGTACCCAAATCTAATCAGGACAACAGTATTCCACAAGTAACTTATCTACCAAATTTTGTGAAATTTGGTCAATTAGTATTTCAGGTACACTGGATACATGAGATTTTTGCGGATTATTGCGCAAAAAAAGCTGGGTCTTTTTTTTCGAATCATACCAAGAACTAATTAGCATCAGCATCACACCCAGGTGACTTATCTACCAAATTTTATCAAATTCGATCCAGTAGTTTTTTAGTTAGAGTGGTTTTCATTGCATAGACAGACGGAGAGACACACAGACACACACCCACACCCAGAGACGTCACGTTAAAAATAGTATTTTCGTATTCTAGAGGTCCCAAAACGTGTAGATCTGGCGAAAACTCGAGTTGCGATTTTCGGCATGATTCCAATTATTTCCCTATACATAATCATGTATTGCAAGGAAAGTAAAAATCTGTTGTGGGCAGCACATGACTTTCCCTGCAGACTCAAATTCAGATATTCTTGATTTCTTTAGTAATTCTTTAGATTGAGTTTAATTGCACCGAATAACACTAAATTTCCATTTTTAATTCCATTTTTGTTTTTATTTGATAATTGGACATTTTTTCGATAGCGGCGTAACAAAAATGCAAGAAATCTCAAATGTCTTGAGATCGGTTAGTCCTAAAGTATAATCGAGTGTGTTATAGTCTTTTCCTCGTCAGAAATCGTGTATAAAACAAGAATTTAATTGATACATTTCAGCATATGTAGTTTTTTTTTTTTTTTTTTTTTTTTTTTTTTTAATAGATTTTGGCGATTTTTGTGGGCCATTTTTTAAAAAAAGGCAGGTTGTTCTTTTCCGAATCGTACCAAAATCTAATCAGCACCAGAGTGTCCCACAAGTAACTTACCAAATTTTGTGAAATTTGGTCAATTAGTATTTTAGCTAGAGTGGATACATGAAATTTTTAGGAGCCATTTCGCAAAAAAAGGCGGATTCTGTTTTTACGATTCCTACCAAAAACTAATCAGCACCAGGGTCTCACCCAAGTGACTTGCATACCAAATTTTATGAAATTTGGTCCATTAGTTTTTTAGTTAGAGTGGATACATACATTGCACAGACACACACAGAGGCAGACACACAGACAGACACACACACACAGACGTCACGCTAAAAATAATTTTTCCGTATTCTAGAGGTCTTGAAACGTGTAGATCCGTCGAAAACTCGAGTTGCTATTTTCAACATGATTCCAATACTTTCCCTATACATTACCATGTATTGCAGGGAAAGTCAAAATATGATGTGGGCAGCACATGACTTTCCTCACAGACTGCAATACATTTTCTTATTTTTTATTTCATGATGCATTAAATTAAGTTTAATTGTAGAAAATACACATGTATAATTTTTGATATTATATCCAATTTGCATTTTTTATACATAGTCGTTTCTTTTTATAATTTAGTTGACTGTAAAGCATAAAGTTCATCAAAATTTCAAAAAACTAAAATACCTCTAGAACGGTTCATCCTAAAATTAAGGAGGTCAGTCGTATTCGCTTTGCTGTCAAAAATGACATGAAGAACAACTATTTAATTTAAATATTTAAGCAATTTTATTCATTTATTTCAGATTTTAAGGATCTTTACGGACCATTTCACTAAAAAGAGTCGGGATTTTTTTTTTCGTCCGAATCACGCAAAAATCTACTCAGTATCAGGATAACCCTCAGGAGACGTTACTACTAAATTTAAAAAAAATTCATTAGCTAGATTTTTAGCTACAGTGAAAAGCGTCTTCAGTTACTAAAAATAAAAAACTTATTAATACCTCAAGAATTATCCTTCTTAGAGTAATGGGGTTGGTCTTATTATTTTCGCTGTCCAAAAATTGCGTATAAAAGTAGCATTTAATTGATATATTTGTTGTATTTTGTTTTAGATTTTTAACGGACCATTTTGAAAAAAAGACAGATTACTATTCTTTTTTTTAATCATACGAGTATTTAGCCAGCACGACGATAACCTACAACCGACTTACTTACCAAAGTTTTGGACATTTAGTCAATTAGTTTCTTATATAGAGTCGATACATACGATTTTTGCATGTCTTTTCTGATAAAAGGGCAAGTTACTTTTTCCGGAATCTTACAGCAGCAGGGTAATCCACAAGTGACTTACCTACAAAATTTTATGAAATTTGGTCAATTAGCTTTTAAGTTTTGGTGAATACATGCATTGTACCAGCAGACAGACAGACAGACAGACACACAAACTCATAAAGTTGCCCTAAAAGCACAAAATACCAATTTTTTTAGAAAATAATACAAATACAAAATGCTACTGAGCCTGTATTAAAACCACCAAAGCACAAAGGGAGTACGCACAGTGGGTACTATAGTATCATGAATGTGCTCAACTATAATTCTATAAAAGGGTCATAACCAAAACGTTGTAATGACAACTCTAAACAAATATACAAATGACTAATGACAAAATGCAGAATTATATAAAATACAAGAAAACGTTGGATTAGCTATAACGCACTAATCAGTCTAAGAAAATTCCAATGAAAATAGCGTATAACATCTGAGACCCTCAGTAAACAAGAGACCCCAAGCAGTCCAAGAGACTGCTTGGCCCTCGAAACGCTCCTATATATAGAATACGGTGTTTAGTAAAATGTCCTCTTTATTAATTAATACTTAGAAAATTCTAACTAAAAATAATAAAAGTAAATTGATGACTAAACCAAATTTTAATTACATTTCAGATTACAAAACTAGAGAATCGAGTCAAGAACTCACACCCGAGATTTCTTAAAAATTATATACTGGTTTTATTTGGTCTATTTATTCTATATAGGCTCATTTTGAGTAGGCATCTGTATCTGTGTAAACATACTGTTTGTTCTCATCAGTAGCGTCGGGATAATTTTTTATAGGATCGGGGGTATGTAAATATTTTGGTTCCCGTTTCCCAAAATTTCGTGTCTCCAAACTTCAATGCGCCCAAACGAGTTCTTAGGGGTTATGACTTCCAAATCCCCTCTTAGTGACTCCGCTGCTTAACATCACAAAAATGCCATGTAGTAGCTGTGTACGATGAGCCAGTTTGCTGAATAACACAATATTCTTTTTAAAAATATATTTTCAAATACATTTTCTTTAAATTATTTTTCCATAATATTACCTTTAAGTAATACAAAGGGGATTTGGAGGTTATGACCCCCGAATTCGACTCTTAACGACGCCGTTTCTCAGCATCACTAAACGCCTTGCAGTAACTATGTACACTGTGACGATTTGCTGAGTAGCTCAGCTAGTATTATTTTGAAAAAAGGATTTTTAAATGTTTCCTTTTAATCATTTTTCTCCTTTTTATCTTCAGAAATCTTTTTTTATGGATAATAACTTTAAAAGAAGAATGACCTGAATCATAATCAAAAGACTTCAAAGTAAGAAAAAACAAATCTTGCGGAATATTTGTTGCTTCAATAAGATTTCCTGGAAAAAAACTACAAACGTTCCTAAAATTAATTAGATTCCTTATTTTTATTTTTTAATATGATTTTCTTTAATTTTATTAGCTTAAGATTTCATGTCTTCACTAGCAGTATATCCGTTCTTCGTATGGAGTATATAATATAAAGAAACTTAAAATTCACGATAATGTGCAAAGTCCTATAATATACTAAATAATATTGTTAATCAAAATATTCTATTAAAATATTTAATTTAATGCACCTGAAAAGAAGTTTAAGAATATATGTTCTAGGTATACAAAATTATTTTTACGGGCAGATCTGAAGAAAAAAACATTCTAATCCCATTTGTAAGCAAATGTACAAAAAATATTAAATTGAACCTACATATGCAAAATAAGAGCTCTAAAATTTTATGGAACCCTTACTACTTATATTCGCGAATATTAGAAGATATACCCGTGAATTTGAAGATTACAGTTACTACGACATATGAGTCTCTAATGTATTTGCCAAAACAAAACAGATGACGCAATAAATTGAAAATATCAATATTCCCGTAATCTTTAAACCAGAAAACCATACTTCATTCCTATATATGCCAATCTATGTCAAAATATACGTCAATATACCTGTACTAATTATATTCTCGTAGATTGAAAGATATACTCATACAATTCTACAAGATTACCCGTACAACTTACAATATATAAGTTTGAACATTTTTTTCCAAAATTAAACAATGATGTAATAAATTGAAAATATCAATAATCCCCGAATTCCCGAAAATATCAATAAAAATAATTTTTAAACCTGAAGACCGTAATTGACATATTCCAGTCAAAAATGCAATATCGGTGAAATGTATTTAAAATATATATATTTATTATTTAAATCTGAAAAGATTTAATAAAAAACTTTTCCCGCATAAACACATTGGATTTAAATCCGTTGCTAAGCGACATGATATCATTTTCTTCAAATAAATTGGCGGGGAAAATATCATCTGCGTAATGCTATCTCTATGGAAGGTTTAATTGTTCGCTTTTAATTAATATGTATACAACCCCTGGTCTTAGAAACTGGAAACATAGACTAAATTTTGAGTGGGCTGTTTCAAGGCTACCCACAAAAATTTCATTAAATTCGGTTCAGCCATTCTCCTGTGATGATGAGACATACAGATAGACAGACAGACAGACATATTTCCATTTTATTAATACTTTCCAACATAGTTGAAAAGTATTTATGACTTCTTCATTCTGCCTGTCTGTCTGTCCGTTCGCACGATAACTGCAGTAAAAATGACTTTAAGTATGTTGTTAAGACGGACCGTGAGACATATGAGAATGTAAATATATGAATAATATCGCCCAATTAGTTTTGGATTGAACCCTGGTTGAAAAAATGAAATACATTGAACCCCATGGGACTTAATATTTCAAACATTTTTTAAGTAAAGTTAAAATTCATAAATTGCTTCGACAATTTTAGAAAGTAGTCAAATTATCCCATAAAGTATATAAAAAATGTTTCAGCAAAATATGTTCTGTAGTTTTTATGTAAATAATAATTACACCCATATTATATGAAGAGATAAAATAAAATATGGCATCCATATTTTTCCAAGTGTAAAAATCGAGATTTTAAAAGAGATATTGTGTTTAATTGCACAAAATAACACGGGCAATTAATTGAAATTATTAATCATTTTCAATTTTAATTCAATTTTCGTTTTCATTTGGTGACTGGGCGAATTTTCAAAAGAGATGTTGCAGAAAATGCGAAAAATTGTAATTTCTCGTGAGCGGTTAGGCCTAGAGTAATGAGTTTGGTCCAATTATTTTTATCGTTAAAAATTACGTATAAAACAAGCACTTAAGTCATACATGCGTGCATATGTAGTCTTTAAATTTAGATTTTGACATTTTTATGGGACATTTTGAAACAAAAAGTCAGGTTCTTTTCTTCCGAATCGTACCAAAATCTAATCAGCACTATGGTAACTTACTAGTGACTTATATACGAAATGTTATTAAATTTGGTCAACTAATCTTTGAGTTAGAGTGGATGGAAATATTGCAAAGACAGACGCACAGATATACACAGGCACACACATACAGACATACATATGTAACGCTAAAAGCAGTTTTTTCGTGTTCTAAAGTGCTCGAAACGTTTAGATCCGTCTAAAACTTGAGTTGCGATTTTCAACACGATTTCAACACTAATTTTCAGATTTCAGATCGAAGGTCAACTTCTGATCTTAACGGAATCCCCCTTCTTATGCTTTCCATTTTATAAAGAAAACCACTCCGCCCATTTAAATTGTGAACCGAAACCACTCCCATAAATAATTAGGTTCTGGAAAAGTTCCAATTTCTATGCTATTTAAATTCCACTCATCCACTGCATCTGATCTACTCCATTAAGGTGATAGTGTAAGGAACTACTAGGATCACGTTTCTATTGCTAATAACAGCATCCATGGACCGGTTAACCGCTTTTTATGTACTCATTAGCATGGAATAACCGATATATTTAATGGAAGCAAGAAAATTTTCTATATGCCTAATTTTTTAACTTTTATATGAACTAGCAAATTCAGTCTCACCAGTCGGTTTCAAATTGCCCCAAAATTTATCTCACGCTACACGAGGCTGCAATGACCAAGTTCATAGTCACAAATCCCACCCTCTTTCTTTGTTAGCACACCTGCAAGCGTATTCTACCATTATAAAAATCTACTGTTCGAACAAAATGTCTAATTTCAGATCTTCTGCTGAACAGACGACATTTCATTCTTTTAGCTGCTGAGACAATCACATTTCCTTCTAGCCAGTTATATTTAAAAGTGGACCTTCAAATCAGCTTGGCAGAATGGCCATAATTGTTTCTATTTGCAAAATGAAACTACCCTTCCACTTCTTAAAACAAATGAGTGTGATACATTTTATTAAATGCTTTGAGTTGGTGGAATTGAGCGAACTGTGAGATACCAAGAAAATATGAATAACACCTACCATGTTTATGGTAGCTGAAAGATAAAGAAAAGTGTCCCTTTCATCATCTTTCAAGATTCTGATAGATCCCAGGCGCAGCAGACAGAATTATAATGTGAAGTAACTTGATTAATCTGGACGAAAGATCTAGCGTTAGAAAATAAGGCAAAAATACCTCAAACTTGCTTCATAAAATGATGGAGAGGGCTTTAACTATTATGTAGTAAGCTAGATAAACTTAATAGAATGCACTATAAATACAGATAACCTTAATAAGCTAGATAAACTTAATACACTATAAATAAGTTATATATAGTGCATAGAATGCACAATAAATAAATGATTTATAGTGCATGAATAGTCAAATATTGATAGTTGTTAATAGAAGCTAGATAAACTTATAGAATGCACTATAAATAAAGCACTTAATAAGCTAAATAAACTTTACAGAATGCACTATAAATAAAGATAAATTTAATAAGCTGGATAAATTTAATAGAATACACTAAATAAATTGCTTCAAATATTTTATTTGATAGGCGTAGAAAAGAGTTATATGCGTATAATTTTATTAAGCAAGGTTTGAATATAGCAAAATTTATGAGTATGTGGATGTTTTTCACGGAGTCTAAAATCTCGAATATGACCCATAGCACACTGAACACACTCAGCTATCCGGGATTGAACATGTAACTTACATTCCTCAACCTCTAAGTTTCAACTGATATGCTTGATCTCGAAGATTTCATATCGTTTCCATTTCTGATTATAAGTTTTCGCCTAGTTTAACTTTTCTTGTATACATAGTATAATGTATAAGAAAAGTATTGTATCTGGGTCAAAAATTTGAATTTGAGTTTTCAACGGGAGAGTACGCTTTAAGCATCCCTGAAAACAAATAAAATGATTTTGTGGTGATGTCTGTACTTGTGTGTGTGTGTGCGTGAGAGAGAGAAAGAGAGAGAGAGAGAGAGTTTGTGTGTGTGTGTGTGTGTGTGTGTCAGTGAGTCGGCGCAGACGATATCTCACGAATGACTGGGGCGATCCGAACGAAATTTGGTACAAAAATTATAATCCGTGAACACTGGAAGCCTATTGTTTTAAACACAATCGTATGTTCAGAACACCCTTAAATTTAGGAATGAAATTTTGAAAAAAGTCATCACAAAATCAAAACTTTTATTAAACTTACGGAAACAGTCATTTCTTACGTAATTTTCCTTTAGAAAACTATTACCATGCATTTTAGAATCCTAGAATAAACCGTTCTAGAGATATTTCACATTTTTCGAATAAATTTACCAAAAAATCACATAAAATAAAAAAAATATTGACTATTGTGAAATATGTTCACTTTTCATATATAATATAATGCGATCAACTTGGTGACATCAATCTCGTGGATTTAGCTCGTTTTATTCATGAGAAAAGGTACTTTGAATAATACTTATGTATTTGTAAGCCAATAGTCATTTATCTGCTATAAGAATAACTTATTTCTCCGTACATAACGCTTGGTGACGAATTTGGCGAAATTTCGCCAACTTGGCTACTTTTTATATGTTGCCAAATTAACGAAAATATCGACAAATTGAGAAGTATGACGTCTGATTTATGAAATGTCAATACTTTGGAAAGATTATAGGAATCTACGAATAATCTATTTAAACCTACTAATAACCAACTAATAACCTTTATAACCTATTTTTCCATCCGTAACGTTTGACAAAATTTTGGTGACGAAAAACTTATTTCTCCGTCCATAACGCTTGGCGACGAATTTGTCGGAATATCTCCAAGTTGTTGACATTTTAAATGTTGCCAAATTAACGAAAATGTCATCCAGTTGATAAAATTTTGCTAAATTTATGAAACCGACGTTAAATCAATAAAACGACGACTTATTATTGAGAGTTCAATACCTTGAAAAGAACTAGAGGAAATAACTAGAAAGAACTAGTAGGCTATAATAATAACTTATTTCTTCGTCTGTCTGTCCGTACGTCCGAAACGCTTGGCGAGAAACTTATGGATCTTACACATTATGGGATTATACATTATGGGATTATACATTATGGGATTATACATTCTTATACATTACGTGGATCTTATACATTATCTTATGACTGTAAAAGGAGTAAATTCATTGCATTATATAAGAGAAGTCAACATCAGATTTTTATCAGTGTTTGCTTCATATACCAGAGTTAGCTATATCCGTTATGCATCAGTATGAAGTCTAAGGTGAAAATTCTGACTTTTGAACCTTGAGACAGGCGTTTTACAGACTGCGCCACCATGACTTGACTGGGATCCTCACATTTTTCCTTACAACATATATCCGCAACCTTTAACCATACGCGAGCACTCACATGCTCCAAAATATGAATGCTCGCACATACGTACTGTATACCGTACGTATAATATACATACATATATATACATACTATGGCAGCACATGACTTTCCTTATATAATACAATGTATTTAATACTTTTACAGTAAAAATAATATAGGTTATTCTTATAGTAGATACTTATATTTTTTTCCAAGATATTGAATTTTCGTTAAACAGTCGTTATTTCCATTCATTTAGCGTCATTTTTATCCATGTGGCGAGATTTTATTTGATGTAATACTATATTTTTTCATGAATGGAATGAGCTAGATCCACGAAAATGATGTCATCAAATTTATCGCATGATATTACATATGAAAAGTGAACATGTTTCTCAATAGGAAATATTTTTTTTTATATTTTATATAGTTTTTTGATAATTTTTTTGAAAAGTGTGCAATATCTCAAGAACGGTTCATGCTGGCGTTCTAAAATTTATGTTAATCGTTTTCTAATGAAAAATTACATAAGAAATGTCTATTTGCGTAACTGTATTACATGTTTTGATTTTTTGATGATTTTTTCAAAATTGCACTCGAAAATTTAGGGGATTTTGAACATTCGATTGCGTAAAAAAAAAATAGGCTTCCAGTATTCACAGATTGTAATTTTTGTACCAAATTTCGCTCGAAACGGTCCATTCGTTCGTCAGTTATCGTCTCCACAGGCTCACTGACACACACACACACACACACACACACACACACAGACATACACACACAGACAGACATACACACACAGACACACACACACAGACATCACCTCAAAAATGTCCGATTCGTAATCAGAGATGCTTGAAACGTGCTCTCCTGTCGAAACCTCGAATTCGAATTTTAGACCCTGTCACAATACTTTCCTTATACATTATTGTATATAAGGAAAGTAATATGATGTGGGCAGCACGTGACTTTATATAATGCAATGAATTTACTTCTTTCACAGGGAAATAATGATGTATAAGCTTTACAGCACGATATTTTAATATGGAATTATGACGCTTATTTGGATGGCAACATATAACACTATAAGAAATTTACCAATTAATTTATATTTCACACAACCGTATAATGTTTGAATAATCAATTCATCAATTTGGTGTCATTTTCGTTAACTTTGCGTCCTGTTTGCAATTTTAACGATATTTTCGTCAATCTGGAGAGAAATACCACCAAGTTGATGATTTTTTGCTAACTGATTCGCCAAGTTCATCTCCAAACGCTGCAGACAAACTTAGAGAAAAACATTATTTGTATATAAATGACCGTTGGCGAATTGTTAGACGTCAAAATACAAAACTTTTGCACAAAGTGTCGTCTCTCGTGAATGGAACGAATTACATCCACGACAATAATATTATCAAATTTATCCCATAATATTATATATGAAAAGTGAACATATTTCACAATAGTCAATACTTTTTATAATTTTATGTGATTTTTTATACATATTTTTGAAAAACGATATTCAAAATCAAATCATACTACCATACTAAAACTTTTGCCAAAAGTTTTCAAATGTTAAATTGTAAAAGAAATTATTAGTTACGTAACACTATTGAAAGTTATGACATTTTAATGTTTTTTTCCAAAATTTCATTCAAAAATTTGGAGGTTTTCCTAACATTAGATTCTGTTTAATGTCAATAGGTTTCCAGTATTCACTGATTGTAATTCACCCCATTCATAAGTGAATTATCGCCTCCACAGACTCTCTCTCCCTCTTGCTCTCACTCTCACTCTCACTATCTCTATCACACTATCTCACTCTATCTCTCACTCTCTATCTCTCACTCTCTATCTCTCACTCTCTATCACTCTCTTTATACCCCTCGCTCTCTATCACTTTCTCTCAATCACTCTCTTCCTATCACTCTCTATCACTTTCTCTCAATCACTCTCTCCCTATCACTCTCTATCACTTTCTCTCAATCACTCTCTCCCTATCACTCTCTGCCTATCACTCTTTATCACTCTCTCCCTATCACTATCTATCACTCTCTCCCTATCACTCTCTCCCTATCAATCTCTATCACTCTCTCTCTATCACTCTCTATCACTCTTTATCACTCTC
The DNA here is from genome assembly GCA_951213105.1 of Amaurobius ferox. Taxonomy (NCBI): domain Eukaryota; kingdom Metazoa; phylum Arthropoda; class Arachnida; order Araneae; family Amaurobiidae; genus Amaurobius; species Amaurobius ferox. The sequence goes on from OX578136.1 coordinate 72,671,942, forward strand.
TCTCTATCACTCTCTCTCTATCACTCTCTCTCTATCACTCTCTCTCTATCACTCTCTCTCTATCACTCTATCTCTCTATCACCCTCTCTATCACTCTCTCTATCACCTTCTCTATCACTCTCTCTATATCACTCTCTCTGTATCACTCTCTCTATCACTCTATCCCTCTATCATTCTCTTTCTATCACTCTCTCTCTATCACTCGCTCTCTATCACTCATACTCTCTCTCTATCACTCGCTCTATATATCACTCATACTCTTTCTCTCTATCACTCATACTCTCTCTCTCTATCACATCTCTCTATTTTTCTCTCTCACACACACATGCATCGCCTAAAAAACGATCGATTCGAGTTCAGGGATTCTTGAAACGTGTTCTTCCGTTAAAAATTCAATTCCAAATGTTCGGCCAATACTTTTCTTATGCATTATGCAATGTATACAGCGACAGTAATTAAGCGCAGGATTTTAAATTTACTAAACTCAAATATTAGAATCGTGCTCATAGGACAATAAGCGTAAAGTATAAGGACTCCTTTTAGTGATTAGTGGGTAATATATAAGTAACGAAATGCACTGATACGAAATCCTCTCCAATCTTTTATAAAAATTAAAATTCATAAAGAAATATACACGAGTAAGTAAGTATTCGATACAAAATCAAAATTAAATAGCCTTGCATTTTTCGGTTTCACCGTCAGATTCGGTAATTTAATATTCGTCTGCAAAAACAAATAAATATAAATTCGGGCGGATTTCAATTTTGACTATGATTTTACTTTTGTTTTAATTAAAATAAACAATGTGATATTTTAGCCTCCTAAAAGTAATTTTCGGGACAACTGAAAAAACATGTAAATTTCGATACAGGGAAGACAGGGTGGGCCAAACTGGACCGCCAGGGCACAGACAACACGGGTCCAGATATTTTCCCCTGTCCTGAGATCTCAAATCATATATGATAAGTAGAAAGCGGTAACCGTCTTCTTTTAGTCTTGTCTGTCATTAATCAACTCGACTCCGAACCTGTATTTTGTGACATGTATCTGCTATATCATTTTATTTACTTTTCAATATGATTGTATATTATTAAAAGATTAGTATTTGAAGGATGGTTGATTAGGACAGTGACCACATGGTAGAATATTCGGCATTATGGAGAACGATGTCCATGCACGCTATTGGAGAACAAGCAGCTGGACACTTGTTGAACATTGTTCTACTTTTTGTTAGTTGCTCTAACTTCATGTTTTAATGCGTGACGCATGGGGGTCTAAAAGACGTATATGTCAAAGTTCCTTTGCAATAAACAAATATTTAAGCTTGTCAGAGATAGGAAAACTAACACTTTTAAAAATTAAAGTTGCAATTTCTCTCGAAAAAAATGTTTTATTTTGTCTAACAATGTATGGCGCTTTGCGTAGAAAATTGTCATCCAAATCATAAATTGGCTCCCGTAAGTTCTGTACCTTGGTCGTAGTATTTATTTATGAGAAATTTGAGTGGAGCGATATACTTTAAAAATTTTTTAGATGAAATGATGTTTACTAAAATGCTTCTATTCCATATCCACAACAATTTCACATGTCATCTTAAAGTTGATATTTTGCAAACTAAATATGAATTTCAGGATGTCGTCTTGTTTTTTAGAACAGTGAATATAATTCACATATTACTTTCCTTATATACATAATGTATAAGGAAAGTATTGTGACGAGATCGAAAATTCGAATTCAAGTTTTCGGCAGGAGAGCACGTTACAAGCATTCCTGAGCACGAATCGACCATTTTTGAGGTGATGTCTGTGTGTGTGTGTGTGTGTGTGTGTGTGTGTGTGCATGCGTGCGTGTTTGCGTGCGTGTGTGTGTGTGTGAGTGTGTGTGTGCGTGTGTGTGTGTGTGAGTGTGTGTGAGTGCGTGTCAGTGAGTCTGTGGAGACGATATCTCACGAACGAATGGAGGAATTTGAGTGACATTTGGTACAAAAATCACAATTCTTGAATGCTGGAAGCCTATTGTTTTTAAACGCAATCGAATGTTCAGAACTCCCCTAAATTTTCGAGTGAAATTTCGAAAAAATCATCAAAAAATCAAACCCTTTAATAAAGTTACACAAATAGACATTTTTTGTGTAATGTAATTTTTCCTTAGAAATCGATTGACACAAACTTTAGAACGCTACCATTAACCGTTCTCGAGATATTGCACAATTTTCAAATAAATTTATAAAAAAATCAAGTAAAATAAAAATAAATATTAATTGTTAAGAAACATGTTCACTTTTCATATGTAATATCATGCGATACATTTGGTGACATCATTCTCATAGTTCAAACTCGTTCCATTCATGAAAAAAGATACTTTGAGTAATACTTTTGTATTTGAACGCCAATAATCATTTATCTGCTGTAAGAATAACTTATTTCTTCGTCCATAACGCTTGGCGAGATTTTGGCGACAAAATTGGCGGAATGTCGCCAACTTGGCGAATTTTTAAATGATGCCAAATTAACGAAAATCTGGCCAAATGGATAAAAATGATACTAAATCAATGTAAATGACGACACAAATTGAAGAAAATTCAATATCTTGGAAAGAATATAAATATATACTATAAGAATACCATTTTTTTAACTGTAAAAGTAGTAAATTCATTGCATTATATAAGGAAAGTCATTTGCTGCCAACATCAGATGTTTTTTGTATTATTTTTCAAACGAAACTAAATTATAGAACCATTGATATGTTTTAATTTCTTAATGCAATTTTAAGTTTATCAGTGTGTCATTTTTTGTAAGTTTATCAGTGTATAAGTTTATCAGTGTCCAAATAGATTCCACTTGCAAAACTTTTTAATAAAGCGTGGTTTCCTTTTTCTGAAGTAGACAATGTACGCGCAGTTGCCCGGGATTTAAAGGAGGGATTCACTGAATTCATTCATTGAATTTTTCAAAAGACGACAGGGTTGATATTGGATAAATAATTTCCTGCTTTAAATGCGAGGCAACACAGATAAAAAGCGAAATTTCATTAAATAATCTTATGAATACTATAACGTTATCAAGGTAACACAAATGAATGAAATATAGTGAATTGTATAGACTAAATATTAATCAACATATTGTACCAATAATAGAAATATAAATCACCAAGTTTAATAAAACTACAATTTGAAGCAATCTTAAATTGTACACCATCATGATCAAAATAGCAGAAATCAATGAAAATCAAATATAATAATATCTATAAAAGTTATATATAAATAATTAATTAAAAAAATCGTACCACGAAGCCTTCATATAAGAGGCGCAGTCGTCAAAATATGAAATTTTGAACAAATTGTAAAACGTGAGCAATTTGTGTATTTCCATCTAACGTGACTGCATTCTGGTGTAAAACGCATGCCCTGAATGGCAAGAAATTGAATTGCTTGGAACAATGAAATGAAAATGTACACGATTTATTAATGCTTTATTAAAATCATAATTAATCTACGGTATAAACCCAGAAACATAATTTTTTTAACCAATATATAATTATCGATTTACCTCCTGTTAATTCATGAAGATCGGAGTAGCAGTGGATTTTTCGATGTCGTAATTTTAAAATCAATTGCATCTTCAAAATACGAAAAGTATATACATTTTTCTTAATTCACAAGAATTTGGATATAGTGGGGAAGTTGATTCCGTTCAAAGCTTTTTTGAAAGATAATTCCAATCTTTCCTATAGTGTTAAAATGCCAACTGTGCGATAATATTTTCGATCTGTCGGAAACCGTTTTGTGCAAAAATTGTTTAAAATGGCGCTTTAACGTTATATAACTAAAAGAATAATTTGAATTAAAAGAAATTTATACGAAGTTTTTTCTCTTTCAAACCGATGTACATATGTTCCAAATTTCAAAGCTATACGTTGCTTGGAATTTCCGCTACACGCGACACAAACAGACAAGCACATCCACTTTTTCAATAAGGATGTTAATGTTTTCTAAACATTCACAAAAGACAGTTAGCATTTTTATTAACTCACCGAATGTATTTTACATTATATAAACATTGCAGACAATGAACGGACTTGGGAAAAATTCGTCTTGTATAGATTACTTTCTTAAATTTCAGCTTATGCATCTTCTTTCCAACGAGCATGTATATTTCCAATAACAATCCAAACTTACAAGTGAACAACAGCAGCATTTTTCAAATGTTATAACTTCTAGTGGCATTTTATACATTTTTTGCTATTTCTTTTCGTCTACTTTTATCTCGGTCATTCTAAACAATATGGATTTGGGCTGAATCCATTAAACAGTTCTCAAAATAAAAAAAAAGTTAGAAATAGTTATCAAAAGGACTTCTGAAATCTTAACATTTACTTTCTTTTAAATTAATCAACAAAAGTATTGTGATAATCACAACAAAATACCTCTCATGGGAGGAACAATTAAATATCAATTTTACGATAACCTCATTGTTTCCACTTTCTTCTCAGAGAAGTCGAAATATTTTTGGCAAACCTTTTTCAAATTGTTCTTTAAACAAGAACAAAACAATCGAGTTATTGATTATTTCCTTAACGTAGTTAGTATATTTGTTTTTCTTTATTACAGTACTTATTGAACTTTTCCACTAATCTGTGATTTTTTGCACAATATTTGCAGGCGATTTTTCCGATCAGATAAATAATTGCAATGTATAGCTTGGCTTTTAAAAATAGCTTTCAATGGTACACACGCCTCAATTTCAGATTGCAATTGTTTAACGCTCTGTGCGGATTGTAAATTTGTTAAAGCTGCAGTATTACTATTTCAATTCCAATAAAAAATACTTTTCAATATGAAAAATATATTATTAGTTGTAATTTAAGACTCAAAATAACGATCTTCCAGGACGGAATATTAAACACAGAGCTACTAGATTATATTATGTTTGCTACAGGTTTGCCACACCGGTAAGGAATTACTGGTGTGGTGTAGTTGTGTTGTGAACTTGAAGAAATAAACTACACCAGAACAGTACATCCGTACCGGTGTAATTCCAAACATTCTTCCCCTCCTAAACAAAGCTATTGGGATATGGCTTAACAACACCGGCTACTATCAAACTATTTTTCAGGTCTGCTACGAATTTCTTGTAGACTGGACTTAATTTTGAGCTAAAACCAACAATAGGACGCAACCATAGGTCGAACACTGATGACCGAACGCAGATGAACTTCTGAACTGCGATCAGACATTCTACCAGCAACACCACAGCATCAATGTAAGTAATTTGTGTCGCGTTTTACTTCTGAAACGCAGCTCGAATATGGTCTATCTTGCAGTTTTTTGGACACAGCCCACGCAGCCCAGTATCGCCCACAGGAGAATACGGTCGAATTGATGCTGAGGAACAGATGGATTATTGACTTATTTGATTTTCTGTGAAGGACAAACGCCATGGTATGATAGAGTACTAATCTAAAGATCACACAGCCCACCAAGGGGAGAACAAAAGTCATCCAGGTCACTCGGTTCATACGGACTCATAGATCTATGGACGCACAAGGCATTAGCCTCCTGGAAACTTCCCTAAAATAATTAGGTACCCCACCCCAGGAAAAAGGTCCTAACAATGGAAAAGAATTGTAAAACTAATGAGACCCAAAGTCCAGTCCTCCCCCCGCAACCCCCCTCGGCAGCCAGATACCGGGGTCGCACAAGCAGCATCGCGACACGGACCGCTGCGGCTTTGCTCAGTGTGCCTGAAGAACCCAGACTCTCCGACTCTCCCGAAGGTTTAGATCAGTTGAACGGACGGCCGAGAAAGAAATACCACCAGCATTCAAACGGCACCCCTATGTCTAAGCAATCTTGACGGACTAGCATTTATTTGACTTCAAAATTCACGCATGAAGAAAATATCTCGATCATACATACAGGAATACATTTTTTGATAAGAGTTAGCAGAAACATCCAATTCAAAGAATTTAGAAAAGAAAATAGATCAAATAATAAAGGACTTCACTACTAGGATTTGATCCAATGTTCTAACTTTTTTCATCAAAATAAAGGAAGATACAATCTCCAGTGTGCCTTCGCTTGGAATGCGACACTGCATACATGGGCCACCGCTTGGAATGCGATACTGCAAACATGGGCCACCGCTTGAAATGCGATACTGCAAACATGGGCCACATGTCATCCCAACCCTGCCCCGGTGCAATCTCCCGATATCCTGGCACCACCCCGCCCCTCGAATGGTCCCAAAAGCAATCACATCTTAACCCGTAGGTGAAAACGACATAGTGTCACCCCAGTAGAGTGTCGGATGTTGCAATGATACCAGATTGAATCAGATAGCCAAAGGCGCGTAAGCACACAGATTATTTGTGGAATTTTGGATCTGAGGATTTCAACTTCCTATGGCTAAGTAGTTATGCAGAGGCAGTACCCAACTTAAAGAGTTGCTTAAAAATGTTGTATTATAGTTAGAAAAGTATATAAAAAAATGCTTACAATAATATTAGTAATTCAGTAGCATACGAGATCTCGATAATGCAGTACTTGATCCTTACAGTTAAAAATACTGTGTTTGCTGCTAACGTGAACAGGACGCGTATTGAGCAAGTGTCGAGATCGGCGACTCCTCGATATTTAAGGGGACGTTGTGTGTCTCGAGTTATATCTGCCAGCTTCGTTTGTGTTACTGTCAGGTATTGCACATGTTTTTTTTTCTTTGTGATGACACAGAATTTAGTCTGTTGAAATTATCGACTCAGTCTCTGTAAGTTGACTTGTGCTATGACTGTTACTTCATGGGTCACTAATCTGATCTAAATTGTGTAGATGTGTCATCTGAGCTGAACTCGGATCGTTACTTTAGTTACATCGGACTTTAGTGACGTAGCCTCATTTACAAAAGCCTTAGTACTCCAGATTGTGTCATGTTGTGATGAGCGTAAACCATGTTATCAGAACCGTGTGTCATGTTATGATGACGAACTCATGTGTTTCTACCTTTTGATGGGTTGCGGATTTGTTTGAGCTACCTAGAAAACATTTACAGAGCGTATTTGCATCAGTACGCAAATACATTCGTGGAAACTGGAAAATGAAATATTTATTGTGATCCTTTGGCTTTGGTGCTACACATTGACTATAATATTTTCTGTTGTTCATGAGTATTCTGTTCATGAAGTTATCTTTTGATAATATAAAGGCTATCACTGTCACTATGATTATGAAGAACACTTCCTTTTCTGGTATTTGAATAAATTTGGCATTTTTTATTTTCCTTATATACAATAATGTATAAGGAAAGTATTGTGACGGGGTTGAAAATTAGAATTCGAGTTTTGGACGGGAGAGCACGTTTCAAGCATCCCTGATCACGAATCTAACATTTTTGAGGTGATGTCTGTGTGTGGGGGGGTGTCAGTGAGTCTGTGGAGACGATAACTGACGAGCGATTGGACCGATTCGAACGAAATTTGGTACAAAAATTACAATCCGTGAATACTGGAAGTCTATTGTTTTTATTCGAAATCGAATGGTCAGAACCTCCCTAAATTTTCGAGTGAAATTTTGTAAAAATCATCAAAAAATCAAAACCTCTAATAAAGTTACACAAATAGATATATCTTATCTAATTTTTTCATTTAAAAATGATTAACATAAATTTTAGAAAACTAGCATGAACCGTTCTTGAGATATTGCACATTCTTCAAAAAAATTATATAAAATAAAATAAAATATTTCCTATTGAGAAATATGTTCCCTTTTCATTTGTAATATCATGCGATAAATTTGGTGACATCATTCTCGTGGATCTAACTCGTTCCATTCATGAAAAAGATACTTTGAGCAATATTTTTGTATTTGAACGCCAATAGTCATTTATCTGCTATAAGAATAAATTATTTCTCCGTCCATCACGCTTGGGCAAGATTTTAGCGACGAATTTGGCGGAATGTCGCCAACTTGGCGACTTTTTAAATGTTACCAAATGAAAGAAAATCTCGCAAAATGGATAAAAATGACGCTAAATCAATGAAAATAGCGACTATTTGATGAAAATCCAATATCTTCGAAAAAATATAAGTATCTACTATAAGAATAACCGATTTTGCTTTCACTGTAAAAGTAGTAAATACATTGCATTATATAAGGAAAGTCATGTGCTGCCCACATCAGATTTTTTAATTCTCCACTGGCTGCGGTTGTGACATGAAAAACTATAACGTTTATGCTTAATAATTAAGAAATTAACTAGCACTCTGTCAAACTATCTTCATGTACTCAATTTTCTCAATAATTGTCAAGTGAATCAAAACAACTGAAGAAAATAAATTTTGTATCAAACCACTGTTTCAATTTGGGTCATTTGCTTTCAACTAAATTCTCTCAATCAATTTTTTATAATTGTAGTTCAACTAACTAATAAAAATTAACAAGATATATCAGCTTGCTTATTTTAAATAAATGTTATTTTTACTACTGTTCTAAAAACAGTAAATTATCAAGAGTGCAGTTAATGAACAAATTATTACTCGGAAAGGAAACCCTTAAAAATGCGAATCATGAAAAGTGACAAGATTTTGTGATAAATTACTTTCACATAGAATTAATTATTGAAGAATCAATTACCCCATCACTATACTCTGCTTCATAAGGCCAATTTTTTAAGAACTTCGGGGTGTTTTTTATATACGAAAACATCATTAACGGTCGCAGTTATTGCTTCAATGTTTTCTTCAAAACTTTTCTGAAGTATTTATGTTATATGAGACATTGAAAAAGTCATTTTGGAGAATATTCTAGGAAATTTTACTCAATCACATTGTTAAACTACTAAACCCGTAATTATTAGGGATTATCCAGCTCTTTCAGAAAATATGTATAGCAAGAGCTATCCGGCCACTATGTAAAAATTAATGTATATGTATATGTAAAAATACAATGTATATGTATATGTAATAATGTATATGTATTGAAAAAATTCTAGGAAATGTTTACTAAATTACATTGTTAAACTACTAAACCCTACTATTAAACTACTAAACCTACTACTATTAGGGATTATCCAGCTCTTTCAGAAAATATGTATAGCAAGAGCTCTCCGGCCACTATGTAAAAATTAATGTATATGTATATGTAAAAATACAATGTATATGTATATGTAATAATGTATATGTATTGAAAAAGTCATTTTGGAGAAAATTCTAGGAAATGTTTACTAAATTACATTGTTAAACTACTAAACCCATAACTATTAGGGATTATCCAGCTCTTTCAGAAAATATGTATAGCAAGAGCTCTCCGGCCATTATGTAAAAATTAATGTATATGTATATATAAAAATACAATGTATATGTATATGTAATAATGTATATGTATTGAAAATTCATTTTGGAGAAAATTCTAGGGAATATTTACTAAATTACATTGTTAAACTACTAAACCCGTAACTATTAGGGATTATCCAGCTCTTTCAGAAAATATGTATAGCAAGAGCTTTCCGGCCACTATGTAAACAGTTGATAGCTTTGGCTCCGACCAACATGTTCTACGTAGTCCACAAGAGAGCAAGCACTACAACCAAAATAAATGGGTGTAGACCTCTAACTTTCCCACCTTCTTCCTAGTGGGAGAAAATCAGAGTAGAAATTAATCAAAAAGACAGCGATTAATTTAATATCTACTAATCATAATGGCATTTAATTCAGAGCATCTGTTTAAGGTAATAAAAAAGGTAAAATGGAAAATTTCAAAAAGTGAAAAATTCACAAAAATCGAAAGATGACAACAGAAATTCAGTTCTTGAAATCTTGGAATGAAAGTCGAATGCGAGGCGCACTGCTCAGCTCGCTTCGCCAGCTTCCGTGTTACGCACTACAGAGATTAATGTAACCTGTATATAAGCAAAACCAGATGTAACCTTTATATGCGCAAGACCAAATATAACCTGTATATATGCAAGACCAGATTTACCCTTAGCTCCCAAATTTAAAGGGCCTCATATTTTTGCCATAATAATCAGAACCTTAAAAATGTTTTTAAATTAATAAGAATATCTGACGTATAATAATAAGAAAACCTTAGCTGAACTAATGTTGTAGGATCTTGATTTCTATCGTGCTATTCTCTGTTAATATTATTCACTTTTTTTATTTATTACCCAGGTCGCCCAGGTTACCCAAATGGTATATAGCAGTAACAAGGGACGGCCGGGGAAACGCCAAAAAAAATAAAAAATAATAATATATATATATATACACTCATATCCAAAAGTTAAGCATAATTCGTAAAATGCGAAACATTCGAATTTCAAATGCATACAATGGTTCACAATCAGCTGTGGAGAATCGTGGGACGAAGGTAAATCATTGTACTTATGCAAACAGTTCAGTCGACGCCGATATGCGCAAAGAACCGGCGCAAGTCCGAACGAATATAAAACGGCCTCTAGCGGCATGGTCACTTGAGGCAGAATTTTGCAATTGCTGTGGTACGGAGCGTTGTTAACAATCAAAAAGAACGAAAGATGTCACAAAGATGCCAACTGGATATGTTTTTGAAGTAACGAATTATTGGAATGCTGGAATCCTGTCGATCTCAAACCTAAGCGTCTCGAATGTTGAATGTATGATATCCAGACTGTGGTAGAGGTTCCAGACCACTGGGTATATTATCTGACGACCAGTAGCAGGCCGACCAAGGGTAACAACCTCTCAGCCAGACAGATATTTGGTGATAACTGCTTGACGTCAGAGGAACCGTTCTGCCAGACAACTGGATTTAGCCCTGATAGCCGAAACAGCAGTCACTGTTTCGAGACAAACTGCTTACAGGAGACTCAGACACGTTGGTCTCTATGCCAGATGACCAAAAGTTGGCATCTCCCTGACGTCTGCACAAAAACGTGCGCGTTTACAGTTGAGTTTGGAACATCGGCAGTGGAATGAACAACAGCGGGGCAATGTCATGTTCAGTGACGAATTCAGGTTTAGCCTGCAAACTGATTCTCGTTGTACCTCGGACTGGAGAGAACTCGGAACGCGTTTTCACCCGGGAAATATCACGGAAAGACATCGTTTTCCGTTTGGGGGAGTCATGGTCTGGGCAGAAATCATAGACGGCCGCACAGACCTCCACATCTTTGACACGTGGTCAGTTACCGGTCAAAGATACAGAGACGAAATCTTTGAGTCTACCGTTCGATTGTTCCGAGGTACTGTTGGTTCTGATTTCATATTCATGAATTATAGCGAGCCTCCTCATCTTGCGGTCTTGGTCGACGACTTCCTTCAAACTGAAGATATCCAGCAAATGCAGTAGCGTGCCAACTCTCCTGATCTGAATTCAATACAGCATGTGTGGGATATGCTCAGGGAGTATCTTGCAGTCCTCCGCTACCCACCAAGCTCCATTCCGGGATTGAAAACTGCTCTCCGTGGAGCTTGAAAACATTTGAGCCCACAACTCATCCAAACCCTCATCGAAATTATGGTAAATCGTTGTGCATCATGCGTGGCTACCTGAGATTCCTATACACCGTATTAAACTGCAAAATCACATTGTTTTAATCATTCTGTTTCACTGAGGTTGACACTCGTATTGTGACTCTTTTTCTTTGGATAATAAAATCGTTATTATTCTTGTTTTGCATTGTTTTCTTCTTCTATAACCCTATTACACCCGCATATCGCGTTTCTTTCTATTCCGATGTAGATTTCCTGAAATTTTCACATAAACAGCAACTATGCTTAACTTTTGGACATGAGTGTATATATATATATATATATATATAGATATATATATAGTATATCTGTACTATATATATATATATATATATATATATATATATAGGGGTTGGACAAAATAATATGAACACCTGTGATAAGAGACAAAATCTTTATCAATAGGCTGAAGGCCCTCCTTTTGCAGGAATTACAATTTGTATCCCACATGGGATGGACAAATACAAGTCATGCACAAGAGTCGCAGGGATATGAAGCCACTCCTCCTGTAAAAAGGTCGCTAATTCAGAAAGTGTCCTTGGAGGTGGAACCCGACTGCGCAGCTTGCCCTCCAAAATACCCCACAAAGGTTCAATTATATTAAGATCAGGAGACTGAGGGGATCACTCGAATTGTTGTACTTCATCGTCGTATCCATTAAACCAGTCTCGGACAATTATAGCAGTGTGAATGGGAACATTATCGTCTTGGTACACAGCTCGTTCATCAGGGAACAAGGTTTGCACCATTGGATGAAGATGGTCGGCCAGAATACTGACATAATCCCGTGCTGTAACACGCCCACGCAGGGCAACAAGTGGGCCGAGACCACAGTGCGACATCGCGTCCCACAACAGCTCTGATAACCCACCATGCTGAACAGTAGGAAGGAGAGAGTCAACATGATAGGCTTCTGCTGGCGTTCTCCAAACGTGAACACGCCCATTGGTCTGGAATAATGTGAACGACGATTCGTCTGACCAGATGACATTCTCCAATTGTTATTGAGTCCAATTTTTATGCTCGCGACACCATTTTCGTCGTTTCAAGGTATTGCATGGTGTGACCAATAGTTTCGGAATCGCCGCTCTTCCGTGAATGTTTGCCGCATGCAGTTCACGCCGGATAATTTTTGATGATACAGCTTCCTGCAGATGTGTCTTCATATCATATGTTATCTGGGATGCTGTTGTCTTGTGCTTTCTGGCCACAATCAGCTCCAAAGTCTTTCTGTCTCTATCAGTCAGCTTCTACCATTGGTCACTGTTGCTATTGCCAGATGATGTCTTTCCTTGTTTGATATTGGCTGGCATTACCGTTAACACGGTATTTCTCCCGACACCAACAAGGGTGGCCGTTTTCGTTACTGAAGCTCCGGCAAGACGGGCCCCAACAAATATTCCTCTTTTGAAATCTGAGAGGTCCGCCATAATGAAGGTTTAACGCCGCAATATATTTTGCATCCGACCTCTATCACTGATACTCACAGACTGATGTGTGTACATTCTCACCCGCTAGATGGCACGATTCAACACTAGAGGGCGGGAGTATACGACAGGTTTCCCTCAAGTATTGTTGTTACACAGGTGTTCATATTATTTTGTCCAACCCCTGTATATATATATATATATATATATATATATATATATATATATATATATATAACACAATAAGTAGAAATAATTTTTTCAGTTGTTAGTTTTATATGAGATAAATGTTATATATATATATATATATATATATATATATATATATATATATATATATATATAACACATACACATTGGTTGACATATATAAATACATATAACAAACTTTTGACGGTATAAGTAAATAATAAAATGTCTGGTAATTTGCTTCCAAATCCAATTAAACACTGGGCCCCATCTTCCGCAAGACTGGCCCTGTATATATGAGTTCAATTTCCTTCCTGTATACTTACTTACGCCAGCTAATTTACAGTGTTATTAATTGCTAAACTACCCCTCACAACGCATAATTACTATAAAAACACCATCAAAGCAAAATTCCTATACGACTCCATAACAAAATGCAATTACTATTCGTCTCCAAAATAAAACATAATTTTTATGCCCTCACTTAACAAAACGTAATTACTGTACGACTTCCTTGATAACATTATATATACCCAAATTACATTTAATAGACGCAAAACTGAACAAATTTAAATACTTGCTATCATTGACGAGCTTCACTTTCAAGCACTAAAATTTTTTTTAAAAAAAATTATTTCGGCCAAACAATCAGATTCTACTTTGGCTAAGTACACTTAATAAAACTGCACGTTCTAAAACTTATCCGATTGGTCAAATTATAGAAGTAAATGTTTATTTTACATGCAATCAAATATTTCGGCTAAAAAATAAGAAAATAAGCTAGTTTAAATGTTATATAAACATTCATAATATAACAATTATATACGTTATAGTTTTTTATGAAAAGTGTGAAGCCAAAATGTCGTTTAAGATTCAAAAAGATTATGAGTTCAATTTCTCAATTTTTGCTCTGATTTCGAACAAAAAAAACTGAATAACTTGAAATTTGAATCTCAGTACAGATTCAATAGTGTTACGAATATATAAATGGCTTCACTGTGCTTTACCGCTATTCAAATAACGCATGGAGGACCTTTTTTTTGTTTTGTTTTCTAGGCCTTTCCTCTATTCATAGGAGAAAACACCTTTGCAAGCAGTCATTCCTATTATGTGAATGTGGGATTACCATATTTTAAGTTTCGAGAGGTGGTTGTAAGATTTGGCGATTTACCGCAAACTTCTCTGCTTTTGGGCGACTTTTCAAATATACTAGAACTTTCTTAATATATTGAATATCCTTGGACATATGCTTCTTTTAGAAGTTTTTATGGAGAATATATAAAATGAGACATCGCTCAGTTAGAGCAGTAGTTGACGTGATACGAGCAAAAGTGAATTGTGAAATACGTCAGTTTTGAGAGTAACATCTGTGATTTTGTGAAATAACTGAGTATTTAATTGCTGTTTTATTGTATCTAACAGTTGTTTAGAGATCTTACAAAACAGTTATTCGTTGTATAGTGTTTTTTTTAAAGTGTTAATTATCCAGAAGTTTTAACTAGTTAGTTATGCAGTTAGTTTACCCGGTTGGACTAATTCCTGTAACCTGAGAGTAAATCCACGATTCAAGAGGTTGCGTCCTAACAATATACACTCACCGACAATGAAAGTTGCCACAAGAAGAAAACGTGGTACAACCGCGAAATGGTGTAAATAGGTAGAGGGCGGGATAGTATGCAAATGATCCCAGTCTGGTGTGATTGCGCATGACCGTACACACGTGAGTGCCGCTGCAAGTATGAGCCATCGGCCTTATAAACCGGCGTGCCTTATAAACCGGCATTGATGGGTGTCGACGCCCCATCAATGCAAGAAGATTCGGCCGAAGCAAGCATGAGTACGGAGTGAAAAGAATGGTGGTTAGATGCCAGAAACGTCGATATACGCAACTGACGGACTTCGAGAGAGGACTGATCATCGGGCTGAAAACCGCAGGGTGGTCAGCGCGCCTGATAGCCCTTCACGTGGATCGTTCGGACCATACTGTCCGACGGTGTTGGGAGCAATGGTCACAGGACGCCACCTAGACACGGAGGACCGGCTCTGGGCGGACCAGGCCTACCACGAGTAGAGATCGTGCGGCAGGCACGTGTAGAGCCCACGGTGACCCGATCCGCGATATAGGCACATGTAGCGAGGCCTGTGTGCCCACTAACTATATCTAGATGCCTGAAGGAAGCGAATCTGCAATCCTAGCGTCCCTTACGTATGCTGCCGTTAACACAGGAAGATCGGCGGCTCCGACTGCAGTGGTGCCGGGCCAGAGCAACGTAGAACGCCACAGATTGACGATGTGTAGTATTTAGCGATGAGTGCCGCTTCGTTTTGAGGACCGATGAGCAGCGTGTCCGGGTGTGGGGGTCCCCTGCACAACGCCATAATCCCATCCTTGTTATCAAGCGCCACACCAGCCCCACTGTAGGCACCATGGACTTAAGAACCATAGCCTACGATAACCGATCCACTCTACTAGTGGTACCTGAAGCATTGACGAGCCAGCGGTACGTGGATGAGATTCTTAGCCCCATGTGCTCCCTTTCGTTGCTGGGATTCCAGGTGCGCAATTCCAGCAGGATAATGCCCGGAGGCACACGGTTCGGGTCGTCGAGGCCTGCCTGAGTCATGCCCAGATACTTCCATGTCCTGCACACTCCCAAGACCTGTCCCCTATTGAGCATGTGTGGGATCAGTTGAAACGCCAGCTGTCTCGCGCTCGTGAGACACGCTATTGAGGATGACCGGACTGTGTACCACAGCTCCCTCTGCACATGTTCTGCTGCGCTGTTTTTGTGATCATGTATATCATTCATCCGTATCCTGTCATCAATAAAATTTCAAGTCCATCCTATGCTTCCTTCTTGGTGCACAACTTTCATTGTCTGTGAGTGTATACTCGTTTTATTTATATATTTTTCAAATGAACTTTTCGAAATATTCTTCATAATAACTGTGAGTTTTTTCTCTTGATCGACCTCTTCTGTCCAGTTGTGAAGAACACTGGAGCTAGCAACCCCATCCCCCTGGTATGGGGATGGCTTGAGAACTGTGCAACTTTATGACTTGGGATGTTGAAGAGAGCGAGATAGCGGTTGTGTCTTTGAAAGAAGTATGTTGAGTTAATCCGGAGATGTAATATATTGTACAACATGTGTGTGTCGTTTTTTCTATACAATAAATGTTTAATCAAGAATCTTACCGATTCTTTCATCATGAATTTGAATGATTCGTATCTACAAAACGAATCAAATGGGAATGGAAAAGCTCACAATTACAATTCCCATAACAAACAAAACCTCATCAAGTTGTATAAGCTTGCGCATCTTAAATCAACGTCATTTTTACTATTCGTCTGCAAAGAGTAAATTTTGAATTAATGGACAAATAATTAATTGTAAAGGAAGCCTGAAAAAATAAGGATTATAAAAAAGTTACAAGGGCATGGTGATAAGTTTCTTTTAAAAACGGTTTATTATTTCAGAATCAATTATACTTTTATTTTTTTGTTCTGTTCTCAGACGCGTATTACAGGAATGTTTTGATTTCATGTTTTTATACACTGAAGCATCATTAGCGATAGTAGTAAATTCTTTCACTTTCTGACTTTATTTTTTTAAAAGCTTTGATGAAACATAAACAGTTAATTTTATAAGCTGTATGCCTTATATTATGTAAA